>CM022303.1:501899569-501978848 GCA_011799875.1 Thinopyrum elongatum
CCCCCTGGGCGCGCCCTCCACCCTTGTGGCCCTCGTGGCTCCTCGACATCATCTCCAAGTCTCCTGGGTGTCTTTGGTCCAAGAAAAATCATCGCGAAGGTTTTATTCTGTTTGGACTCCGTTGTTTTCCTTTCCCACGAAGCTAAAAAACAAGGAAAAAACATAAACTGGCACTGGGCTCTAAGTTAATAGGTTAGTCCAAAATAATATAAAATAGCATACTAATGCATATAAAACATACAAAGCACATAATATAATAGCATGGAACAATCAAAAATTATAGATACGTTGGAGACGTATCAAGCATCCCCAAGCTTAATTCCTGCTTGTCCTGAGGTAGGTAAATGATAAAAACAGAATTTTGATGTGGAATGCACCTAACATATTTATCCATGTAATTTTCTTTATTGTGGCATGAATGTTCAGATCCATAAGATTAAAAACGAGAGAAACCACTAGTGAAATCTACGGCCCCCGGGTCTATCTTTTATCATATTGCTTTCAGATCTATTTTCCACCACATTTGTTTTCAGATCTATTATTCCAAAAACCCAAAAATAATTTGCTGCACTTTTTATTTGCATCTTTTATTTTGCATTTTATTAAGATCTATTTATCCAAACACATACAAACCAATCTATCTTTTTTTACAGAGGAGGGATTGACAACCCCTCTTACGCGTTGGGTTGCGAGGAGTTATTCTTTGTGTGCAGGTACCATTTACATAGTGTTGCTTGGTTCTCCTACTATATTGATACCTTGGTTTCATAACTGAGGGAAATACCTACCGTAGCTGTATTGCATCATCCCTTCCTCTTTGGGGAAATACCGACGCAGTTTCAAGCCGCATCAAAAGTAATTTCTGGCACCGTTGCCGGGGAGACATCATCAACATCTATCAGGTTCCTAATCACAAATCTCATCTCCTTGCAATTTACATTATTTGCCATTTGCCTCTCGTTTTCATCTCCCCCACTTCACAAAAAAATTGCCTTTTTATTTGCCCTCTTTTTCGTTTGCCTTTTTCTCGTTTGATCTTTTGTTTGCTTGTGTTGCCATGTGCCTTCTATTTGCTTGCATCTTCGCTTGCTAACAATCTATTGATATGGATCCCCATCCACTTGCTAATCTTTTTAAAAGATCGAATCATGATGAACCAATTGCTAGTGAGTTGAGTGCACTAGATTATCTTTATGAAGTTTTGCTTGAGATTCGTGAATCTAAAAATTGTGATGAAGAAATCTATGAAGTGATTCATGATAGCTCCTTGAATGAAAAGCATGATTGCAATGATTTTACTATAAATGCTATTAATGTCAATTATGCTAATAATATGCAAAACCCCAAGCTTGGGGATGCTAATTTTGCTATGTCCACTACTTATTGCAATGATCATGATTGGGGTGATTCTTCTTATGATCTTGAAAATTTATTTAAGCCTCTGTGAATATGATATTGATAATAATGTTTGCAATAATATTGAAAGTGGGTTTGCAAAAGCGTCAACTTTAGGTAAAAATAATCCCACATACTTGGAGAGTGTTCAATCTTACGAAATTTTTGATGAAAGTGGGTTTGGAGAGGTCATGACTTTAGTTGATGTTAATCCCACTATCTTGGAAGATTATAAAACTTTTATGCATGTGGATCATGAAGAGAAAAATTTACATGATAGCTATATTGTTGAATTTGATTAGATCATACATGTGATTATTATAAGAGAGGAAAATATGGTAGTAGAAATTTTCATGTTACTAATTTACCTCTCGTTATGTTGAGATTGCTATTGTTTCTTTCTTCTTCCTTGCATATGCTAGATATTTCTTGTCTTGAGAATTTGTTTGCTTATAAAATCCCTATGCATCGGAAGTATGTTAGACTTAAATGTGTTTGTCACATGTATTATGATGCTCTCTTTGTGTTTCAATTATTGTCTTTCATGCGAGCATCATTAAATTTATCAATGCCTGGCTAGGGGCGTGAAACAATAGCGCTTGTTGGGAGGCAACCCAATGAATATTATTTTTCCTTTTTCTTTCTGTTTTTGTGTGTTCACCCAATTATGCCTCTGTTATGATTGTGTTTTTATGTTTTAATTAGTTTTTGTGCCAAGTAAAGCCTTTAGGATAGCTTTGGGTGATAGTTGATTTGATCCTGTTGAAAAACAGAAACTTTTGCGTCCAGTAAAAGAATTGTTTAAATTCACAGAAGCAACGAAAAATTCTGATTTTTTTACAAAAGATTGATATACATATTGCCTCTGTTTTCTAATTGTTCAGAACTTTTGGAGTTACAAAAGTATGATAACAATTCGCATCTTTACAGACTGTTCTGTTTTTTATAGATTCTGTTTTCTTTGCATTGTGTGCTTATTTTGATGAATCTATGGATTGTATTGGAGGGTATAAGCCATCGTAAAGTTAGAATACAGTAGATATAATGCAATAACAAAATTTGAATGGGTTTGAAATAGTACTTAAATCAAAAATTGGTTTTCTTATACTAACGGATCTCACGAAGGTTTTGTTAAGTTTTGTGTGATTGAAGTTTTCAAGTTTTGTGGGAGATCACGATGGATGAAGGAATAAGGAGTGTCAAGAGCCTAAGCTTGGGGATGCCCCATGGCACCCCAAGTTAATATTCACGGAGAACCAAGCAACTAAGCTTGGGGATGCCCCGGAAGGCATCCCCTCTTTCTTCTAACGACCATCGGTATTTTACTTGGAGCTATATTTTTATTCGTCACATATCATGAGTTTTGCTTGGAGCGTCTTGTATTATATGAGTCTTTGATTGTTTTGCTTTTTATTTTGTCACAAGTATCCTTGCTGGACACACCTATTTGAGAGAGCTAAAAATGTGCTATGATTTGTTAGAATTGCTCTATATGCTTCACTTAAATTTTTTGAGCTATGGAATTGCTCTAGTGCTTCACCTATATCTTTTTGAGCACGGTGTGCTTTAATATTTTTGAAGAAATACTCTCATGCTTCACTTAGATTAATTTGAGAGTTAGTAAATTTTTGAAGAAGTTCTCTCATGCTTCACTTATATTATTTTGAGAGATGAATTTTTTATGCTCATGTTCTTCACTTAAATTTATTTGAGCTTGTCAAAAGCAATTGCAACAGATGAAACTAGTCCCAAAGTGATAGATATTCAAGAAGGATATAATAAAAACTTTCATGAAGATAATTGAAAAAAATAAACTTGATTCTTTGTAATAGTTTTGAGACATGATGATAGTAATATATGAATCATGTTGGTGAGTAATTATGCTTTATTAAGAATATTGGTGTTAAGGTTTCTGATTCCCTATGCAAGCACGAAAGTCAATAGTTATGCAATGAAATTACATCCTACTTGTGGTGCATTATTCGGTGTTAGTTATGCTCAATGCTCGCATTTGTTTTCAGATCTATTATTCCAAAAACCCAAAAATACTTTGTTGCACTTTTTATTTGCATCTTTTATTTCGCGTTTTATTCAGATCTATCTATCCAAACACATACAAACCAATCTATCTTTTTTACCGAGGAGGGGTTGACAACCCCTCTTACGCGTTGGGTTGCGAGGGTTTTGAATCTTATGGATCTGAACATTCATGCCACAATAAAGAAAATTACATGGATAAATATGTTAGGTAGCATTCCACATCAAAATTCTGTTTTTATCATTTACCTACTCGAGGACAAGCAGGAATTAAGCTTGGGGATGCTTGATACGTCTCCAACGTATCTATAATTTTTGATTGTTCCATGCTATTATATTATGTGCTTTGTATGTTTTATATGCATTAGTATGCTATTTTATATTATTTTGGGACTAACCTATTAACTTAGAGCCCAGTGCCAGTTTATGTTTTTTCCTTGTTTTTTAGCTTCGTGGGAAAGGAATAACAAACGGAGTCCAAACAGAATAAAACCTTCGCGATGATTTTTCTTGGACCAAAAGACACCCAGGAGACTTGGAGATGATGTCGGAGGAGCCACGAGGCGGCCACAAGGGTGGAGGGCGCGCCCAGGGGGTAGGACGGGCCCCCCTGCCTTGTGGGCCCCCCGTGACTCCCCTGGCCTAATTCTTTCGCCTATATATTCACATATGTTCCCAAACCACCAGAAGCATCCACGAAAAGACTTTTCCACCGCCGCAACCTTCTGTACCCGTGAGATCCCATCTAGGGACCTTTTCCGGCACCTTGCCGGAGGGGGATTCGATCATGGAGGGCTTCTACATCAACTCTATTGCCCTTCCGATGAAGCTTGAGTAGTTTACCTCAGACCTACGGGTCCATAGCTAGTAGCTAGATGGCTTCTTCTCTTTCTTTGATTCTCAATACCATGTTCTCCTCGTTGTTCTTGGAGATCTATTCGATGTAATATTATTTTGCTGTGTATTTGTCGAGATCCGATGAATTGTGGATTTATGATCAACTTATCTATGAATATTATTTGAATCTTCTCTGAATTCTTATATGCATGATTTGATATCTTTGTAATTCTCTTCAAATTATCGGTTTGGTTTGGACAACTAGATTGGTTTTTCTTGCAATGGGAGAAGTGCTTAGTTTTGGGTTCAATCTTGTGGTGTCCTTTCCCAGTGAAAGTAGGGGCAGCAAGGCACGTATTGTATTGTTGCCATCGAGGATAAAAAGATGGGGTTTACATCATATTGCTTGAGTTTATTCCTCTACATCATGTCATCTTACTTAATGTGTTACTCTGTTCTTCACAACTTAATACTCTAGATGTAGGCAGGTGTCGGTCGATGTGTGGAGTAATAGTAGTAGATGCAGAATCGTTTCGGTCTACTTGACACAGACGTGATGCCTATATTTCATAATCATTGCCTTGGATATCGTTATAACTTTGCGCTTTTCTATCAATTGCTCGACAGTAATTTGTTCACCCACCGTATTATTTGCTATCTTGAGAGAAGCCTCTAGTGAAACCTATGGCCCCCGGGTCTATTTTCCATCATATTACTTTCCGATCTACTATTTTGCAATCTTTTATTTTCAGATCTATAAACCAAAAAACCCAAAAATATTTACTTTATCTTTTTTTTAGTTTTACCTATCTCTATCAGATCTCACTTTTGCAAGTAACCGTGAAGGGATTGACAACCCCTTTAGCGCGTTGGGTGCAAGTTGTTTGATTGTTTGTGTAGGTGCTAGGTGATTTGTGCATTGTCTCCTACTGGATTGATACCTTGGTTCTCTAACTGAGGGAAATACTTATCTCTACTTTGCTGCATCACCCTTTCCTCTTCAAGGGAAAAACCAACGCAAGCTCAAGAAGTAGCATCTACCCAATATAATGGGACATAAATTATCTTGTTGTGAACCAAGTACTAAGAAATCAGTAGGGTATTTGATCTTACCACACAATACTTCAACATCTCGAACAATCCCAAGCGGTGTAATAGTATCTCTATTTGCTAGCTTAATAGTGACATCAATATCCTCAACCTCAGCAGGTGCAATATGATTCATAATTTCTTGATATAGAGTAAACGGAATAGCACTAACACTAGCACCCATGTCGCATAAACCATGATAGCAATGATCTCCAATTTTTACAGAAACCACAGGCATGCCCACTACCAGTTTATTCTTATCTAGCTTATCGCGTTCATTTCTAACGGGTTTAGCGATTCTAGCAGCATTATCACAGAAGTAAATAACATGCCCATCAATATTATCAACCAAGAGATCCTTAACCATTGCAATATTAGGTTCAACCTTAATTTGTTCAGAGGGTCTAGGTGTTCTAATATTACTTTTATTAACCACGGTTGTAGCTTGATACGTCTCCAACATATCAATAATTTTTTATTGTTCCATGTTGTTATATTATCATTCTTGGATGTTTTACAATCATTTTATAGCAACTTTATATCATTTTTTGGGACTGACCTATTGACATAGTGCCCAGTGCCAGTTGCTGGTTTTTGCTTGTTTTTTACTTCGCAGATTAACCCTATCAAATGGAGTCCAAGCGCAGCGAAACTTTTTGGAGATTTTTTTTGGACCAGAAGACAACTTGGGGGCCAAGGAAGTACCTGGGAGGAGGCCCGTGGGGACCACAAGACACCAGGGCACGCCCTGGTGGGACGAGGGGCCCATGGGGGTCTCCAGCACCGCCTCTTTGCCCTATAAATTCCCAAATATTCCAGAAACCCTAGGGGAGCAGACGAAACACAATTCCAGCCGCCGCAAGTTCCAGAACCACGAGATCCAATCTAACACCATCACAGAGGGTTCATCATCCTCATTGGTGCCTCTTCGATGATGCGTGAGTAGTCCACCATAGACCTACAGGTCCGTAGGCAGTAGCTAGATGGCTTCTTCTCTCTTTTTGATTCTCAATACAATGGTCTCTTGGAGATCTATTTGATGTAACTCTTTTTGCGGTGTGTTTGTTGGGATCCGATGAACTTTGAGTTTATGATCAGATCTATATCCATGAATATTATTTGAGTTTCTTTGATCTCTTATATGCATGATTATTTATAGCCTCGTATTTCTTCTTTAAATCTTTGGTTTAGTTAGGCCAACTAGATCGATTTTTCTTGCCATGGGAAGAGGTGCTTTGTGATGGGTTCGATCTTACGGTGTCCTCACCCAGTGACAGAAGGGGTAGCAAGGCATGTATGTATCGTTGCTATTAAGGATAACAAGATGGGGTCTATTCCTACATGAATAGATCTTGTCTACATCATGTCATCATTCTTATTGCATTACTCCGTTTCTCCATGAACTTAATACACTAGATGCATGCTGGATAGCGGTCGATGTGTGGAGTAATAGTAGTAGATGTATGCAGGAGTCGGTCTACTAATCTTGGACGTGATGCCTATATATTGATCATTGCCTTGGATATCGCCATAATTATTCGATTTTCTATCAATTGCCCAACAGTAATTTGTTTACCCACCGTATGCTATTTTCTAGAGAGAAGCCACTAGTGAAATCTATGGCCCCCGGGTCTATCTTTTATCATATTGCTTTCAGATCTATTTTTCACAACATTTGCTTTCAGATCTATTATTCCAAAACCCCAAAAATACTTTGTGCATTTTTTATTTGCATCTTTTATTTCATGTTTTATTAAGATCTATTTATCCAAACACATACAAACTAATCTATCTTTTTTTTACCGAGGAGGGATTAACAACCCCTCTTACGCGTTGGGTTGCGAGGATTTGTTCTTTGTGTGCAGGTACCGTTTACATAGTGTTGCTTCGTTCTCCTACTGGATTGATACCTTGGTTTCATAACTAAGGGAAATACCTACCGTAGATGTACTGCATCATCCCTTCCTCTTTGGGGAAATACCGACGCAGTTTCAAGCCTCATCAAAAGGAATTTCTGGTGCCGTTGACGGGGAGACATCATCAACATCTATCAGGTTCCTAATAAAAAATCTCATCTCCTTGCAGTTTACATTATTTGCCATTTGCCTCTCATTTTCATCTCCCCCACTTCACAAAAAAAATTACCTTTTTATTTACCCTCTTTTTCGTTTGCCTTTTTCTCGTTTGATCTTTTGTTTGCTTGTGTTACCATGTGCCTTATATTTGCTTGCATCTACACTTGCTAACAATCTATTGATATGGATCCCCATCCACTTGCTAATCTTTTTAAAAGATCCAATCATGATGAACCAATTGCTAGTGAGTTGAGTGCACTAGATTATCTTTATGAAGTTTTGCTTGAGATTCGTGAATCTGAAAATTGTGATGAAGAAATCTATGAAGTGATTCATGATAGCTCCTTGAATGAAAAGCATGATTGCAATGATTTTACTATAAATGCTATTAATGTCAATTGTTCTAATAATATGCAAAACCCCAAGCTTGGGGATGCTAATTTTGATATGTCCACTACTTATTGCAATTATCATGATTGGGGTGATTCTTCTTATGATCTTGAAAATTTATTTAAGCCTCACGATGAATATGATATTGATAATAATGTTTGCAATAATATTGAAAGTGGGTTTGGAAGAGCGTCAACTTTAGGTAAAAATAATCCCACATACTTGGAGAGTGTTCAATCTTACGAAATTTTTGATGAAAGTGGGTTTGGAGAGGTCATGATTTTAGTTGATGTTAATCCCACTATCTTGGAAGATTATAAAACTTTTATGCATGTGGATCATGAAGAGAAAATTTTACATGATAGCTATATTGTTGAATTTGATTATGATCCTACATGTAATTATTATGAGAGAGGAAAATATGGTAGTAGAAATTTTCATGTTACTAATTTACCTCTCGTTATGTTGAGATTGCCATTGTTTCTTTCTTCTTCCTTGCATATGCTACATATTTCTTTTCTTAATAATTTGTTTGATTATTAAATCCCTATGCATTGGAAGTATGTTAGACATAAATGTGTTTGTCACATATATTATGATGCTCTCTTTGTGTTTCAATTCTTTTCTTTCATGCGAGCATCATCAAAATTATCAATGCCTAGCTAGGAGCGTGAAACAATAGCGCTTGTTGGGAGGCAACCCAATGAATATTTTTTCCTTTTTCTTTCTGTTTTTGTGTGTTCACAGAATTATGCCTCTGTTATGATTGTCTTTTTATGTTTTAATTAGTGTTTGTGCCAAGTAAAGCCTTTAGGATAGCTTTGGGTGATAGTTGATTTGATCCTGTTGAAAAACAGATACTTTTGTGAACAGTAACAAAATTGTATAAATTAACAGAAGCGAAAAAAAATTCTAATTTTTTTTACAAAGGATTGATATACAAATTGTCTCGGTTTTCCTAATTGTTCAGAATTTTTGGAGTTACAAAAGTATGATAACAATTCGCATCTTTACAGACTGTTCTGTTTTTGACAGATTCTGTTTTCTTTGCAATGTGTGCTTATTTTGATGAATCTATGGATTGTATTGGAGGGTATAAGCCATGGTAAAGTTATAATACAGTAGATATAATGTAATAACAAAATTTGAATGGGTTTGAAACAGTACTTAAATTAAAGATTGGTTTTCTTATACTAACGGATCTCACAAAGGTTTTGTTAACTTTTGTGTGATTGAAGTTTTCAAGTCTTGGGTGAGATCACGATGGATGAAGGAATAAGGAGTGTCAAGAGCCTAAGCTTGGGGATTCCCCATGGCACCCCAAGTTAATATTCAAGGATAACCAAGAAACTAAGCTTGGGGATGCCCTGGAAGGCATCCCCTCTTTCTTCTAACGACCATCGGTATTTTACTTGGAGCTATATTTTTATTCGTCACATATCATGAGTTTTGCTTGGAGCGTCTTGTATTATATGAGTCTTTGATTGTTTTTCTTTTTAGTTTGTCACAAGTATCCTTGCTGGACACACCTATTTGAGAGAGCCAAAATTGTGCTATGATTTGTTAGAATTGCTCTATATGCTTCACTTAAATTTTTTGAGCTATGGAATTGCTCTAGTGCTTCACTTATATCTTTTTGAGCATGGTGTGCTTTAATATTTTTGAAGAAATACTCTCATGCTTCACTTAGATTAATTTGAGAGTTAGTAATTTTTGAAGAAATTCACTCATGCTTCACTTATATTATTTTGAGAGATGAAATTTTTATGCTCATGTTCTTCACTTAAATTTATTTGAGCTTGTCAAAAGCAATTGCAACATATGAAACTAGTCCCAAAGTGATAGATATTCAAGAGGGATATAATAAAACTTTCATGAAGATCATTGGAAAAAATAAACTTGATTCTTTGTAATAGTTTTGAGACATGATGATAGTAATATATGAGTCATGTTGGTGAGTAATTATCACTGGTACAACGAGGTGCTATACAAACGGTTTTTAAACCCTTTCCGTGACGGCGTTTCGAACCGTCGCCAAGTGAGTGACTGCAATAGAGGGGTCCTTCCCACACGACCCAGAAACCGTCGAGGATATGCCCTCCTGGCACACACGCTCGGCAAAATGAGGCCGTGTGCGGTGAGCGATCAAATACGGTTATACATACAGTTGTGCTAAAAAATACAATTATACAGGCCAAATCGTTTCCGGTCGTAAGTACATCCCACACAGTCAGTCCCCGCTAAACGTTTCCGTTCGTATGTACATTCCACACAGTCAATCCAAGGAATACGTTTCCGTTAGTATGTACATCCCACACAGTTAATCCAAGAAGTACGTTTCCGTTTGTATATACATCCCACACAGTCACTCCAAGGAAAACATTTCCGTTCGTAGGTAAATCACACACAATTTTCCCCATTAAATCGTTTGTGATAGCGTTGCCATTACACACGATATTAACAATTTTATCATTTGTGTTATTCAATGCATCACACACGGTGCGTAGAAGAAACTGTGTGGCAAAGGCTGTCCATCACACATACTTTTTATGTGGTAAACGTTTGCGCAAGGTGGCCTAACGCAAACAGTTTTCATGAGGATGTCGTGTGTGATTGTTCATTGATCCAACACGGTTTATTCCTAGAAATTGTGTGCGTTGCCTGAGGTCATCGCCCATGGTGTTTTCTCAATAACCGTTTGCAATAGAAAAACCCAATTAGCAGGCTAATTGGCCATTAGCAGGCTAATTGGCCATTAGCAGGCTAATTGCCCTATTATTAATAATCCATTTATTAATCTAATTGACATTTCATATTAAGCACACAATATATTTCATTTCCATATTAAGGAAGCAGGATTTCATAATTGAACTACACCAAAGTACAACATCATATAGCTTCAGCACTCAGCTACCCCATTACACAACTGCACCTGCACCAAGTTTCACATGCAACATCTATAACCTTTCGAAATTAGCATCATAGACGGTACAGACAGATGCATCTCATGTGGAAAACTGTTGAAGCGGAAGGCGAATATTGAGCCTTCATTGATGTTGAAGGTCTTTGCAACTTTAGGCCAGTGACTGTGGATGATTGACCGTCCATCCTTCATCCTCTTCAGGAACACTTCAATATTGAACCGTGGGTGTTGTATGAAAACCTTCCTCACCTCCTGACCATACAGGTGGTTTGAGAGGTAATCATCAGTGAACTGCTTTGGAAAGGCCTGAAAACAAGGATGTGCATAAATATCTTCTCTATATTGGAAATGGGGCAAAGGAATAAAAAAAGGCAAGGTATAATAGTTAGTACCATCTTGTAGTGAACTGACGTCTTCTTCATTGTGCAGACAAAGATCTTGTTGTTTTTTATCACTAATTTCTTTATCCTAACAATCTTTCTGAGTTTCTTGACTTGACTGATATTCATGGACAACTCATTTCCCCATATGCAAAAAGGGTCGAACAGTGGGTCAAAACCTCTGACAGCAGGACCTACATGTGCAAGACCAAATTGTTAAAAACCTAAATATTAGAATGGTTCCTGCAATTGCACAATAATGTGCTATTAGACAAAGGACCATGCATGTGCAAACCTCGATTGTAAACCTCAGTGCTTCCCATTGTTTCCCTACAACACATATAAGGTAGTTAGTCATCAGGTTAAGTGAGGGTTCGCATGCTATCAGTAAAATATGTTGATGAAAAATAAGCACAATGCAGATTCATCAGATTAATTTAAGCCACATGGAAAACCCATTTATCCAAACCAAGCATGATTAAGAACTAGGAAATATAGCAGTTGTATATGTTTCTCATGTATTAAGTGCAGCCAAATTCAATTTATTCCTCACATGTACAACAATACAAAATTCTACCCACGATAATTGGACATCGCATTGCAGAATTGAACCAAGCAGTTAACTAAACACCACAACAAATGAACCAAACATTAACTGAGCACCACATTGCATAATATAACATACTCCTAATAGAAGATTAGACAGTTAACCAAACCAAGCACGCTTAACAACTTGGAAATATAGCAATTGTATTTGTTTCTCATGTATTTAGTACAACCAAATTCGATTTATTTCTCACATGGTATACAATAACAGATTGCACCCACAACAATTGAACATCGCATTGCAGAATTGAACCAAACAGTTAACTAAACACCAGAACAAATGAACCAAACATTAACTAAGCACCATATTGCACAATGTATAACATACTAGAAGATCAGACAGTTAACCAAACCAAGCATGCTTGACAACTTGGAAATATAGCAATTGTATTTGTTTCTCATGTATTTTGTAAAGATAAATTTGATTTATTTCTCACATGGAAGACAATACAAAATTGCAGCCTGAAGAATTGAACATGACATTTGCAGAATTGAACCAAACAGTTAACTGAAGACGACAACTAATTAACCAAACAGTTAATAAGTGAGCACCACATTGCATGACATATAGAACATATACACTAGAGCAACAGATTGCATGGTAAAAGTAGATAGCACAATTCACTAGAATTTGTTAAGGAAAGGCAGGAGCAGCACATGCAACGGGTAAACCGAGCATGCTTAACCGGCATAGCTAGCAAACTGAACATGGGTCCATATAGTGAGCTAATAAGATAAGCTACTCCTCATCGTCGGAGATATCCATGATGATTGGCTCTTTGGACATGGAAGAGGGCAAGGCCTCCACATCGTGGGTGCCCTCGTCGTAGTGGTGAGTTGCCTGAGCCGCTTCGGGCACCAACCTGCTGGCTCTCGAGTTAAGGTAAGCACGTGCACGCTGAGAAAACACCTCATAGTCTTCGTCGAAGGCACCGAGGGTGGCCTCGAGAAAACGCCACGAACTGTCGTTTAAAGCAGCCAACCGCGTCGCGGTGTCGGCGCGCGAGGCATCAACAGTGGCCTCGACAGTGAGGTGCTCCTCCAAGATATGGGGGTCAGAACGAATGGCAGCCATCACGACCTCATCCGCGCGTGTGGCCGCGATTTGCTTCTCCGCTGCCAAATGCTCCTTGAGCTCCTGGCTATACTGCGTGCACCATGGCTTAGGGTAGCGCTTATTTGGGGGAGGGGTCGGTGATTTGGGTGGAAGGTGTCACGCCGACGGTCGGGGCATGTGGGATGTGGAAGGAGGAGGAGGATGGGGGTCGGGTGCGGATTACCTGCCTAGATAGACGAGGCCGAGCAGCGTGAAGGAGGGTCGCCGGTGAGGAGGCGGCGCTGCAAGCAAGGAGTGAAGGTTTCAACTTGGAAAGGAAGGCGGAAACAGGGGAAATGTGGCTTTTGGTAAGGGGGAGGGGCGGGGAGGTAGATATTTCCGCGGAAGCCGAAAATTTTGAATCGGTGCAGCGAAAAAACTGGCGCGCAAAGTGTCATCAGACACGGTCCCTTATTCAGCACTGTGTACGATATGTGAACATCACAAACGATTCATATAGCTTAACCCGTGTGTGATGAGTTTGAACATCAAAAATTTTGGTTCGAATTTCCCTGGTTACAGTGGTCATCCACGTCATTGCATAATTTGGGTACACAAAGGAGACTGCAGCACACCCACACTTCTTAATCGAGCAAGTTCAGCAATTAAACAGAGCTAGCTGACCTAAACTTTACTCTAACAAATTAAAGACCGGCGCTCTTAATTAAACAAAACAAAGAGTACTACTAAGGCTGGTGCTCGTCGATCTCCGCCGCCTCCTCCATGTCCAGCTCGCGCCCGATGGTCTCTTGGGGAAGGGGCTCCATGGCATCCATCACACCATACTCAGCACGCATCTCGCCATCCGCGTCCGCCATCTCTTTGGAAAAGGCCGCCACGAGCTGGGCGTGGGCGGCCGCGATCTGGGCTTGGACGGGCGCCATCGTGGCAAGGTATGCGACGGAGGAACGGACGGCTGCTCAAACGCTCTCGGCGATTGCCAACTCTTCGGCCGTGGGTTGCTGACCATTGTCGGAGAAGCTTCGTTTGATTTGTGCGGTGACCTCCACGAGCTAGGCGTGGGCGGCCTCCATCAGGGCTAAGGCCGCCGCTGCGGAACGGACAGCTGCTGTGCCGCTCTCGCCAGTTGCTATCCCTGAGGCAGATGTTGCTGTCGCCACCTGAGAAGCAACTGCGGCCGTTTGGGCTGCCTTGGCCGCCCGGTCGCAGATTGCGGCCGGGTTCATGCACCTTGTTAGCACGCGCACGGCGGCTGCGGCCGCGCTCTCGCCGGAGTGGGCCGCCGAAGTTGCCCTCACGACGCGGGTCCACGTCCTCATCTTTCACCGGCGATGATTGAACAGTGAAATGATATTTGGGGAGCGAGCTAGTGTGCTTGACACGCCGGCTATGGACTGTAGCCGACGCACCTTCTCGCGTAAGCCATAGGCGTACTATACTCCAACGGTGCTCCAAGATATTTTGTACTGCATCTCACACGGTTGGTGATAATAAACTGTGTGCGATCTACTTGATTTTTCATCGTGATTTGAATTACATAATGGGGACACAACGGCAATGGAGGGTGTTTGAATTGCTATAACTTTTATCTGTAGTGAACATGCAACTATAGGTGTGTCGTAAAAAATTGGAATTATTCAGGGTTCGTTTGGACATTTTTATACATTAACTTGGTTTTCTAGCCATTTCAGGTGCCCAATTCAAAATTAAACTACATGCACATGCTCCGGTACACCGACATGGGTTGTAAAATCATATATGTGTCCATGGGTTTATGCTTATGTCCCATGCAAGAAATGGGGATGAATTTTGAACACCACAGCATCGTGGCTCTCCGGCAAACATTGAGGTACTTGCTGTTGTAATTCTAGTAAATCCAAAACCCGTCTGAAATTCATGAACCTTGGCATGCTATCATGGAATGGCATCAACATGCTGGGGTAAAAAATATTGTCCCATTTGGAGCAGGTTATGGTATAAGCTTCTCACAAACCAGAGCTTCTCACAAGAAGCCTCATGGTTCCGTTAGGGAAACGTGTCACCTTTGTGGACAAAACGATATTTGTTGCCTCTTCTTGCTTTCAATTTTTTTCCTGGTGTCAACATAGAACAACAGGAGTGTCGTGTTAAATTTTGGAATTTTTTGGGGATCATTTGGACATTTTTATACGTTAACTGAGTTTTCTAGGCATTTATGTGCATAATTCAAAAATGAACTACATGCACATGCTCCAGTGCATAAAAACGGGTTGAAAAATCGAATGTGTGTCCTTGGTTGCAAGCTTAGGTCACATGCAAGAAATGAGAATGAATGTCAAACACCTTGACACTGTCGCTCGGCCGCTAACATTGAGATACATGGTTTTAAAATTCTAGTAAATCGAAAACTTGTCTGAAATTCATGAAACTTGACATGATATCATGGAACGGCATCGACATGTCGTGGTAAAAATATTGTCCCATTTGGGGCAGGTTTGGGTATAAGCTTCTCGCAAACCAGAGCTTCTCTCACAACAAGCCTGATGGTTTCGGTATGGAACGTGCCACCTTGGGGGACGAAACGATATCTGTTGCCTCTTCTTACTTTCAAAATTTTTCTCATGTCAACATAGAACAACAGGAGTGTTGTGTCAATTTTTGGGATTTTTCGGGGTTCACTTGGACTTTTTTATACATTAACTGAGTTTTCTATGCATTTATGTGCATAATTCAAATTTGAACTACATGCACATGCTCCAGTGCATATAAATGGGTTCAAAATTAAAATGTGTGTCCTTGGTTGCATGCTTAATTAAGTCCCATGCAAGAAATGAGAATGAATGTCAAACACCTTGCCACCGTCACTCGGCCGCTAACATTGAGATACATGGTTTTTAAATTCTAGTAAATCAAAAACGCGTCTGAAATTTATGAAACTTGACATGCTAGCATGGAACGGCATCAACATGCCGTGGTAAAAATATTGTCCCATTTGGGGCAGGTTGGGGTATAAGCTTCTCACAAACCAGAGCTTCTTACAACAAGCCTCATGGTTACGGTAGGGAACGTTTAACCTTTCTGGACGAAACGATATCCGTTGACTCTTCTTGATTTCAATTTTTTTCTAGTGTCAACATAGAACAACATGAGTGTTGTGTTAATTTTAGGAACTTTTTGGGGTTCGTTTGGACATTTTTATACATTAACTGAGTTTTCTATGCATTTATGTGCATAATTCAAATTTGAACTACAGGCACATGCTCCAGTGCATGTAAATTGGTTGAAAAATCAAATATGTGTCCTTGGTTGCATGCTTAGGTCCCATGCAAGAAATGGGAATGAATGTCAAACACCTTGCCACCGTCGCTCAACATTGAGATACATGGTTTTTAAATTCTAGTAAATCCAAAACTCATTTGAAGTTCATGAAACTTGACATGCTATCATGGAGCGGCATTAACATGTTGTGGTAAATTTTTTGTCCCATTTGGGGTAGGTTTGGGTATAAGCTTCTCGCAAACCAGAGCTTCTCACAACAAGCCTGATGGTTTCGGTAGGGAACGTGCCACCTTTGGGGACGAAACGATATCTGTTGCCTCTTCTTGATTTCAATTTTGTTTCTAGTGTCAACATAGAACAACATGAGTGTTGTGTTAATTTTAGGAATTTTTTGGGTTCGTTTGGACATTTTTATACATTAACTGAGTTTTCTATGCATTTATGTGCATAATTCAAATTTGAACTACAGGCACATGCTCCAGTGCATGTAAATTGGTTGAAAAATCAAATATGTGTCCTTGGTTGCATGCTTAGGTCCCATGCAAGAAATGGGAATGAATGTCAAACACCTTGCCATCGTCGCTCGGCCGCAAACATTGAGATACATGGTTTTTAAATTCTAGTAAATCCAAAACTCATCTGAAGTTCATGAAACTTGACATGCTATCATGGAGTGGCATCAACATGCTGTGGTAAAATTTTTGTCCCATTTGGTCCAGGTTTGGGTATAAGCTTCTCGCAAACCAGAGCTTCTCACAACAAGCCTGATGGTTTCGGTAGGGAACGTGCCACCTTCGGGGACGAAACGATATCGGTTGCCTCTTCTTGCTTTCAAAAATTTTCTAGTGACAACATAGAACGACAGGAGTGTTGTGTCAATTTTTGGGATTTTTCGGGGTTCGCTTGGACATTTTTATACATTAACTGGGTTTTCTAGGCATTTTATGTGCATAATTCAAATTTGAACTACATGCACATGCTCCAGTGCAGAAAAATGGGTTGACATATCAAATTTGTGTCCTTGGGTGCATGCTTAGGTCCCATGCAAGAAATGGGAATGAATTTCAAACACCAGGGCACTGTTGATTGCCGGCAAAACGTTGAGATACTTTGTTTTTAAATTCTAGTAAATCCAAAACTCGTCTGAAATTCATGAAACTTGGCATGCTATCATGGAATGGCACCTGACATGCTGTGGTATTTTTTGTGTCCATTTTGAGAGAAGGCGCACTCGAATAACAGCCAACAAAGGCATTTTGAAACAAATAGCTGCCACTTTAACATCTCAAACATTTGTATAATTTAAATCGTGTGCATTCTGTTAACCATTCACGTGACACCACATGTCTCTCTTTTAATGGCTATAAGAGGTGCCGTGCGGACAGCTGCTTGACTGAACGGGAGGCGTGCGAGCGCAGTCTGGTGCGCAGGCTGACCGAGAGGTGTGCAAGCTGTCCTCCAATGCGCAGGCTCACTGGGAAGTGTGCGAGCTGTACGCTGCGCAGGCTCACTGGGAAGCGAGCCCTTTGACTTCCATGGCCGCCCGCCTTGCTCGCATCCTCTCCATTAATGGCGCCCGAGCCGCTGTTTAATACGGGCGGCCTTACTGTTCGCCTCCCATTCCCCTCCCTCCCGTAGACCTCCTCCAACGCCATGGCGTAGAAGGATCATCTGCCACTAGTCTTCAAGTTTGGTGAAGTCGACTCCGAGCCGGAGGAGATAGAAAATAAGGAGGAATGGGGCCTCATGGACATGGCCCTGAACGAGCTGGCCGCTGCGATTGCTGCCCCCGCGCCCGTCCCAGCTCCCATCCCCGCGCCCGCGCCAGCGACCATCCCCGTAGCATTGACTGGCTGGTCGCCGAGCACTATCGCAGAGCTGGAAGCCGCGGGCGTCAGCAAGGTCTCCGCGGACCCGCGCGAGCTCGTGTACATGCCAGCGCCCGTGCCCGTGCCCATGCGCGCCCCTGCACCCACCGCGGCACCGGTCCCCATGCGTTTGCCTGCACCCACTGCGCCCGTGCCCGCGCCCCCCTCAGCGGCATGGGACACCGCTGTTGACCGCTACCTCGCAGCGCCGCCAGTTGCCGTCCTCCCGCGCCCCACCCGTCGATCGCGCGATGACATGATGTTTGATTTCCAAGTGAAGAACATTATGTGCTGCCTTGAAGACTTCAACAACGACGTCCTGGAGGACGACAACGACAACGTCGGCGCGGCACGCCGCCGCTGAAAATAGTTTTTTTGGGTTTAATACTGTATCTCGATCATATGAATATAAATTCGCAGTGTGACTGAATGAAAGATATGGTTTGAACGAACTTGCGTTTTTCTCTCTTAATGTACAGACTTATCAAACGATTTTCTTTAAAAAAATGTTAATGGTTTTTAAATATAAAACACTCATCGCAAACGTTTTAGTTAGAACACCCGTATGCAAACCGACAGCTTCCCCAGGAAGCCAAGGGAAAATGTGATGAGCAGGATTTGTGCAGCTCTTGATCGCAAACGTTTTAGATAGAACACCCGTATGCAAAGTGAGAGCTATGGTCTTCCCCCAATAAGTCAAGGGAAAATTCGCAGCACAGGATTTCTGCATCTCTTCAACGCAAATGGTTCAGATTGAATATGGTATGCAAAGCCAGACTTCGGCGCTAAGCCAAGAGAAAATGTGCCGAGCAGGATTTGTACATCCCTTCAACGCAAACGGTTGTTTTGGATGACCCGTGTGCAACCACGTACAGACAATTTGGTAAGATTTGCATCTGTGATATTGGGTATATTGCCATTTGTCAAACTGGAAAGATTGACATTTGTTGATCTAGTAACATTGCCATTTGTCAACCTTGTAGCACTGTGATTTGTCAAAATATGCAGCTAAAAATCACTAGCACTATCTAATTATTGCAACTAAAATTCAGTAATTAAGCACAGATTTCATTCATAGATTAAGCAGTCGTTCCTTATACAAACAGTTCAACTCGATAGCTGAACCGACCAAACTTTTTCCCAATTGTTGCCAACCACGTACTGAAATAGCTAGTTCAACTATATATACTAGCTAATTTTAAGTACGTTGTATAGTTCCACCACATCTATAGTCAGATGAACTGAACAAAATAGCCCCTAAATACTACTACTACGGAGGGCCTTTGTACTACTTCCGGCGGCCTCTCCTCTGTCGAGCGCGCTCAGTAAGAGGCAGAGGAGGAGGAGCCTACCAACAAGCTGGGCAACTGCAATACGGTGCCTGCCGCTGTTGCACCTTCAGCGACGCTCACCTCGAACGCCCTCTGCCGCTCCAGACGACCCCTCTCGAAGCAGTGGTTCTCCTTGTAGATCTCCTGATTCCTCGCCTCTGCGACGACGTGTGCTACGGCCACGGCGGTGGTAAGGCTCTTTGCGTGCTCGACGAGGCGCTCCTCCTCCTCCCGCAGGAACTCGATGTAGTGCGCAAGTTCGCTGACGCACGTGCGGGCCTCCACCTCCACCTCCCTCCTTCAGGCGGCGGTGGCGGAGCAGGTGATGACCCCGGCGGTCGACGTTGGGCTGGCGGCCACGGCGGCCGACGATGGGGTGGCGGCTACGACCACCACCTCTCGCCTTCGGGCCGCGGCGTAGGAGCGAGTGATGGCCACGGTGGCCGGCAGTGGGTTGGCGGCCACGACGGCCACCTCCCGCCTCCGGGCCGCAGCGGCGGAGCAGGCGATGGCCCTGGCTTTCGATGGTGATGTGGCGGCCACGGCGGTAGATGGTGGGTGGCAGCAACGGCAGCTGGCAACAGCTGCCGGCGGGCAGCGGCGATGGAGCGTGTGGTGGGTGTTCTGCGCACACCCAACAGGGACGCCACACGCACTACACTACGCCGGGGATTGCATCACCGCCGCGGTGTAGCCTCCCAGCTGGAGCTGTCCTCTGATGATGGTGGAGTGGCTGAGCGACGACGACGGACCGGTGCCATTGGTGATTGTGGGAGAAGCAGATGAGATAAGCTACATGGAGGGAGGGGAAAATGCGACGCAGGACTCGCCGACCGTGAGGGTTTATATAGCAGGCCAGTAAGCATTGGGATTTTTAGGGATTTCACCGAGCCGGGAGGGAAGCTTTCACGGGAACCTGCGCGATTGCGCGGGAACGGGCTCACCACCGTTTGGCCAAAAGAACGCCCCTGCGCGCTGCTCAAGCTTGCGCTCTAAGCCGTCTGCGGCAGCGGGGTGATAAGATGTGCGAGAGGAGGACGAAAGGACACGTACACATACGGTTAATAAAATAAAAACATTTGCGATTAAATTACCTACTACCCCGTCCTGGTTTATAAGTCGTCTATGTATTTTTGTGCCAAATTTTGACTAGAGATTTAACTAATAAAATATGAATGCATGTCGCCAGAGATTATATCGTTGGATTCGTATTTGAACATAGTTTCCAATTATATAATTTTTGTAACATGCATTAACATTTTGTTGGTTAAATTTAAGGTCAAAATATGGCACATAATATAAAGGGGACTAATAGACCAAGATGGCGGTAGTAGCACACGGCCGCTCTCTACGCAGCGACGCAACTGTCGGTCGGCTTGTAGACGACCATTTCCTGCGTGTTCAACTGCTCTATGCATGTGGTTGCTTGCGGTTGAGGCGGCCGTGGTGCGCTCTGCTCGCGTCCCGCCGCGCACGCTCTGCTCTCGCGTCCCTCCGGGCGCTCTGCCCTTGTCCCTCCATGCACGCTGCCAGTGTTTGGTGCCGGCGCACGATCACGCACGTTCGTGTGCATGCGGTTGCGCCGGGCGCGGCGCCACGATGCAGTTACCCGCTGCAAAAACTGCCATGCGAACGTGCCGAGAATCCAGGCCGCCCGGCCCCCATTTATTCCTGCGGCCATTTACCTTCATCTCTCGCGCCACACAACACAATAAGCACACCCATGACGACACATACAGAGAGGACATCCAGTGGTTCCAATGGCGCTCCCCGTGGCTCCAATGGCGCTCCCAGCGGCCGACGATGACAACGGCGGGCAGTTCACCACGCATCACATACTGGACACCCACGTGAGGGGGAAGGCCCTCTCGGTGGTGTACACGAATGAGCCGGTCTCGATGGAGAGCTCCATCCAAACTATGGAGCAGTTGCTTGCCGAGGACAAGTACCAAGTGGTCGGCTTCGACCTCGAGTACACCATCGGTCGTGCCGGGCACGATCAGAAGGTTGCCGTCGCCCAGTTGTGCGTGCGACATGACGTCCTCGTCTACCACTACCACCTAGCCACAAGGCCTTGCGAGCCTTTCTCCAGGTTTATCAACAGCTCCGACTACAGTTTCGCTACGGTGGACACCACCAACGATCTAAAAGCACTCAAGGTTTCGGGCATGAAATGCCAGAATCTTGTCAACATCCAGGACCACTACAAGGTCTGGGGCAGCGACAACAACAAACAGAACTCCCTGGTTGACCTCGCCTCGGCCATCATCGACCCCTACTACATAAGATGAAGGATGAGAGCAAGAAGGACAAGAACGCCTGGCACAGTGTCTGGCATGAGAGACCGGATGAACAACACATCAAGTACGCGGCCAAGGACGCGTACACAAGCTACGAGATGTACATGCGGATCATTGACATGAGGGAGTGTCTTCTTCCTGCCCCAGACGAGGGATCGAGCCACAGAGCAGTGGCGGGGGCGTCACAAGAAGTAGATGACTAGACGATCGTTTCTACTAGTTTAGAATGCATACAATTGTTTATTGAGGTGTGTGCGAATGATCTGTATAGTCACTTATGTAACTGGATGTTTATTTCAGTTATATATATATATATGTTATTCTTCTGTAGATAGAGCAAATCACATGGCTTATTAGAAGCAATCGTCTGTGTTATTATTGGTCTTCGCACACATTTCTGCTTATGGACCTGTTTGCCGCGTATCACACACATCTTGTTCAGTTGAACCGTTTGTATTGTGTTGGCTAATCACACACAGTTCATCCTAGTGAACTGTATGCCGTATATCGCACACACCCTCATCTGGCTGCCCGTTTCTGTTGTTCTGCCTCATCACAAACAGTTCTGCTGGATTAACCATTTGCCACGCATCGCACACGCAACTCCAATAGGAACCGTGTTTGATGTCACTGCCATTGCAAACGTTTTGCATCTTTTTTTATGGTTTTATTACATCACCGTTTGTGATTGATGCATCACACACAGTTTCGTCGAAGGGTCTCTGATTGGACTGTCGCGTTTGGACCATCCTGCAGTACTGTATGCTTTAGTAAGAATATTGGTGTTAAGGTTTGTGATTCCCTATGCAAGCACAAAAGTCAATAGTTATGCAATGAAATTACATCCTACTTGTGGTGCATTATTCAGTGTTAGTTATGCTCAATGCTCGCTTATGTGAATTTTCGTTTCTTGGTTGGTTGCTTCTCAATCTTTTTGCTAGCCTCCACTTGTACTAAGTAGAAATACTACTTGTGCATCCAAAATCCTTAAACCCAGTTTTGCCATATGAGCCCACCATACCTACCTACATGCCGTATTTCCGTACTATTCTAAGTAAATTTGTATGTGCCAAATCTAATTTTTCAAAATGAATTTCCTTTTTGTGTGCCCGTACCGCTCATGAAGCGGCAGGGGGTGGCCAATATTTTCCATGCTAGATGTTTTATTCTCAAGATGAGTGTTTATTCACTTGTCATTGCACGAGAGTGTGGCAGTAATAGGGATGCCCAATCCCAAAATGAAAAAGAAATTTACTTTATGTTGTTAAATAATAAATTCCTTGGAAAGTGTTGGTATGGATGGTACCCGCGGATATGGCTAGCCGTGGAGTGTGAAAGTATGATGGAAAAAGGAATAAACTTTATTTTATGTTTGGGAACCGCCTATTATATATCTAGCATGGAAAGTGTTGGGAATTACTCGGTCATTTTCGTTGACGGGAAAAGCATGCCTCTCAAAATATTTAATCTCTCAATTTAAGCTTTGAGCTCTGGCACCTCTACAAATCCCTACTTCCCTCTGCGAAGGGCCTATCTATTTACTTTATGCAATTTTTATTTTTAGTTGAGTCTCCATCTTCTCTTATAAAGCACCAACTAGGGAGCACTATGATCATACTTGTGCATTGGATGTAGCTAATATTCGAGCGTGTTTCATGAATGGATCAATGATTGATCATGATGGGCTAGGGATAACTTTCTTTAGTGTTGATATTTTGAAAGACATGGTTACTTGTTGATATGCTTGACTATTAAAGTTATCATGTCAAATATAGACTATTGCTTTGAACCATCTAAAAGTCCAAATGTCCATGCTACAAAAGAAAAGAATATGTGATGAAAATGTTAGGCAGCATTCCACATCAAAAATTCTGTTTTTATCATTTACCTACTCGAGGACGAGCAGGAGTTAAGCTTGGGGATGCTGATACGTCTCCAACGTATCTATAATTTTTTATTGTTCCATGCTGTTATATTATCATTCTTGAATGTTTTACAATCATTTTACAGCAACTTTATATCTTTTTTGGGACTAACCTATTGACATAGTGCCTAGTGCCAGTTGTTGTTTTTTGCTTGTTTTTTACTTCACAAATTATCCCCATCAAACGGAGTCCAAACACAGCGAAACTTTTTGCAGATTTTTTTTGGACCAGGAGACAACTTGGGGGCCAAGGAAGCACCTGGGAGGAGGCCCGTGGGGACCACAAGACACTAGGGCGCGCCCAGGAGCCCAGGCGTTCCCTGGTGGGTTATGGGGCCCACGGGGGTCTCTTGCACCGCCTCTTTGCCCTATAAATTCCCAAATATTCTAGAAACCCTAGGGGACCAGACGAAACACAATTCTAGCCGCCGCAAGTTCCAGAACCACGAGATCCAATCTAACACCATCACGGAGGGGTTCATCATCCTCATTGGTGCCTCTCCGATGATACGTGAGTAGTCCACCATAGACCTACGGGTCCGTAGGCAGTAGCTAGATGGCTTCTTCTCTCTTTTTGATTCTCAATACAATGGTCCCTTGGAGATCTATTTGATGTAAACCTTATTGCGGTGTGTTTGTTGGGATCCAATGAACTTTGAGTTTATGATCAGATCAATATCGATGAATATTATTTGAGTTTCTTTGATCTCTTATATGCATGATTATTTATAGCCTCGTATTTCTTCTTCGAATCTTCGGTTTACTTAGGCCGACTAGATCAATTTTTCTTGCCATGGGAAGAGGTGCTTTGTGATGGGTTCGATCTTACAGTGTCCTCACCAAGTGATAGAAGGGATAGCAAGGCACGTATGTATCGTTGCTATTAAGGATAACAAGATGGAACTTAATACACTAGATGCATGCTGGATAGCGGTCGATGTGTGGAGTAATAGTAGTAGATGCAGGCAGGAGTCGGTCTACTAATCTTGGACGTGATGCCTATATATTGATCATTACCTTGGATATCGTCATAATTATTCGATCTTCTATCAATTTCCCAACAGTAATTTGTTTACCCACCGTATGCTATTTTCTCGAGAGAAGCCACTAGTGAAATCTACGGCCCCCGGGTCTATTCTTTATCATATTGCTTTCAGATCTATTTTTCACCGCATTTGTTTTCAGATCTATTATTCCAAAAACCCAAAAAATACTTTGTTGCACTTTTTATTTGCATCTTTTATTTCACGTTTTATTCAGATCTATTTATCCAAACACATACAAACCAATCTATCTTTTTTTACCGAGGAGGGATTAACAACCCCTCTTACGCGTTGGGTTGCGATGATTTGTTCTTTGTGTGCAGGTACCGTTTACATAGTGTTGCTTGGTTCTCCTACTGGATTGATACCTTGGTTTCATAACTAAGGGAAATACCTACCGAGTTGTACTGCATCATCCCTTCCTCTTTGGGGAAATACCAACGCAATTTCAAGCTGCATCATAGCTTTAGCATGTTCCTTAATCCTAACGGAAAAAGGAGGTTTCTCAATATAAGCAATAGGCACAACTGGATCAACATTGTAAATGATAGCTTCATCTTTAACTATAATGTGTTCCTCTATGTTTTCTTTAATAAGGGGATGATATTTAAACCAATTCTCCTTAGGGAGATCAACATGACCAACAAAAGATTCACAAAATGTAGCTATTATCTCAGAGTCAAGTCCATATTTAGTAGTAAACTTATGAAAAGCATCGGTTTCCATACAAGATTTAACACAATCAAACTCAAGATTTATACCTAACTCCTTACCTTTATCGAATCCCCAATCTTCAGATTTGCGTTTAATTCATTCCAAAAGATTCCACTTGAATTCAATAGTTTTCTTCATAAAAGAACCAGTAGAAGAAGAACCGAGCATGGATCAATCATTATGAGAAAGCCGAGCATAAAAATTCTGAATAATAAATTCTCTTGAGAGCTCATGATTGGGGCATGTGTGCATCATGTACTTAAGCCTCCCCCAAGCTTGAACGATACTGAAAGAACATGCGGTGCCCCCATGTTTGGTTTTGGTAATTGATGACAATCTCTATGGACTAATGGTTGCCTTGAGTTGTATTTGAAGGATTTGCCCATAGGTTTTTCTTCAAGTCCATTTGTTGGTTTCAAGGATAGTATGTGATGACCAAGGTGTTATTCAAGTAATTATCTAAAGAATGGTCATGTAGAAGACATGATACAAGGTTAATCAAGACTAAGTCAAAGAGTGAATCAAGTTGATCAACACACAAAGCATATAAGATGTACGGTGAGGGATCAAATGATCCCATGGTATAATAAGCATTGTCCATTACGCTTTGTGTACTAACCCATGATCTACGTGAGAGTTTTATGTGGGGTTAGGTATGTTTCCATGGGCTCATGTTGCTGAGAAGAAGGCCCGCTCGCATGATAAGGCTATGATGAGGCATTTGGGCATGGAGGTCACTATTGGATCTGAGGACCAGATTACAGATGAGGAGCCTTGGATCTCGAAGAACTGCAAGTGATCAGATTCAGAGACAGCGCGTCAGCATGAGGCTACAGAGGAGTCTGAGGAGCATGAGGATTCAGATGAGCACGAGGAGTACTGATGCTCTGAAGCATTTCCATCACCTTGGTCTTGTTTATTGCTCTTCTGCCCTTTTGGTGTATCGACGACAATGGGGGAGAGAGTTTAGGGATTTGCCGAGTCACGAGTGCATCTTATTTTGTTTGCTTTTCTCTCTCGTGAACTCTTTTATCGTATTGCTTTGGTTTGTGTTTGTGAGACCTGGAGACCGAGACATATGGTGTGAGACATATGCTACCCTTATTACCCTTTATGTCTAGTATTTTGTTAGCTTGTGAGATATTATGCTTATCATGTGCCCTATCTTCATGCTCACATGCTATTCCTTGCATCATTGTTTATCTCTTATATTAGTTGATGCAGGTGTTGCCTGTCTATAAAATATAGGGGGAGTGTTGATCCTAGTGTGTGTGCTTTGCATTCCAAAAGAATACTTAAATAGTGCACACATCTAGGGGGGGCCTGTCTATATTTTGTAGGTCTGGGTTTGCATACTATCATGTGATTTTTCTTGTGCAAATCCTGCGTTATCATCAATCCACCAAAAAGGGGAAGATTGTTAGGGCATATTTCTCCCTTAGTGGTTTTGGTGATTGATGACAATGCTTTTGTGGACTAATTGTGTGCATTGAGCATTTCAGATATTTGATCATATGGCACAAGACGATTCGAGCCTGTCGGTGCAACAAATCTTCATGTATGTTGCCCAAACTGTACACAGGCGCAATAGCGAAGATACAACAGCACGAAGCTTCTAAGACAAGGCCAAGCCAGAGAGATAGCTCTTTGAGGAATCAAAGGGCGGATAAGATGACCAAGACAAGCCAAGGGAACAAGATGTCACTAAGGAAAGACCTCCCTTGCCGGGCAGGCGAGCCTGGTCAGGTCGAGGCCGCACCAAGGACAAGTCCCAGGATTCCCCCGGCAGGCTTACCGGGCCACTAAGGGCGGATCTCCCCGCCAAGACTCCACCGCTCCACCGCATAGTGACGCAAGTCACTTATCAGTGCGGTGTCGAGCCCCCAAGTGATTAAGTGGCTGTCATTTGGCACGTGGCAGCCATTTGGAAGGGAGATTCCCTCCATATGACACCCGTCCAGAGCTGTGTCATGCAGACGGGTGGAAGATGGTTAAGCGGCGTGGCAGGCTTGTCGGGCTGCATCCACAGCGTGACACCTAGCAGTGCATTTAATGCACTTTGTCCTAACTGCCAAAGTTAGGTATGATAGCACTGTTGGCTATCTAATCAGTAGATAATGACTGTTTTGCCACTGTGGTAACCACTTAGCCTATAATAGGAGGGCCATGGCAACCTAAGAAAGGATTCGAACCCTTGTACACTCATACGCACGTAGCTGCTCCCCCCGAGGCGACCTTGCCGGGCTCGAGCACTACGCGACCACCAGGGTCCTCTCTTCAATCCACCAAAGCAGGAGTAGGGTTTTACGCTTCATAGCGGCCCGAACCTAGGTAAAAATCACCAGCGCCACCTCTGCCGTGTTGTCCCATGGCCTCCGCTCTTTGTGCAACGTGATCTCCCCCCTGCCGAACCACAAGGGGCCGGCGGCCCCTTAGGTGACCGTGTTCCACCACGACATCTTTGGCGCGCCAGGTAGGGGGGAGTCGCTTGCGCGAACCCGAGGTTGTGAACAGCGCGTCGATCTTCATCATCATCGTCTCCATCAAAAGCCTCATCATCCATGGCGCCCAAGAAAAAGCCCAGCGCAGCAGCTCACCCTTCCACCTCGAAGGCCCCTCGCATGCAGCCACTGATACTATGGGTGTTGCGGCGGCGTTGGGGGCGCGGACGCCATGGGGGACATGACCGGCGCAGGCGGCGCTGTCATCGTTCCCCCCGCGGTCGAAGCGGGAGCGGAAGACACCGGGGGAGGGCGGCACCAGCAGCATCCCGACGGCCATGTTCCACAAGGCGCGGGTGGGGAGAATGTTCAGTCTCCGCCTCCCCCACCGCACCGGAGGGTGCAGCTGCAGCGACAACACCCGCTCTGGTACTAGTCACGACCCCCTAGCTGTCCCTGCTACGGGCATAGCTATGGGGCGCGCGCCATCCCCAGGGCAAGGTAACCAACAGAAGCGCCAAACGGGGTCGTCAACCCCCGGGCGCACCCTTCTCGCCACCGTGCCATCGCGGCAGCCGGCTCACGGCGGCGAGAACATGACTTCGTGGTCTGCGTCATCGTCTATGCCAAGCACTACTTCGGAAGCCATGGCACGAGCCCAACTCCTGCTGAGATTCCCACCAGGGGCCGATCAAATGGATGAGTGGAGAGCCACAATCCAGAGTTTGATTGGTTTTGCTGAAGCGGGAGGATCACAGC
Source organism: Thinopyrum elongatum (assembly GCA_011799875.1). NCBI lineage: Eukaryota > Viridiplantae > Streptophyta > Magnoliopsida > Poales > Poaceae > Thinopyrum > Thinopyrum elongatum. The sequence goes on from CM022303.1 coordinate 501,927,997, forward strand.
AGGCAGGCCAGCCACGACGCCCGCAAGCAATGACTGTGTTGAGGGGGCCACTCCAATGGTACAGTCTCCTCCACGGCAGCCAGCGCGGAGGTCGCAGCCCGAACCACGTGACCAGGAGCCCGACGAGGCATCAATGGCTTCATCTGATCCTCGGGCCCGTCGAGATCAACGGCAGGTCCTGGAAGATCAGTGAAGGGAAGACACGCGCATCACTATAGAACGACGCCGCGAAACCCGCCACCAATCCGACAGGCGCAATGGCCCAGACATCGACGAACCCGCGCCCAGTGACGGCGGATACCTGCCTTTCGAGGTTGCCCCGCCTTCACTCGCGAGCTTCGCCAAGTCTGCTGGCCATCTGCCCGTGTTTTCAAGCCAGAGATACCAGAAAAAGGAGGAGGCTGGACTCCGGCAAGCCTTTACCGGCAGGGCCTCCAGAGGTCCCTGGTAGGGAGGCTGCCGGGAACAAATCCACTTCGCTTGGTGAGCTGCACTCTTCCACAGGACCACAGGTCCTTGAGGTCGAGGTAGGTGCTCCCACGAGTGAGGAGGTGCCATTTGTCCTTGTTGTCGAGCCTCAAACTCCAACTTGGGCACGGCACATAGTCCACTACCTCCAAACTGGAGAACTTCCCGAAGAGCAAGAAGAAGCTAAAAGAGTAGCTCGGAGGGCCAGTATGTATCAGTTTGTCAATGACACATTATACAGAAGGAGGCCCAACGGTGTGAAATTTAAGTGCACTTGCCGGGAAGAGGGGAAGGAACTGTTGGCAGAGATACACAAAGGCATGTGCGGCTCCCATATTGGATCAAGAGCCTTGGTTGGAAAAGCTTTTCGGCAAGGTTTCTACTGGCCCACGGCCCTCCAAGATGCAATTGAGCTAGTCACCAGATGTAAAGCCTGCCAGTTCCACTCCAAGAATATCCATCAACCTGCTCAAGCTCTCTAGACGATCCCTTTGACATGGCCATTTTCGGTCTAGGGGCTCGACATCTTGGGCCCCTTTCCCCGTGCTACCGGGGGCTTTGAATTCTTGTACGTTGCAATCGACAAGTTTGCAAAGTGGCCGAAACTGGAGCCTGTGAGGAAGGTGACCGCACAATCAGCTATCAAGTTCTTGAAAAGATTGGTGTGCCACTTCGGAGTACCCGCCAGAGTCATCACAGACAATGGCACCCAATTCACAAGCCGCGCCTTCATGCAATACATTCAAACCCTCGGAAGCAAGGTTTCATTCGCCTCTGTTGCTCATCCCAGGAGCAATGGACAAGCTAAGAGGATGAACGCTGAAGTGCTACGTGGGCTCAAGACAAGGACTTTTGATAAGCTACGGGAGTGCGGCAGACGCTGGATCGACGAGCTGCCAGTGGTTCTTTCGTCCCTACGTACGACACCAAATAGAGCTACCGGCCAGACTCCCTTCTCCCTAGTCTATGAGGCCGAAGCAGTGATCCCCACGGAACTCATATACAGGTCACCTCGAGTATTTACCTACGATGAAGTAGAGCAAGAGCAGCACCGACATGACGATGTCGTGCTCCTTGAGGAGAACCGTCTCCGGGCTGCTGTGCGTGCTGCACGCTACCAGCAAGCCCTGCACCGCTATCATAGCCGTAGGGTCCATGCCCGGAGCCTTGAGGAAGGCGACCTTGTCCTTAGGCGCGTTCAGTCTGCCAAGGGTTCCAACAAGTTGATGCCGAAGTGGGAAGGCCCTTACCGGGTAGTACGAGTCACCAGACCTGGCGCAGTCCATCTGGAGACCGAAGATGGCATCAAAATGCAAAACTCATGGAATATTGAGCATCTTCGCAAGTTCTACCCGTGAGGCGCGGCTGTCGGGCCCTGCCCCGGTAGCCACCCTTTTGTACAAGCCTTGCCGATGCGCATGTAACCCTTTGTACAAAGCCAGGCGCAGACCCTGAGCACAGATAATAAAATGAAGCGCTGGCGCCCTAAAAACATGCATGCATGATTAGCTTAGCATAAGACTTGCCATGATCATTTAGATGAGTTCATATGCTGCTATGTTTTCCCCTGCAACTAATTACAGGACTCTTACCGCGGACTTGATCCTAGGAAGAAGAGACAGAAAACAAGCTTACATATCGATCCCCGACAAGCCGAATAGATAAGTTTCCTTTTATCCATATGTGTCTCTGAAAAAAGAAAACTTGTGCATAGAGAAACCTTTTCACCTTCAAAGCATTTGTGCTCCCATCCTTTGATCTGAATGTTGCTTCGGTCAAGATGGTTGTAGTGGCATTTGACAGAGAAGGATCAACAAGGAGCCGGTTCCCTTCTGTAATTCTAGGCCCGGCAGGCCACGCCCCGAGGCGGCAACAGAGGGCATCGACAAGATAGCTTGCCGGGAAAACTTGTTTACCTAAAAGTATAGAGGCGTCCCTCCTCTGCATGGATAAAACACATGCACAAGTACCCGGCAAGGCTTTTCTTTTTTCATTAATATGCAGATAAACAAGTACAGACCTTATAGAACACAAACATGGATAAAAGATATTACATATTTAAGACTAAAATTTGGCGAGCACCTACATCCTTTGGAATATAAGGACAGATGCCCCGTAATGCCTTTATTGCCCTCCTTTTCCCAGGGTCTGTCTCGAGTGCGAAAAAGGGAAAAAGGAGCGCCTAGGTGAGGTGCACGCGATAGAAAGCACCAAGAGAGCTTCCCCCGACAGCTGTCCGAAAGAGGCTGGTGATGATGGTGCCGGGGCGGGGAAGAATCAAAGAACGGAGCAACATGCCGACAATAAGGCGTTGGTGCCATCGTACTCCGACCTGACGGCCTGCCACCCGCCTTCCTCGTCTTCACCGGTTTCCTCCTTGTCACTGTCGCTCCGGGAGAACATCGGGCCCCTGGCCCGTCGCTTCCCCAGGAGAGGCTGCTGATGGTGGTGGCGGTGCCCAAGGCGCGTTGAGGACACCGCCCCCCACCTTGGCGGGCAGGAAGGCACCACCATCTTCAGCATCATCCCTGACCTCACCGGAGAGGGCAACGCTGGGCTCACTAAAGATCCCGAGCACGGCACCACAGGAGGGCGCCGGAGGCCCTGAAGGCTCCACCAACAGGCCTTCGAACCCCAGCAGCTCGCGGCAGAGGCAACACCCCTGCCCCGGACGGATAACTAGTGTGAAGGGTGCGAGCGCTCTGCCATTACGGAACGTCATGGTGTCCTCCATACCGGAATGAATAAGGCGGTCATAGGTGCGCTGCCACCAGCTGCGACTCCCCCAACCACTGCCACCTCGTCTCCCGCGGCCGCGGACCAGACTCACTCCCCGAGTGTCAACACAAGCCTCCGGGATCACCGCTCCTAAGCCGAGGCCCAAAGCCAGGCCCTGGCCTCTTTTCCTCGGCATAAAGAAGAAGAAAGCAAGCAAGGGGAAGGAGAAGGTGCGAGGACGAATGCCTCCGTTCCCCCTCGAGCTCCCTTTTTATAGGCGAGTTGGGACCGGAGGCTGGTGCTCCACCTCTCCCCCTCCCCTGGGGGCTCCTTCGAATCTGGCCCGTCTGTGCCACCAATAGCGGCTGGACCCGTCGACCGCCCTCTTGCACCAATCTGGGACGGTTGGATAACTGCCACGGCACTCTTTTCTGTGCCATGCGCATCCATTACCTACCTCACGTGATGCATGCAGCATACGTGGCGGAAGGAATGAGCGTGGTGGGAAGAGTGAAATGGCAGTTGTCGGATTCGGGGCTCCGCAGACCCAAAGGAGGTTCGAACTCTGGGGTGTGTGCGAAGAACTCAACCTAACCAGCCAACTGAACATGCCGCCCTACAGCCTAGCTCGAAGAACAGGGAAGAAGAAGGACACGGCAGTTTACCTAGGTTCGGGCCACCTTGCGGTGTAATACCCTACTCCTGCTTTGGGGTGGATTTGCCTCACGAGGGGCTGAGGATGAACTAGTACAGTGGATGAATAAGCTCGCGAGGCTTGCTCTGGTGAGGATGAGTGGTCCTGGGTCCGATCTCCTCCCATCTATGGTGGTGGCTAACCTATTTATAGTGGCCTTGGTCCTCTTCCCCGAAAACGAAGGCGGGGAGGGATTCCACAACAGCCAAATTTGAAGGGGGACAAGTAGTACATCTTATCCTGATGAAAGGTGGTCTTCGTCTGCAAAGCTTCTGGTCATGACGTCGCAGCGGACTCGGTGATGACATCCGTCCTACCACCCTGGTGGTCCTGGTCTCGTTGCACGGGAAAATGGAAACCTTTGGGTGATTCCTTGGGACCCCGCGCCTGCGCTTGCCTCCTTAGCACCAAAGAGGAAACCTGCTGCTCTGTGCCCGCTGGCGCCCGCCTGGCCTTGGTCGTCATGGCTTGCGTCACCTTCACCTCATGAGATGGGTTCCTGCATAGAAATCTCCGCTCCTCAGGAGCCAGCCTAGGGAGGCCGCTCCCTCCGGAGGTCTTGACGCCGTCCGCCTCGCGAGGCTTGGCCCCTCGCGAGGGTCTTCTCTTGAAGGTGTTGTAGATGGGCCGTACCAGGCCGTCGATGGAGCCATGCCATGGGCCGCAGGTAGGCAAGTCTGGGTACCCTGGTTCCCAGAATGCCGATAGTAGCCCCGGGCCCAAGGCGCGCTCAGACTTGGCTTCGGGGCGAAGCCAAAGGGCAAGGGCGAAGCGCCGTGGGCCCCAATCGCCTGCGGACGGAGACGACGTGTGGCGCTTGATGGGACGTGGGAGTCTCCACTTCCCCATGCCGCCTCGGCAACTGCGTGACTTGACAACTGCTTGAAGCATGCAGAAGAACCATCATTGCTCGGAACGCGAGAAGCCGGCGGTTGGCCTCCCACTGCCTATAAATGGGGCGGGGGGCGGAGCCCCCAGTCCATCTGCATCTCCTCCCCGCCTGCTCCTCCTTCTCCTTCTTCTTCAACCCGCCATCTTGCAAGAGCGTCCATGGCGCTGGTGAGGAGGTTCTCCGCTGCGGAGAAGGGGAAAACCCCCAAGGAGGGACCAGACTCACCGCCACCCTCGTAAGCATGCCACGACACCAGCGGTGGCCTCCCGCGGGCCTGGGCGCACGCCCTCGAAGGCCGGCGCTGCCTCCGGCAGTTGTGGGGGTGCTCCTATCCGCGGCGGGAGCTACCGCGGTCGGGGCGGCCACGGCGAAGGGGAAAAGCACGCGGCGGCCATCCGGCCACCGCGCCCGCGACTCCACTCAGCCGACGCATCCTTGGAGTTCTTGGTATGGGCGGAGAGGCCCGTCGCCGCCTGGCTCCATCTCCCATGCTTCTTTGCGGGCGCGCTGCTGGCCGGGGGGCCTGGCGGCCTCTGGTTGCAGGCCGACGGTTGCTGCAGCAAGGCCTCCTGGGTGGCAGTCAAGGTCACCCCCGCCGGCAACGTGTTCCTGAAGCGCGGGTGGCAGCCATTCGCCCGCGCACGCGGCCTCCAGGGGAGGTGCGCCCTTCACTTCAGGTACGACGGCACCGCGACCCTCTGTGTCATGGTCTTCGGGGAAGACAGCCAGCGGCTGGGGTGCTGCCCGGAGGACGACAGCGACGATGATGGCGACGGTGAGCTTGCCCTCGGTGACGGTCGCGCCGCCTCCAGCAGCGGCAACCCCTCCTCTGGGGAGAGCACCAGCGACGGCGACTACGATGAGCCACCCTGCAGCCGGGCTCGGACCAGGGAGGGTGACGAGCCGCCTCACCGGCACGCCCCGATGAAGCAGGAGGGGGATCTGACTGAGCGCGGGCGTTGCTGGAGCCGGACCTCGGGAGCTGCTGTAGCCGCGCGGCTGCTTCTGTTTCTTTCTTTTTCTTGCACCAGAAAAGTAGAAGGCCCCATCGGGGCGTGTAATGAACCAGGCGTTTGTGCCATTATGCTATTGCTTTTGTATCGGGTCGTAACATCCGTGCTGCTGTTGATTGCGATCGGGATGACTTAGCTCGGTGTGTTTGCGGTAGACTCTCGTGTCGCGAGGACATGCCTTCTGAGTTTCCTCCTTGAAGATCTGGAAGTCGTCGAGCCTCAAGAGGCACCCTGTGACTGCCGGGTTCAGTGGACCTCCGGAGGTACCATACCTTGCGCGAGCCCTCGAGGGTGAGTTGGTCGCCCACTAGTATGTCACGTCGCGATGCCCGGAGCCACAGACTCCAAAGAAAAAAGGGAGGGCGTGCATGCCCGTAAGCTCGCTTGAGAGCGTCGCGCGAGGATTAAGATGCCAAGGGCCGAGGCACCGAGGCCTTGGCGAGGTGTGCTTACACACCGTGCCCAGCCCCCACACGCGCGATGCGCGAGGAAGAGCAACGGGCAACCGTCACTCTCCCAAAGGCAAAAGCTGAAAAAGCGGACACTGCGAGAAAAGAAAAAATTCCCAACCCTTCAAGTAAGACGCGAAAGCTCCAAATTTCATTTCGAGATATTGCAAGTCGGCTACAGAAAGCAAGCAAAAGAAAAGCCGCGTCCAACACCTACACTAGTCTTCTGTCTTCCCACCAGCGCGGAGCCTGGGGCCTCCACTTGGAAGTGGGCAGGAGCCCCCGTGAGGCCCGAGGGCGGCGCCTCAGGAGACTCCGGGGCGTGTATAGCCCCACTCGTTATTACGTGAGAGTGTCATGGGCGGAGATCTTGAGAGGCACATGGCCTTGTTCATGGGTAGAACCTCCGGAGGTGCTGGATGTTCCAGGCATTCTGGATGGGGACCCCGTCCTGTGTCTCCAGAGGCGCAGCGCCAGGCCTGGAGACACGGGCAATCCTGAACGGGCCCTCCCACATGGGCGAGATCTTATGAAGCCCTTCCCTGGAGAGCACCCTCCTTAGGACGAGGTCACCCACCTCGAGGGTCCTGGAGCGGATGCTACGGCAGTGATACCGCCGCAGCGCCTGCTGGTACCTCGCGGCGTGGAGTGAGGCTTGGTGGCGGCCCTCCTCCCCCAACATGAGGTCCATCCCCCACGAGGCATCCTGGCGTGCCTCGTCAAACGCCAAGACCCGCGGGGAGTGATGTTTGACCTCATGAGGGAGAACCTCCTCAGCCCCATAGACGAGGAAGAACGGGGTCTCACCCGTGGGCTTGGTCACGGTGGTGCGGATGGACCACAGCACGGACTGAAGCTCATCGAGCCAGCCCCTGCCGCAGGCCTCAAGTTTCTTATTAAAGCTCCTCACCTTGAGGCCCCTCAGGACCTCCGCGTTGGCATGCTCGGCTTGTCCGTTGCTCCATGGGTGTGCCACCAAAGCGTAGCATATCTGCGTTCCAAGGTTAGCACAATACATTTTGAAAAGGTTGCTCATGAACTGAGAGCCATTGTCGGTGATGATACGATTGGGGACCCCGAAGCGGCTCATGAGACCCTTGATGAACTTGACAGCCGAGCCAACCGGGATGGTGCGCACGGGCTCCACCTCCGCCCACTTGGTGAACTTGTCGATGGCGACGTAGAGGTAGCGGTAGCCCCCAGCTGCACGAGGGAATGGTCCCAGGATATCCAGCCCCCATACCATGAACGGCCAAGAGAGCGGAATGGTCTGGAGGCCTTGAGCGGGCTGGTGGATTTGCTTGGCGTGGAATTGGCACGCCTCGCAGGACCTTACCAACTCGGTGGCGTCACTGAGCGCCGTGGGCCAGTAGAACCGCTGCGGAACGCCTTGCCCACGAGGGTGCACGATGAAGAGTGATGCCCACCGTCCCCGCTGTGGATGTCAGCCAGCAGCTCGCACCCCTGCTCCTTGGAGATTCACCGCAAAGAGACGTTGTTTGGACGCCTTCGGTAGAGCTTGCCATCCTACAAACAGTAGGCGGTGGCCTGGCGGGCCACGCGTTCTGCTTCTTCCTGCTTCTCCAGCAAGGTGCCCTGGAGTAGGTACGCCTTGAACTCCTCGGTCCGGCACCCCTCCTGAGTGTTGGAAATATGCCCTAGAGGCAATAATAAAAATGGTTATTATTATATTTCCTTGTTCATGATAATTGTCTATTGTTCATGCTATAATTGTATTAACCGGAAACCGTAATACATGTGTGAATACATAGACCACAGCATGTCCCTAGTGAGCCTCTAGTTGACTAGCTCATTGATCAATAGATGGTTATGGTTTCCTGACCATGGACATTGGATGTCATTGATAACGGGATCACATCATTAGGAGAATGATGTGATGGACAAGACCCAATCCTAAGCATAGCACAAGATCGTGTAGTTCGTTTGCTAGAGCTTTTCTAATGTCAAGTATCATTTCCTTAGACCATGAGATTGTGCAACTCCCAGATACCGTAGGAATGCTTTGGGTGTATCAAACGTCACAACGTAACTGGGTGACCATAAAGGTGCACTACAGGTATCTCCGAAAGTGTCTGTTGGGTTGGCACGAATCGAGACTGGCATTTGTCACTCCGTATGACGGAGAGGTATCTCTGGGCCCACTCGGTAATGCATCATCATAATGAGCTCAATGTGACTAAGGAGTTAGCCATGGGATCATGCGTGACGTAACGAGTAAAGAGACATGCCGGTAACGAGATTGAACGAGGTATGGGGATACCGACGATCGAATCTCGGGCAAGTAACATACCGATGGACAAAGGGAATTGTATACGGGATTGATTGAATCCCCGACATCGTGGTTCATCTGATGAGATCATCGTGGAACATGTGGGATCCAACATGGGTATCCAGATCCCGCTGTTGGTTATTGACCGGAGAGATGTCTCGGTCATGTCTGCATGGTTCCCGAACCCGTAGGGTCTACACACTTAAGGTTCGGTGACGCTAGAGTTGTTATGGGAAATTGTATGTGGTTACCGAAGGTTGTTCGGAGTCCCGGATGAGATCCCAGACGTCACGAGGAGTTCCAGAATGGTCCGGAGGTGAAGATTTATATATGGGAAGTCTAGTTTCAGTCACCGGAATGGTCTCAGGGGTTATCGGTATTGTACCAGGACCACTGAAAGGTGTCCGGGGGTCCACCGGGTGGGGCCACCTGCCCCGGAGGGCCTAGTGGGCTGAATATGGGTGGGGACCAGCCCCTTAGTGGGCTGGTGCGCCCCCCCCCCCCAAGGGCCCAAGGCGCCTAGGGTTGGAAACCCTAGGGGAGGGGGCGCCTCCCACCTTGCTTGGGGGGCAAGTTACCCCCTCCTGGCCGCCGCCCCCCCCCCCTCTAGATGCATCTAGGGGGGCCGGCCCCCTCTCCCCTTCACCCTATAAATAGAGGGGGGGTGGGAGGGCAGCCGCACCCCTTCCCTGGCGCAGCCCTTCCCCCTCTCCAACACCTCCTCCTCCTCCGTAGTGCTTGGCGAAGCCCTGCCGGAGAACCGCGAGCTCCACCACCACGCCGTCGTGCTGCCGGAGTTCTCCCTCAACTTCTCCTCTCCCCTTGCTGGATCAAGAAGGAGGAGACGTCCCCGGGCTGTACGTGTGTTGAACGCGGAGGCGCCATCCGTTCGGCGCTTGGATCGGACCTTCCGTGATTTAAATCGCCGCGAGTACGACTCCATCAACCGCGTTCTTGTAACGCTTCCGCTTAGCGATATTCAAGGGTATGAAGATGCACTCCCTCTCTCTCGTTGCTAGCATCTCCTAGATTGATCTTGGTGACACGTAGGAAATTTTTGAATTATTACTACGTTCCCCAACAGTGGCATCATGAGCTAGGTCTATGCGTAGATTCTATGCACGAGTAGAACACAAATAGTTGTGGGCGATGATTTGTTCAATTTGCTTATCGTTACTAGTCCTATCTTGATTTGGCAGCATTGTGGGATGAAGCGGCCCGGACCGACCTTACACGTACGCTTACGTGAGACAGGTTCCACCGACTGACATGCACTTGTTGCATAAGGTGGCTAGCGGGTGTCTATCTCTCCCACTTTAGTCGGATCAGATTCGATGAAGAGGGTCCTTATGAAGGGTAAATAGCAATTGGCATATCATCGTTGTTGCTTTTGCGTAGGTAAGAAACATTCTTGCTAGAAACCCATAGCAGCCACGTAAAACATGCAACAACAATTAGAGGACGTCTAACTTGTTTTTGCAGGGGATGCTATGTGATGTGATATGGCCAAAAGGATGTGACGAATTATATATGTGATGTATGAGATTGATCATGTTCTTGTAATAGGAATCACGACTTGCATGTCGATGAGTATGACAACCGGCAGGAGCCATAGGAGTTGTCTTAATTTATTGTATGACCTGCGTGTCAATGAAAACGCCATGTAATTACTTTACTTTATTGCTAACCGTTAGCCATAGTAGTAGAAGTAATAGTTGGTGAGACAACTTCATGAAGACACAATGATGGAGATCATGATGATGGAGATCATGGTGTCATGCCGGTGACGATGGTGATCATGCCACGCCTCGAAGATGGAGATCAAAAGCGCAAGATGATATTGGCCATATCATGTCACTCTATGATTTGCATGTGATGTTTATCATGTTTACATCTTATTTGCTTAGAACGACGGTAGCATAAATAAGATGATCCCTCACTAAAATGTCAAGAAATGTGTTCCCCCTAACTGCGCACCGTTGCGAAGGTTCGTTGTTTCGAAGCACCACGTGATGATCGGGTGTCATAGATTCTAACGTTTGCATACAACGGGTGTAAGCCAGATTTACACATGCGAAACACTTAGGTTGACTTGACGAGCCTAGCATGTACAGACATGGCCTCAGAACACGAGAGACCGAAAGATCGAACATGAGTCATATGGTAGATGCGATCAACATGGAGATGTTCACCGTTGATGACTAGTCCGTCTCACGTGATGATCGGACACGGCCTAGTCGATTCGGATCATGTATCACTTAGATGACTAGAGGGATGTCTATCTGAGTGGGAGTTCATTAAATAATTTGATTAGATGAACTTAATTATCATGAACTTAGTCTAAAATTGTCTTTGCAAATTTATGTTGTAGATCAATAGCTCGCGCTGTAGCTCCCTGTGTTAATACGTTCCTAGAGAAATACTAAGTTGAAAAGTTTTGTAAGCAATTATGCGGACTAGGGCCGTAGTATGAGGATTGTCCTCACTGCTGCACAGAAGGCTTATGTCCTTGATGCACCGCTCGGTGTGCCAACCCCTCTAGCGTCGTCCGTGGATGTTGTGAACATCTGGCAGACACGTTCTGATGACTACTTGATAGTTTAGTGCGCCATGCTTTACAGCTTAGAATCGGGGCTCCAAAGGCGTTTCGAACGCCATGGAACATATGAGATGTTCCAAGAGTTGAAATTGGCATTTTAGGCTCATGCCCATGTTGAGAGGTATGAGACCTCTGACAAGTTCTTTGCCTACAAGATGGAGGAGAATAGCTCAGTCAGTGAGCATGTGCTCAGAATGTCTGGGTGCTATAATCGCTTGAATCGAGTGGGAGTTAATCTTCCAGATAAGATACTGATTGACAGAGTTCTCTAGACACTATCACCAAGCTACTAGAACTTCGTGATGAACTATAACATGCAAGGGATGGAGATGATCCCGGAGCAGTTCGCGGTAGGCCGCGGAGGTAGAAATCAAGTAGGAGCATCAAGTGTTGATGGTTAACAAGACCACTGGTTTCAAAAGGGGCAAGGGCAAGAAGGGAAACTTCATGAATGGCAAGCCAGTTGCCGCTCTAGTGAAGAAACCCAAGGTTGAACCTAAAGCCGAGACTAAGTGCTTCTATTGTAAGGGGAACGGTCACTGGTAGTGGAACTACCCCAATAGATAAGAAGGCTGGCAACTTCAACAATAGTATATTTGATATACGTGTTATTGATGTGTACCTTACTAGTACTCCTAGTAGCACATGGGTATTAGATACTGGTTCAGTTGCTAATATTGGTAACTCGAAACAAAAGCTACGGAATAAACGGAGACTAGCTAAGGGTGAGGTGACGATGTGTGTTGGAAGTGTTTCCAAGGTTGATGTGATCACAATCGCACGCTCCCTCTACCTTCGGGATTAGTGTTGAACCTAGATAAATGTTATTTGGTGTCTGCGTTGAGCATGAACATGATTAGATCGTGTTTACTGCAATACGATTGTTCATTTAAATCAGAGAATAATGGTTATTCTATTTACATGAATAATACCTTCTATGGTCATGCACCCAAAGTGAATGGTTTATTGAATCTCGATCGTAGTGATACACATGTTCATAACATTGAGGCCAAAAGATGTAGAGTTGATAATGATAATACCACTTTCTTGTGGCGCTGCCGCTTAGGTCATGTTGGTGTAAAGCGCATGAAGAAACTCCATGCTGATGGACTTTTGGAGTCACTTGATTTTGAATCACTTGACACATGCGAACCATGCCTCGTGGGCAAGATGACTAAAACCCCGTTTTCCGGAACAATGGAACGGGCAATTGACTTGTTGGAAATCATACATACTGATGTGTGCGGCCCGATGAGTGTTGACGCGCGCGATGGATATCATTACTTTCTCACCTTCACCAATGATTTGAGTAGATATGGGTATATTTACTTGATGAAGCATAAGTCTGAAACGTCTGAAAAGTTCAAGCAATTTCAGAGTGAAGTTGAGAATCATCGTAACAAGAAGATCAAATTCCTATGATATGATCGAAAGGGGGAGTATCTGAGTTATGAGTTTGGCAATCACTTAAGACAATGTGGAATTGTTTCACAACTGACGCCGCCTGGAACACCATAGTGTAATGGTGTGTCCGAACATCGTAATCGTACTCTATTGGATATGGTGCGATCTATGATGTCTCTTACCGATCTACCACTATCATTTTGGGGTTATGCTTTAGAGACAGCCGCATTCACTTTAAATAGGGCACCGTCTAGATCCGTTGAGACGACACCTTATGAATTATGGTTTGGGAAGAAACCTAAGCTGTCGTTTCTGAAAGTTTGGGGATGCGATGCTTATGTGAAAAGGCTTCAGCCTAATAAGCTCAAAACCAAAGCGGACAAATGCGTCATCATAGGATACCCAAAGGAGACGATTGGGTATGCCTTCTATCTCAGAGCTGAGGGCAAAGTGTTTGTCACTAAGAACGGGTCCTTTCTTGAGAAAGAGTTTCTCTCAAAAGAATTGAGTGGGAGGGAGATAGAACTTGATGAGGTTGTTGAACCTTTACTTCAACTAGTGAGTAGTGAAGCGCAGAAAGATATTTCTGTGACACCTACATCAGTTGAAGAGGAAGCTAATGATAGTGATCATGAAGGTTCGGATCAAGTTACTATCGAACCTCGTAGGTCGACAAGGATACGTACTACTCCTGAGTGGTATGGTAACCCTGTCTTAGAGGTCATGTTGTTGGACAACGATGAACCTACGAGCTATGGAGAAGCGATGGTGGGCCCGAATTCCAACAAATGGCTAGGAGCCATGAAATCCGAGATAGGATCCATGTATGAGAACAAAGTATGGACTTTGGTGGATTTGCCCGATGATCGGCAAGCCGTTGAGAATAAATGGATCTTTAAGAAGAAGACAGACGCTGATGGTAATGTCACCATTTATATAGCTCGACTTGTCGCAAAGGGTTTCCGACAAGTTCAAGGAGTTGACTATGATGAGACTTTCTCACTCGTAGCGATGCTAAAGTCTGTTGGGATTATGTTAGCAGTTGCTGCATTTTCAGATTACGAAATCTGGCAGATGGATGTCAAAACAAAGTTTCCTTGATGGTTTCCATGAGGAAAGGTTGTATGTGATACAACCAGAAGGTTTTGTCGATCCTAAGGATGCTAAAAGGTATGCAAGCTCCAGCGATCCTTCTATGGACTGGAGCAAGCATCTCGGAGTTGGAATATAAGCTTTGATGAGGTGATCAAAGCTTTTGGGTTTATACAAAGTTTCCAAGAAACTTGTATTTACAAGAAAGTGAGTGGGAGCACTATAACATTTCTGATAAGTATATGTGGATGACACATTGTTGATCGGAAATGATGTAGAATTTCTGGAAAGCATAAAGGGTTGTTTGAAAGGAGTTTTTCAAAGGAAGACCTGGGTAAAACTGCTTACATATTGGGCGACAAGATCTATAGAGATAGATCAAGACGCTTGATAAGACTTTCATAGAGCACATACCTTGACATGATTTTGAAGGAGTTCAAAATGGACCAGTCAAAGGAGTTCTTGCCTGAGTTGTAAGGTGTGAAGTGGAGTAAGACTCAAAGCTCGACCACGGCAGAAGAAAGAAAAAGGACGAAGGTCGTCCCCTATGCCTCAGCCATAGGCTCTATACGGTATGCCATGCTGTGTACCGCACCTGATGTGTGCCTTGCCATGTGTCTGGCAAGGGGGTACAAGAGTGATCCAGGAGTGGATCACTGGACATCGGTCAAAATTATCCTTAGAGGAATAAGGAAATGTTTCTCGGTTATGGAGGTGATAAAGAGTTCGACATAAAGGGTTACGTCGATGCAAGCTTTAACACCAATCCGGATGACTCTGAGTAGCAAACCGGATACGTATAGTGGAGCAGCCATTTGGAATAGCTCCAAGTGGAGCATGGTAGCAGCATCTACAATATGACATAAAGATTTGCGAAGTACACGCGGATCTGAATGTTGCAGACCCGTTGACTATAACCTCTCTCACAAGCAAAAATGATAAAACCTCAGAACTCTTTGGGTATTAATCACATGGTGATGTGAACTAGATTATTGACTCTAGTGCAAGTGGGAGACTATTGGAAATATGCCCTAGAGGCAATAATAAAATGGTTATTATTATATTTCCTTGTTCATGATAATTGTCTATTGTTCATGCTATAATTGTATTAACCGGAAACCGTAATACATGTGTGAATACATAGACCACAGCATGTCCCTAGTGAGCCTCTAGTTGACTAGCTCATTGATCAATAGATGGTTATGGTTTCCTGACCATGGACATTGGATGTCGTTGATAACGGGATCACATCATTACGAGAATGATGTGATGGACAAGACCCAATCCTAAGCATAGCACAAGATCGTGTAGTTCGTTTGCTAGAGCTTTTCTAATGTCAAGTATCATTTCCTTAGACCATGAGATTGTGCAACTCCCAGATACCGTAGGAATGCTTTGGGTGTATCAAACGTCACAACGTAACTGGGTGACCATAAAGGTGCACTACAGGTATCTCCGAAAGTGTCTGTTGGGTTGGCACGAATCGAGACTGGGATTTGTCACTCCGTATGACGGAGAGGTATCTCTGGGCCCACTCAATAATGCATCATCATAATTAGCTCAATGTGACTAAGGAGTTAGCCACGGAATCATGCGTTATGGAACGAGTAAAGAGACTTGCCGGTAACGAGATTGAACGAGGTATGGGGATACCGACGATCGAATCTCGGGCAAGTAACATACCGATGGACAAAGGGAATTGTATACGGGATTGATTGAATCCCCGACATCGTGGTTCATCCGATGAGATCATCGTGGAACATGTGGGATCCAACATGGGTATCCAGATCCCGCTATTGGTTATTGACCGGAGAGATGTCTCGGTCATGTCTGCATGGTTCCCGAACCCGTAGGGTCTACACACTTAAGGTTCGGTGACGCTAGAGTTGTTATGGGAAATTGTATGTGGTTACCGAAGGTTGTTTGGAGTCCCAGATGAGATCCCGGACGTCACGAGGAGTTCCGGAATGGTCCGGAGGTGAAGATTTATATATGGGAAGTCCAGTTTCAGTCACCGGAATGGTCTCGGGGGTTATCGGTATTGTACCGGGACCACCGAAAGGTGTCCGGGGGTCCACCGGGTGGGGCCACCTGCCCCGGAGGGCCTAGTGGGCTGAATATGGGTGGGGACAAGCCCCTTAGTGGGCTGGTGTGCCCCCCCCCAAGGGCCCAAGGCACCTAGGGTTGGAAACCCTAGGGGAGGGGGCGCCTCCCACCTTGCTTGGGGGGCAAGTTACCCCCTCCTGGCCGCCGCCGCCCCCCCCCCTCTAGATGCATCTAGGGGGGCCGGCCCCCTCTCCCCTTCACCCTATAAATAGAGGGGGGTGGGAGGGCAGCCGCACCCCTTCCCTGGCGCAGCCCTTCCCCCTCTCCAACACCTCCTCCTCCTCCGTAGTGCTTGGCGAAGCCCTGCCGGAGAACCACGAGCTCCACCACCACGCCGTCGTGCTGCCGGAGTTCTCCCTCAACTTCTCCTCTCCCCTTGCTGAATCAAGAAGGAAGAGACGTCCCCGGGATGTACGTGTGTTGAACGCGGAGGCGCCATCCGTTTGGCGCTTGGATCGGATCTTCCGCGATTTGAATCGCCGCGAGTACGACTCCATCAACCGCGTTCTTGTAACGCTTCCGCTTAGCGATCTTCAAGGGTATGAAGATGCACTCCCTCTCTCTCGTTGCTAGCATCTCCTAGATTGATCTTGGTGACACGTAGGAAATTTTTGAATTATTACTACGTTCCCCAACACTGAGGTTCGAGGGCCAAAAGCAGGCGGGCTCCAGAGGATGGACCGCGGGCCAGGGCGCCCGAGGCGGGGGCCTGGGGCAGTTCCTCCCAGAGCAGCGCCATGCTTGCGGTGGAGGGGACCGCTGATGGCTTGAAGAGCCTCTCCTCGAACACGCCAGGCTTCTGGGGGTCGCGCTGCGATGCCCTCTTGGCGATGTCGTCTGCCTCCTTGTTCGTGCCGCGCGGGACATGCTGCAATTCCAAACCCAAGAACTGTTTTTCAATTTTGCGTACCTCTTCCAAATATGCCTCCATGTGCTCATCCTTGGGCGTGTATTCCTTGTTGGAGAAGTTGACGAGGAGCTGAGAATCGCCCTTGATGGTGAGGCGCTTGATCCCCAGGCCCACCGCGGCCCAGAGGCCCGCGATCAGGCCTTCGTACTCCGCGATGTTGTTGGAGACCTTCTCACCGTGCTAGAAGCAGAGCTGCACAGTGTAGTAGAGCTTGTCCTGGGTAGGCGAGATGAGCACGGCTCCAGCCCCCGCGCCCCGGCGTGCAAATGCGCCATCGAAGTACATGACCCAGCCATCGGGCGCCTCGCCTCCGGGCACGAGGGAGAGGTTTTCACCAACCCCTCGGTCAGGGGCATCGGTCCATTCCGCCACAAAGTTAGCGAGGTCCGCGCCCTTGATGACCCTGGTGGTGCTGAACTCCAGCTGGAATGCCTGCAGCTCGATGTTCCATTCAGCAACCCTGCCTGCAGCGTTTGGGCTCCGGAGCACCCTCTCCAGGGGGAATGCAGACACAACCCTGATGGGGTGGCCTTGGAAGTAGTGGCACAGCTTCCTGGAGGCGACGAGGAGCGTGAGCAGAAGCTTCTGTGGCATGGGGTAGCGCGCGCGCGTCGCGCAACACTGTGCTGAGAAAATACACAGGGTGCTCGACCAAAGAGGGGGCGCCGATGGTGTTCAGCCCCTCGCGAGGCGTGGGGGCCTCGGGAGGGGTGACCAATGCCTCAGGAGCGCCGTCCTGAGGTGGCGGTGTCGTGGCCGAACACGGTGTACTGCGCCGCGCACCTGCTCCCGCGTGCTCTTCCCGGACTGCCACGAGTGCTCGCCGAGTGGGGTGTGGCGGCCAGGTAAAGCACCAAGGGCTCAAGGGGTCGAGGTGCCACCATCACCGGAGGACTGGTGAGATACCTCTTGAGGTCTTGGAAGGCCTCCTCGGCCTCCGGAGACCATTCGAATGGGCCCTTCTTCTTCATCAACTTGAAAAACGGGAGGGCGCGCTCGCCGAGCTTGGAGATGAAACGCCCCAGCGAGGTCACGCAACCCGCGAGCTTCTGCATTTCTTTGAGGGTCTGCGGCGGGCTCATCCTCTCTATCGCCTTGATCTTCTCTAGGTTGGCCTCAATCCCTCTGTGCGACACCAAGAAACCCAACAACTTGCCAGACGGAACGCCGAACACACACTTCTTCGGGTTGAGGCGCAGGTTCACTGCGCGTAAGTTGGAAAATGTTTCTTCCAGGTCTTCGATGAGGGTTTTTGCTTCCCGTAACTTGACCACTATGTCGTCGGCGTATGCCTCGACGTTTCTCCCGAGCTGCTTGCCAAAGGCTATGTGCATCAATCCCTGGAAAGTCACACCAGCGTTGCGCAAACCGAGCAGCATGCAGGTGTAACGTACACCCCGCACGGGGAGAGGAAGGCTGTCTTCTCGATGTCTTGCACCGCCATCTTGATCTGGTGGTAGCCCGAGAAGGCGTCCAAAAAACACAGCAACTCGCACGAAGCGATGGAGTCAACTATCTGGTCGATGCACGGAAGAGGGAAAGGGTCCCGAGGGCAAGCTTTGTTGAGGCTCGTGAAGTCGACGCACATGCGCTCCTTTCCTCCCTTCTTGGGGATGATGACTGGATTGGCCAGCCAATCCGGGTGCCGTACTTCCTGTATGATGCTGGCTTCTTCAGCTTGCGGACCTCCTGGACGATGAATGATTGCTTCTCCGGGGCTTGCCACCGCACCTTTTGCTTCACCGGGCGCGCACCGGGGCACACCATCAAGTGGTGCTCAATTACGTCCCGCGGGACGCCAACTAGGTCCATCGCCTCCCATGCAAACACATCCTTGTTCGCGCGAAGGAAACTGAATAGCGCTTCTTCCTGCTCTGGTGGGAGACCAGCACCTATGATGAAGGTGAGGCTTGAGTCCCCATCATCGACCCGCACCTGCTTCGTCCCAGCCTGGTCCTGAGAAAATAGAGGCTTCTTCTTCGCGGGTGCGGCCTCCGGGACCTCCGGAGCGCTCTCCGCCTCCGGTCGCGTGGCCGCCACGGCCTTGAAAGCAAGCTTGAGGGCCAGGAGGGCATCCTTGGTGTCCCCCACCACAGTAAGAACGCCGCTGCTCCCCGGCATCTTGATGACGTTGTAGCCGAGGTGCGTCACTGCCATGAACTTGGCAAGTGTCGGGTGCCCGAGGATGGCATTGTATGGGAGGCTGATTCAGGCGATGTCGAAGTCGATGAGCTCGGTGCAGTAGTTGCTGCGCGTGCCGAAGGTGACGGGGAGGCGAATCTGCCCCAGGGGGCGACGGAGCCATCGAGCACCCCTGAAAAGGGCCTGGTGGGGAGGAGCCGATCGTATGGCACCTGAAGCAGGTCGAAGGCCTCCACGGAGAGGATGTTGAGGCCAGCGCCGCCATCGATGAGGGTCCGGGTGACTGCGATGCCGCCGATGGTAGGCATGCACAACAAGGGAAGCGCGGCCGCGCCGACTGCAGTCCTGGGGTGATCCCTGGAGTCGAAGGTGATGTCGGTCTCGAGCGCCGCCCGGCCCATGGGAGCCCCCGAGCGTGGCTGGGAGATGCCCATCTGCTGGTGCCTGCGACCCACTGAGGATAGCCGCAACGGCATGGGGTGCCGGCGCCGTGAAGTTCACGACGAACAGGTCACGCAGCTCCCCCC
This sequence comes from Thinopyrum elongatum, assembly GCA_011799875.1. Classification (NCBI taxonomy): domain Eukaryota; kingdom Viridiplantae; phylum Streptophyta; class Magnoliopsida; order Poales; family Poaceae; genus Thinopyrum; species Thinopyrum elongatum. Next base: position 501,947,301 of record CM022303.1, read on the forward strand.
AGGAGGCCACTGAAGATTCTGGCAGGCTGAGCAGCCAGGCGCGTGGTACACCCAGGAGGGCCATGGGGAGCCAATTCGCCATGACCTTGTCGTCGCCGCCCGCCGTCCAGATGGCCCCTGCATACACCCGGAGGAACTTCGTGGGGTCCGCCGTGCCGTCGTACCGGGGCGGCAAATTCGGCCTGAACTTCAACGGCCACCACACTTGCCGCAAGGCGGGGAAGAAAGCACGAAGGCCCGCGATGCCCCCGAATGCGCCTGTCGGCCCGGCAGGTGGAGCGGCGCCTGCCATGGAAGACACGCGGCGTGGGTGGAGCGCGGTCGATGGAGAAGCAGATCTTCGACATGCCCCTACCTAGCGCGCCAAATGTCGGATTTGGGGCTCCGCAAACCCAAAGGAGGTTCGAACTCTGGGGTGTGTGCGAAGAACTCAACCTAACCAGCCAACCAAACGCGCTGCCCTATAGCCTAGCTCGAAGAACATGGAAGAAGAAGGACATGGTAGTTTACCCAGGTTCGGGCCACCTTGCGGTGTAATACCCTACTCCTGCTTTGGGGTGGATTTGCCTCACGAGGGGCTGAGGATGAACTAGTACAGTGGATGAACAAGCTTGCGAGGCTTGCTCTGGTGAGGATGAGTGGTCCTGGGTCCGATCTCCTCCCATCTATGGTGGTGGCTAACCTATTTATAGTGGCATTGGTCCTCTTCCCCGAAAACGAAGGCGGGAAGGGATTCCACAACGGCCAAATTTGAAGGGGGACAAGTAGTACATCTTATCCTGACGAAAGGTGGTCTTCGTCTGCCAGGCTTCTGGTCGTGACATCACGGTGGGCTCGGTAATGACATCTGTCCTGCCGCCCTGGCGGTCCTGGTCTCGTTGCACGGGAATGGAAACCTTTGGGTGATTCCTCGGGACCCCGCGCCTGCGCTTGCCTCCATAGCACCAAAGAGGAAACCTGCTGCTCTGCACCCGCTGGCGCCCGCCTGGCCATGGTCGTCATGGCTTGCGTCACCTTAACCTCATGAGATGGGTACCTACATAGAAATCTCCGCTCCTCGGGAGCCAGCCTAGGGAGGCCGCTCCCTCCGAAGGTCTTGACGCCGTCCGCCTCGCGAGGGTCTTGTCTTGAAGGTGTTGTAGATGGGTCATACAAGGCCATCGATGGAGCCACGCCGTGGGCTGCAGGTAGGCAAGTTTGGGTACCCTGGTTCCCAGAACGCCGACAGCATTTACCTCCCCGTGAACAAAAGTCATTCACGGGTTATTGCAGAGGTTAATGAATAAGCAAGGAAAATATCAAGAAGTGAGCCACCACAAGCGCCCAGCCTGTGTACTTCACACGGCCTACCCCAACAGTGCTCAGAAGCATGTTCAGGCCAGGCCCGGGGGCTCCTGTCGGTGCAACAAACCTTCACGTATGTTGCCCAGACTGTACACAGGCGCAATAGCGAAGATACAACAGCACCAAGCTTCTAAGACAAGGCCAAGCCAGAGAGATAGCTCTTTGAGGAATCAAAGGGTGGATCAAGAAGACCAAGACAAGCCAAGGGAACAAGATGTTACTAAGGAAAGACCTCCCTTGCCGGGCAGGCGAGCCTGGTCAGGTCGACGCCGCACCAAGGACAAGTCCCAGGATTCCCCCGGCAGGCTTGCCGGGGCCGCTAAGGGCGGATCTCCCCGCCAAGACTCCACCGCTCCACTGCATAGCAACGCAAGTCACTTATAAGTGCGGTGTCGAGCCCCCAAGTGATTAAGTGGCTGTCATTTGGCACATGGCAGCCATTTGGAAGGGAGATTCCCTCCATATGACACCCGTCCAGAAGCGTGTCATGCAGACGGGTGGAAGATGGTTAAGCGGCACGGCAGGCTTGCCGGGCTGCATCCACAACGTGACACCTAGCAGTGCATTTAATGCACTTTGTCCTAACTGCCAGAGTTAGGTATGATAGCACTGTTGACTATCTAATCAGTAGATAATGACTGTTTTGCCACTGTGGTAACCCCTTAGCCTATAAAAGGAGGGCCATGGCAACCTAAGAAAAGATTCGGACCCTTGTACACTCGTACACGCGTAGCTGCTCCCCCCGAGGCGACCTTGCTGGGCTCAAGCACTACGCGACCACCACGGTCCTCTCTTCAATCCACCAAAGCAGGAGTAGGGTTTTACGCTTCACAGCGGCCCAAACCTGGGTAAAAATCACCAGTGTCACCTCTGCCGTGCTATCCCATGGCCTCCGCTCTTTGTGCAATGTGATCTCCCCCCCCCCGCCGAACCACAAGGGGCCAGCGGCCCCATAGGTGATCATGTTCCACCACGACAGAGCCCCTCAGAGTTTAGAGTAAAGATGGTTTTCTTTCTTGCATTTCTTTTGGTCTTGAGTCGTAGGAAAACCATACTATCAAGAGGGGGTCCGCTTCGCAAAGGTTTGGGTGGAATCATCATGTACACTTTCTACTTTGCACCCCCATTGTCTTTCCGCTTCGATGGAGTTCTCCCTCTGTTTTGCAGAAGGGTTGTTGGAGAGCTGCCAGCGGTAGTACTGCTGCTGGCAGCAGTAGTACCGCTTATTAGCAGTAGAACCGCTGCTAGTACCACATGTACTACCGCCGTCTGCTCGGGTCTCGATTCTTCATGACGGGTTGCATGGTAGTCCATCTGTAGTCCCTGTGGCTCACTTCCGTGGAATCCCTTTTGACCCAGTAGAGCAAGCGGTAGTACGAGCGGCAGTAGGAGCAGTAGTACCACTTGTAAGCAGTAGTACCGTGCCTACTACCGCTGCTAGTACTGCTCGCGGCTCTGCTCTTCAGCGTTCCCATATTTTCCTCAGTAGTAGGGAGTGGCAGTACCGGCTATAAGCGATAGTACCGTCCTTTCTGGGCAGTAGTACCGTTACTACCATACCACCGCAACCCCTGCCACCATAGTACAGTAGTACTGCAACCCCAGCGGTAGTACCGTTGAGGCGAGCGGTAGTACCGCTTCGGTGGCACCACTGTCCCGTGATCCGTGTATCATTGCACTTACTTTCTTGTCACTACCGCTTGGGGCGGTAGTACCGCTCCCCGAGCGGTAGTACCGCTTATGTGCGGGCTGAGGGCTGCATAACGGTTGGATTTGTCCCCCACTATATAAAGTGGGTCTTCTTCCCCAAGAAGACTTACCTCTTCCTCCCCAAACTCCATTGTTGCTCCAAAGCTCATTTTCACCCGATCTCTCTCCCTAGCCAATCAAACTTGTTGATTTTCTAGTAATTGGTTGAGAAGGCCCCGATCTACACTTCCACCAAGAGAAATTTGATTCCCCCCACTAATCCCTTGTGGATCTTGTTACTCTTGGGTGTTTGAGCACCCTAGATGGTTGAGGTCACCTTGGAGCCACATTCCATTGTGGTGAAGCTCTGTGGTGTTGTTGGGAGCCTCCAATTCGGTTGTGGAGATTGCCCCAACCTTGTTTGTAAAGGTCCGGTCGCTGCCTTCAAGGGCGCCACTAGTGGAATCACGACATCTCGCATTGTGTGAGGGCGTGAGGAGAATATGGTGGCCCTAGTGGCTTCTTGGGGAGCATTGTGCCTCCACACCGCTCCAATGGAGACGTACTTCCCCTCAAAGGGAAGGAACTTCGGTAACACATCCTCGTCTCCACCGGCTCCACGTGTGGTTATCTCTTACCTTTACTTTGTGAAAGCTTTACTTGTGTTGTGTATCTTGCTTGCTTGTTATTGTTGTTGTTGATAGCATCATATAGGTTGTTCATCTAGTTGCATTTCTAGACAACCTATTTGTTGCTTATCCTAATTTGTTAAGAAAAGCTAAAATTTGGTAGCTGCCTATTCACCCCCCCCCCTCTAGTCAACCATATCGATCCTTCCACCAATCATCATCAAAAACAAATGGAACATCTTTTTGCAAAAAGATTAGTAAGAGGCCTAGAAATCTTAGAGAAATCTTTGATGAACCTTCTATAGAAACCAGCATGACCAAGAAAACTTCTTATACCTTTTATATCTTTAGGACATGGCATTTTCTCAATTACATCAACCTTAGCTTTATCTACCTCAATACCTCTTTCAGAAATTTTATGCCTAAGGACAATAACTTCATTCACCATAAAGTGGCACTTTTCCCAATTCAAGACAAGATTAGTTTCTTCACATCTCTGCAAAACTCGATCAAGGTTGCTTAAGAAATCATCAAAAGAAGTCCCATAAATGGAAAATTCATCCATGAATGCCTCAACAATCTTTTCACAAAAATCAGAGAATATAACAGTCGTACATCTTTGAAAGGTAGAAGGTGCATTGCATAAACCAAAAGGCATGCGTCTATAAGCATAAGTTCCAAAAGGACAAGTAAAAGTGGTTTTCTCTTGATCTTCTTGTGATATAGGTATTTGAGAAAAACCAGAATAACCATCAAGAAAGCTAAAGTGTGTATGCTTAGAAAATATTTCTAACATTTGATCAATAAAAGGCAAGGGGTAATGATCTTTTCTAGTAGCTTTATTTAATTTTCAAAAATCAATTATCATCCTATAACGAGTTACTAGTCTTTGTTGGATAAGTTCATTTTTATCATTAGGAACAACGGTAATGCCTCCTTTATTAGTGACACAAGGAACAGGACTTACCCATCTACTATCAGCTATGGGATAAATTATACATGCTTCCAGAAGATTTAATATTTCAGTTCTTACCACATCTTTCATCTTAGGATTCAATCATCATTGATGATCAACAACTGGCTTAGCATCGGGCTCCATATTAATCTTGTGCTAACATAGAGTGGGACTAATGCCCTTAAGATCATCAAGAGTATATCAAATAGTAGCATGATGCTTCTTCAGAGTTTTTAATAATCTCTTTTCTTCATGCTCTGAAAGGTTAGCACTAATAGTAACAGGATATATCTTCTTTTCATCAAGATAAGCATATTTCAGTGTGTCTGGCAATTGTTTCAATTCGAACACGGGATCACTCTTAGGTGGAAGAGGATCCCCAAGAGTTCCAATAGACAACTTATGCTTAAGGATAGGTACTTGTTTGAAGAATATATCATCTATTTGATTCATTTCATTCATATGCATATCGTTTTCATGGTCTAGCAAATATTGTTCTAAAGGATCGGTAAGAGAAACAGCAATAGTAGCAAGACCAATAATTTCATCTTTACTAGACAATTCCTTTTCATGTGGTTGTCTACGAAACTTACAGAAATTGAATTCATGATATAAATCATCAAATTTAACTCTAACCTTTTCTTTAACACAATCAATTTTAGCATTAACGGTATTCGAGAAAGGTCTACTGATACGTCTCCAGCGTCTCTATAATTTTTGATTGTTCCATGCTATTATATTATCTGTTTTGGATGTTTTATATGCATTAATATGCTATTTTATATTATTTTTGGGACTAACCTATTAACCTAGAGCCCAGTGTCAGTTTATGTTTTTTCCTTGTTTTTTAGCTTCGTGGGAAAGGAATACCAAACGGAGTCCAAACGGAATAAAACCTTTGCGATGATTTTTCTTGGACCAGAAGACACCCAGGAGACTTGGATATGAAGTCGGAGGAGCCACGAGGCGGCCACAAGGGTGGAGGGTGCGCCCAGGGGGGTAGGGCGTGCCCCCTGCCTTGTGGGCCCCCCGTGACTCCCCTGACCTAATTCTTTCGCCTATATATTCACATATGTTCCCAAACCACCAGAAGCATCCACGAAAAGACTTTTCCATTGCCGCAACCTTCTGTACCCGTGAGATCCCATCTAGGGACCTTTTCCGGCACCCTGCCGGAGGGGGATTCGATCACGGAGGGCTTCTACATCAACTCTATTGCCCTTCTGATGAAGCGTGAGTAGTTTACCTCAGACCTACGGGTCCATAGCTAGTAGCTAGATGGCTTCTTCTCTCTCTTTGATTCTCAATACCATGTTCTCCTCGTTGTTCTTGGAGATCCATCCGATGTAATATTCTTTTGCGGTGTGTTTGTCGAGATCCGATGAATTGTGGATTTATGATCAGCTTATCTATGAATATTATTTTAATCTTCTCTGAATTCTTATATGCATGATTTGATATCTTTGTAATTCTCTTTGAATTATCGGTTTGGTTTGGCCAACTAGATTGGTTTTTCTTCCAATGGGAGAAGTGCTTAGCTTTGGGTTCAATCTTGCGGTGTCCTTTCCCAGTGACAGTAGGGACAGCAAGGCACGTATTGTATTGTTGCCATCGAGGATAAAAAGATGGGGTTTACATCATATTGCTTGATTTTATTCCTCTACATCATGTCATCTTACTTAATGTGTTACTCTTTTCTTCATGAACTTAATACTCTAGATGTAGGCAGGAGTCGGTCGATGTGTGGAGTAATAGTAGTAGATGCAGAATCATTTCGGTCTACTTGACACGGACGTGATGCCTATATTTCATAATCATTGCCTTAGATATCGTCATAACTTTACGCTTTTCTATCAATTGCTCGACAGTAATTTGTTCACCCCGTATTATTTGCTATCTTGAGAGAAGCCTCTAGTGAAACCTATGGCCCCCGGGTCTATTTTCCATCATATTACTTTCCGATCTATTATTTTGCAATCTTTTATTTTCAGATCTATAAACCAAAAAACCCAAAAATATTTACTTTATCTTTTGTTTAGTTTTACCTATCTCTATCAGATCTCACTTTTGCAAGTAACCGTGAAGGGATTGACAACCCCTTTATCACGTTGGGTGCAAGTTGTTTGATTGTTTGTGCAAGTGCTAGGTGATTTGTGCGTTGTCTCCTACTGGATTGATACCTTGGTTCTCTAACTGAGGGAAATAGTTATCTCTACTTTGCTGCATCACCCTTTCCTCTTCAAGGAAAAAACCAACGCAAGCTCAAGAAGTAGCAGGAAGAATTTCTGGCGCCGTTGCCGGGGAGATCTACGCCAAGTCAAGACATACCAAGTACCCATCATAAAACTCTCATCTCTTGCATTACATTATTCGCCATTTGCCTCTCGCTTTCCTCTCCCCCACTTCTAAAATGATTTTTGAAAAAATTTGTCTTTTTATTCGCCCTTCTTCCGTTCGTATTTTTTGTTTGCTTTTTGTGTGCTCGTGTGTTGGATTGCTTGCTTTGTCATGATGGCTCAAGAGAATACCAAATTGTGTGATTTTTTCAACACTAATAACAATGATTTTATTAGTACTTCGATTGCTCCCACCACTAGTGCGGAATCTTATGAAATTAATGCCGCTTTGCTGAATCTTGTTATGAAAGATCAATTTTCCGGCCTTCCTAGTGAAGATGCCGCATCCCATCTGAATAATTTCGTTGAGTTGTGCGATATGCAAAAGAAAAAAGATGTGGATAATGATATTGTTAAATTTAAGCTATTTCCGTTCTCACTTCGAGATCGTGCTAAAACTTGGTTTTCATCTTTGCCTAAAAATAGTATTGATTCATGGAATAAGTGTAAAGATGCTTTTATTTCCAAGTATTTTCTCCCGCTAAGATCATCTCCCTTAGGAACGATATTATGAATTTTACGCAACTTGATCATGAACATGTTGCACAATCTTGGGAGAGGATGAAATTGATGATACGAAATTGCCCTACTCATGGTTTGAATTTGTGGATGATTATACAAAAAAATTATGCCGGACTGAATTTTGCTTCTAGAAATCTTTTAGATTCGGTCGTGGGAGGTACTTTTATGGAAATTACTCTAGGAGAAGCTACTAAACTTCTAGATAATATTATGGTTGATTATTCTCAATGGCATACCGAAAGATCTTCCACTAGTAAAAAAGTGCATGCAATTGAAGAGATTAATGTTTTGAGTGGAAAGATGGATGAACTTATGAAATTATTTGCTAGCAAGAGTGCTTCTATTGATCCTAATGATATGCCTTTGTCTACTTTGATTGAGAATAATAATGAATCTATGGATGTGAATTTTGTTGGTAGGAACAATTTTGGTAATAACGCGTATAGAGGTAATTTTAATCCTAGGCCGTTTCCTTGTAATTCCTCTAATAATTATGGTAATTCCTACAACAATTCTTATGTAAATTATAATAAGATGTCCTCTGATTTTGAGAATAGTGTTAAAGAATTTATGATTTCGCAAAAGAGTTTCAATGGTTTGATTGAAGAAAAATTGCTTAAGATTGATGATTTGGCTAGGAACGTGGATAGAATTTCTCTTGATGTTGATTCTTTGAAAATTAGATCTATTCCACCCAAGCATGATATTAATGAGTCTGTCAAAGCTATGAGAATTTCCATTGATGAGTGCAAAGAAAGAACCGCTAAGATGCGTGCTAAACGAGATTGGTTTGTAAAAACGTGTTCTTCTAGTTTCCGTGAAAATAATGATGAAGATCTTAAAGTGATTGATGTGACTCCTATTGAATCTTTGTTTTCCAATATAAATCTTGAGAAAGATGGTACTGGAGATGAGTCAACTTTAGTTAAAAGGCGTCCCATTGATTCGGAGTTTTTAGATCTTGATGTAAAAATTGATAAAAGTGGGATTGGAGAGGTCAAAACTTTAAGTAGCAACGAACCCACTCTTTTGGATTTCAAGGAATTTAATTATGATAATTGTTCTTTAATAGATTGTATTTCCTTGTTGCAATCCATGTTGAATTCTCCTCATGCTTATAATCAAAACAAAGCTTTTACTAAACATATCGTTGATGCTATGATGCAATCTTTTGAAGAAAAGCTTGAATTGGAAGTTTCTACCCCTAGGAAACTTTATGATGAGTGGGAACGTACTATTAAAATTAAGATTAAAGATTATGAGTGCCATGCTTTGTGTGATTTGGGTGCTAGTGTTTCCATGATTCCAAAACCTTTATGTGATGTGTTAGGTTTCCGTGAATTTGATGATTGTTCCTTAAATTTGCATCTTGCAGATTCCACTATTAAGAAACCTATGGGAAGGATTAATGATGTTCTTATTGTTGCAAATAGGAATTATGTGCCCATAGATTTCATTGTTCTTGATATAGATTGCAATCCTACATGTCCTATTATTCTTGGTAGACCTTTCCTTAGAACGATTGGTGCAATTATTGATATGAAAGAAGGAAACATTAGATTTCAATTTCCGTTAAGGAAGGGCATGGAACACTTTCCAAGAAAGAAAATTAAATTTCCATATGAATCTATTATGAGAGCTACTTATGGATTGCATACCAAAGATGACAATACCTAGATCTATTTGTGTTTTTATGCCCAGCTAAGGGCGTTAAACAATAGCGCTTGTTGGGAGGCAACCCAATTTTATTTTTGTTTTTGCTTTTTGCTCCTGTTTTGCTTTAAATAATTCATCTAGCCACTGGTTAGGTGTGGTTTTGTGTTTTAGTTAGTGTTTGTGCCAAGTAAAACCTTTGGGATGGCTTACGGTGATAGTTGATTTGATCTTGCTGAAAAACAGAAACTTTTGTGTCAAGTCACAGAATTTTAATAATTCACTGTAGCATTTTAAAACCCTGAATTTTTTACAACAGATTTATAAAAAAAATTCCTATGTTATCCTAATTTTTCAGAATTTTTAGAGTTACATAAGTATTATAACAATTCGTATCTTTGAAGACTATTCTGTTTTTGACAGATTCTGTTTTCTTTGTGTTGTTTGCTTATTTTGATGAATCTATGGGTAGTATCGGGGGGTATGAACCGTGGAGAAGTTGGAATACAGTAGATATTACACCAATATAAATAAAGAATGAGTTCACAACAGTATCAAAAGTAGTGATTTATTTTCTTATACTAACGGAGCTTATGAGATTTTCTGTTCAGTTTTGTGTTGTGAAGTTTTCAAGTTTTGGGTAAGGATTTGATGGACTATGGAATAAGGAGTGGCAAGAGCCTAAGCTTGGGGATTCCCAAGGCACCCCAAGGTAATATTCAAGGACAACCAAGAGCCTAAGCTTGGGGATGCCCCGGAAGGCATCCCCTCTTTCGTCTTCGTCTATCGGTAACTTTACTTGAGGCTATATTTTTATTCACCACATGATATGTGTTTTGCTTGGAGCGTCTTGTATGATTTGGGTCTTTGCTTTTTAGTTTGCCACAATCATCCTTGCTGTACACACCTTTTGAGAGGGACACACATGAATCCTGATTTATTAGAATACTCTATGTGCTTCACTTATATCTTTTGAGCTAGGCAATTTTGCTCTAGTGCTTCACTTATATCTTTTTAGAGCACGGTGGTGGATTTATTTTGTAGAAATTATTGAACTCTCATGCTTCACTTATATTATTTTGAGAGTCTCTAAACAGCATGGTAATTTGCTTTGGTTATAAATTTAGTCCTAATATGATAGACATCCAAGAGGATATAATAAAAACTTTCATATAAAGTGCATTGAATACTATGAGAAGTTTGATTCCTTATGATTGTTTTGAGATATAAAGATGGTGATATTAGAGTAATGCTAGTGAGTAATTGTGAATTGGAGAAATACTTGTGTTAAGTTTTGTGAGTCCCGTAGCATGGACGTATGGTGAACCGTTATGTAACGAAGTTGGAGCATGAGATATTTTTTGATTGTCTTCCTTGTGAGTGGCGGTCGGGGACAAGCGATGGTCTTTTCCTACCAATATATCCCCCTAGGGGCATGCGTGTAGTACTTTGTTTCGATGACTAATAGATTTTTGCAATAAGTATGTGAGTTCTTTATGACTAATGTTGAGTCCATGGATTATACGCACTCTCACCCTTCCACCTTTGCTAGCCTCCCTAGTGCCGCGCAACTTTCGCCGGTACCATACACCCACCATATACCTTCCTCAAAACAGCCACCATACCTACCTATTATGGCATTTCCATAGCCATTCCGAGATATATTGCCATGCAACTTTCCACTGTTCCGTTTTATTATGACACGCTTCATCATTGTCATATTGCTTTGCATGATCATGTAGTTGACATCATATTTGTGGCAAAGCCACCTTTCATAATTCTTTCATACATGTCACTCTTGATTCATTGCACATCCCGGTACACCGCCGGAGGCATTCATATAGAGTCATATTTTGTTCTAAGTATCGAGTTGTAATTCTTGAGTTGTAAGTAAATAAAAGTGTGATGATCTTCATTATTAGAGCATTGTCCCATGTGAGGGAGAAAAAAAGAGGCCAAAGAAGCCAAGCAAAAAAAAAAGAAAAAAGAAAAAAAAATGAGAGAAAAAGAGAGAAGGGGCAATGCTACTATCCTTTTTCCACACTTGTGCTTCAAAGTAGCACCATGATCTTCATGATAGAGAGTCTCCTATTTTGTCACTTTCATATACTAGTGGGAAATTTTCATTATAGAACTTGGCTTGTATATTCCAACGATGGGCTTCCTCAAATTGCCCTAGGTCTTCATGAGCAAGCAAGTTGGATGCACACCCACTTAGTTTTCTTTTGAGCTTTCATACACTTATAGCTCTAGTGCATCCGTTGCATGGCAATCCCTGCTCACTCACATTGATATCTATTGATGGGCATCTCCATAGCCCGTTAATATGCCTAGTTGATGTGAGACTATCTCCTTCTTTTTTGTCTTCTCCACAACCACCATATTCTATTCCACCTATAGTGCTATGTCCATGGCTCACGCTCATGTATTGCGTGAAAGTTGAAAAAGTTTGAGAACACTAAAAGTATGAAACAATTGCTTGGCTTGTTATCGGGGTTGTGCATGATTTGAATATTTTGTGTGATGAAGATGGAGCATAGCCAGACTATATGATTTTGTAGGGATAAGCTTTCTTTGGCCATGTTATTTTGAGAAGACATAATTGCCTTGTTAGTATGCTTCAAGTATTATTGTTTTTATGTCAATATTAAACTTTTGTTTTGAATCTTATGGATCTGAACATTCATGCCACAATAAAGAAAATTACATGGATAAATATGTTAGGTAGCATTCCACATCAAAATTCTGTTTTTATCATTTACCTACTCGAGGACAAGCAGGAATTACGCTTGGGGATGCTTGATACGTCTCCAACGTATCTATAATTTTTGATTGTTCCATGCTATTATATTATGTGCTTTGTATGTTTTATATGCATTAGTATGCTATTTTATATTATTTTGGGACTAACCTATTAACTTAGAGCCCAGTGCCAGTTTATGTTTTTTTCCTTGTTTTTTAGCTTCATGGGAAAGGAATAACAAACGGAGTCCAAACAGAATAAAACCTTCGCGATGATTTTTCTTGGACCAAAAGACACCCAGGAGACTTGGAGATGATGTCGGAGGAGCCACGAGGCGGCCACAAGGGTGGAGGGCGCGCCCAGGGGGGTAGGACGGGCCCCCCTGCCTTGTGGGCCCCCCGTGACTCCCCTGGCCTAATTCTTTCGCCTATATATTCACATATGTTCCCAAACCACCAGAAGCATCCACGAAAAGACTTTTCCACCACCGCAACCTTCTGTACCCGTGAGATCCCATCTAGGGACCTTTTCCGGCACCTTGCCGGAGGGGGATTCGATCATGGAGGGCTTCTACATCAACTCTATTGCCCTTCCGATGAAGCTTGAGTAGTTTACCTCAGACCTACGGGTCCATAGCTAGTAGCTAGATGGCTTCTTCTCTTTCTTTGATTCTCAATACCATGTTCTCCTCGTTGTTCTTGGAGATCTATTCGATGTAATATTATTTTGCTGTGTATTTGTCGAGATCCGATGAATTGTGGATTTATGATCAACTTATCTATGAATATTATTTGAATCTTCTCTGAATTCTTATATGCATGATTTGATATCTTTGTAATTCTCTTCAAATTATCGGTTTGGTTTGGACAACTAGATTGGTTTTTCTTGCAATGGGAGAAGTGCTTAGTTTTGGGTTCAATCTTGTGGTGTCCTTTCCCAGTGAAAGTAGGGGCAGCAAGGCACGTATTGTATTGTTGCCATCGAGGATAAAAAGATGGGGTTTACATCATATTGCTTGAGTTTATTCCTCTACATCATGTCATCTTACTTAATGTGTTACTCTGTTCTTCACAACTTAATACTCTAGATGTAGGCAGGAGTCGGTCGATGTGTGGAGTAATAGTAGTAGATGCAGAATCGTTTCGGTCTACTTGACACAGACGTGATGCCTATATTTCATAATCATTGCCTTGGATATCGTTATAACTTTGCGCTTTTCTATCAATTGCGCGACCCAGAGTCCAAGTTGTTCACCACACCGTATTATTAGTTGCTATTTGAGAGAAGCCTCTAGGGAAACCTATGGCCCCCGGGTCTATTTTCCATCATATTACTTTCGATCTACTATTTTGCAATCTTTTTTTTCAGATCTATAAACCAAAAAACCAAAAATATTTACTTTATCTTTTTTTAGTTTACCTACTCTATCAGATCTCACTTTTGCAAGTCACGTGAAGGGATTGACAACCCCTTAGCGCGTTGGGTGCAAGTGTTTGATTGTTTGTGTAGGTGCTAGGTTGATTTGTGCATGTCTCCTACTGGATTGATACCTTGGTCTCTAACTGAGGGAAATACTTATCTCTACTTGCTGCATCACCCTTTCCTCTTCAAGGGAAAAACCAAAGCAAGCTCAAGAAGTAGCATCTACCCAATAAATGGGACATAAATATCTTGTTGTGAACCAAGTACTAAGAAATCAGTAGGGTATTTGATCTTACCACACAATACTTCAAATCATCTCGAACAATCCAAGCCGTGTAATAGTATCTCTATTTGCTAGCTTAATACTGACATCAATATCTCAACCTCATCAGGTGCAATACATTATAATTTCTGATATAGAGTTAAACAGAACACACTAACACACACCCATGTCACATAAACCATGATAGCAATGATCTCCAATTTTAACAGAAACAACAGGCATGCCCACTACCGGTTTATTCTTATCTAGCTATCGCGTTCATTTCTAACGGGTTTAGCGATTCTAGCAGCATTATCACAGAAGTAAATAACATGCCCATCAATATTATCAACCAAGAGATCCTTAACCATTGCAATATTAGGTTCAACCTAATTTGTTCAGAGGGTCTAGGTGTTCTAATATTAACTTTTATTAACCACGGTTGTAGCTTGATACATCTCCAACGTATCTATAGTTTTTGATGTTCCATGCTGTTATATTATCATTCTTGGATGTTTTACAATCATTTATAGCAACTTTTATATCTTTTTTTAGCACTAACCTATTGACATTGTGCCCAGTGCCAGTGTGTTTTTTTGCTTGTTTTTTACTTCGCAGATTATCCCTATCAAACGAGTCCAAGCGCAACGAAACTTTTTGGATTTTTTGGACCAGAAGACAACTTGGGGGCCAAGGAAGTACCTGGGAGGAGGCCGTGGGGGACCACAAGACACCAGGGCGTTCCCTGGTGGGTTGTGGGGTCCATGAGGGTCTCCTTGCACCGCCTCTTCGCCCTATAAATTCCCAAATATTCTAGAAACCCTAGGGGACCAGACGTAAACACAATTCTAGCCGCCGCAAGTTCCAGAACCACGAGATCATCTAACACCATCACGGAGGGGTTCATCATCCTCATGGTGCCTCTCCAATGATGCGTGAGTAGTCCACCATAGGCCTACGGGTCCGTAGGCAGTAGCTGAGGTCTTCTCTCTTTTTTTGATTCTCAATACAATGGTCTCTTGGAGATCTATTTGATGTAAACCTTATTGCGGTGTGTTTGTTGGATCCGATGAACTTTGAGTTTATGATCAGATCTATATCCATGAATATTATTGAGTTTCTTTGATCTCTTATATGCATGATATTTATAGCCTCGTATTTCTTCTTCGAATCTTTGGTTTACTTAGGCCAACTAGATCAATTTTTCTTGCCATGGGAAGATGTGCTTTGTGATGGGTTCGATCTTACGGTGTCCTCACCCAGTGACAGAAGGGATAGCGAGCACGTAGGGATCAGTTGCGATTAAGGATAACAAGATGGGGTCTATTCCTACATGAATAGATCTTGTCTACATCATGTCATCGTTCTTATTGCATTACTCCATTTCTCCATGAACTTAATACTCTAGATGCATGCTGGATAGCGGTCGATGTGTGGAGTAATAGTAGTAGATGCAGGCAGGAGTCGGTCTACTAATCTTGGACGTGATGCCTATATATATTGATCATTGCCTTGGATATCATCATAATTATTCGATCTTCTATCAATTGCCCAACAGTAATTTGTTTTCCCACCGTATGCTATTTTCTCGAGAAAAGCCACTAGTGAAATCTACGGCCCCCGGGTCTATCTTTTATCATATTGCTTTCAGATCTATTTTTCACCGCATTTGTTTTCAGACTAATGCCCTTAAGTCATCAAGAGTATAATCAAATAGTAGCATGATGCTTCTCAGAGTTTTAATAATCTCTGTTTTTCATTGCTCGAAAGGTTAGCACTAATAGTAACAGGATATATCTTCTTTTCACAAGTAAGCATATTTCAGTGTGTCTGGCAATGTTTCAATTCGAAACGGGATCACTCTTAGGTGGAAGAGGATCCCCAAGAGTCCAAAGACAACTTATGCTTAAGGATAGGTACTTGTTTGAAGAATATATCATCTATTTGATTCATTCATTAATATGATATCGTTTTCATGGTCTAGCAAATATGTTTCTAAAGGATCGGTAAGAGAAACAGCAATATAGCAAGACCAATAATTTCATCTTACTAGACAATTCCTTTTCATGTGGTGTCTACGAAACTTACGAATTGAATTCATGATATAAATCATCAAATTTAACTCTAACCTTTTCTTAACACAATCAATTTAGCATTAACGGTATGCGAAAGGTTCACTGATACGTCTCCAGCGTCTCTTAATTTTTGATTGTTCCATGCATTATATTATCTGTTTTGGATGTTTATATGCATTAATATGCTATTTTATATTATTTTTGGGACTAACCTATTAACCTAGAGGCCCAGTGTCCAGTGATGTTTTTCCTTGTTTTAGCGTCGTGGGAAAGGAATACCAAACGGAGTCCAAACGGAATAAAAACCTTGGCGATGATTTTCTTGGACAGAAAGACACCCAGGAGACTTGGATAGAAGTCGGAGAGCACGAGGCGGCCACAAGGGGAGGGTGCGCCCAGGGGGGGGTAGGGCGTGCCCCCTGCATTGTGGGCCCCCCGTGACTCCCCTGACCTAATTCTTTCGCCTATAATTCAATATGTTCCCAAACCACCAGAAGCATCCACGAAAAGACTTTCCATTGCCGCAACCTTCGTACCCGTGAGATCCCACTCTAGGGACCTTTCCGGCACCTGCCGGAGGGGATTCGATCACGGAGGGCTTCTACATCAACTCTATTGCCCTTCTGATGAAGCGTGAGTAGTTTACCTCAGACCTACGGGTCCATAGCTAGTAGCTAGATGTGTCTTTCTCTCTTTATTCACATACCATGTTCTCCTCGTGTTCTTGGAGATCCCTCCGAGTGTAATATTCTTTTGCGGTGTGTTTTGTGAGATCCGATGAATTGTGGATTTATGATCAGCTATCGAGAATATTATTTTAATCTTCTCTGAATTCTTATATGCATGATTTGATATCTTTGTAATTCTCTTTGAATTATCGGTTTGGTTTGGCCAACTAGATGGTTTTTTTCCAATGGGAGAAGTGCTTAGCTTTGGGTTCAATCTGCGGTGTCCTTCCAGTGACAGTAGGGACAGCAAGGCACGTATTGTATTGTTGCCATCGAGGATATAAAAAGATGGGGTTTACATCATATTGCTTGATTATTCCTCTACATACATGTCATCTACTTAATGTGTTACTCTTTCTTCATGAACTTAATACTCTAGATGTAGCAGGAGTCGGTCGATGTGTGGAGTAATAGTAGTAGATGCAGAAGAATCATTTCGGTCTACTTGACACGGACGTGATGCCTATATTTCATAATATGCCTTAGATATCGTAACTTACGCTTTCTATCAATGCTCGACGTAATTTGTTCACCCCGTATTATTTGCTATCTTGAGAGAAGCCTCTAGTGAAAACCTATGGCCCCCGGGTCTATTTTCCATCTATTACTTCCGATTATTATTTGCAATCTTTTATTTTCAGATCTATAAACCAAAAAACCAAAAAATATTTACTTTATCTTTTGTTTAGTTTTACTATCTCTTTCAGATCTCACTTTTGCAAAGTAACCGTGAAGGGATTGACAACCCTTTATCAAGTTGGGTGCAAGTGTGTTTGATGTTTGTGCAGTGTAGGTGATTTGTGCGTTGTCTCACTGGATTGATACCGTTGGTTCTCTAACGAGGAAATAGTTATCTCTACTTTGCTGCATCACCTTTCCTCTCAAGGAAAAACCAACGCAAGCTCAAGAAGTAGCAGGAAGAATTCTGGTTTCGTTCGCCGTTGACCGGGGAGAATATCGCCAAGTCAAGACATACAAGTACCCATCATAAAACTCTCATCTCTGCATTACATTATTCGCCATTGCCTCTGCTTTCCTCTCCCCCACTTCTAAATGATTTTTGAAAAAAATGTCTTTTTATTCGCACTTCTTCGTTCGTATTTTTTGTTTGCTTTTGTGTGCTCGTGTGTGGATTGCTTGCTTGTCAGATGGCTCAAGAGAATACCAAATTGGTGATTTTTTCAACACTAATAACAATGATTTTATTCGTACTTCGATTGCTCCCACCACTAGTGCGGAATCTTATGAAAATTAATGCCGCTTTGCTGAATCTTGTTATGAAAGATCAATTTCGACTTCCTAGTGAAGATGCCGCATCCCATGAATAATTTCGTTGAGTTGTGCGATATGCAAAAGAAAAAAGGATGTGGATAATGATATTGTTAAATTTTAGCTATTTCGTTCTCACTTCGAGATCGTGCTAAAACTTGGTTTCATCTTTGCCTAAAAATAGTATGATTCATGGAATAAGTTGTAAAGATGCTTTTATTCCAAGTATTTTCTCCGCTAAGATCATCTCCCTTAGGAACGATAATATGAATTTACGCAACTGATCATGAAACTGTTGCACAATCTTGGGAGAGGATGAAATGATGAACGAAATTGCCCTACTCATGGTTTGAATTTGTGGATGATATACAAAAAAATTATGCCGGACTGAATTGTTCTAGAAATACTTTTAGATTCGGTCGTGGAGGTACTTTTGATGGAAATTTACTCTAGAGAAGCTACTAACTTCTAATAATATTAGTGGTTGATTATTCTCAATGGCATACCGAAAGATCTTCCAATAGTAAAAAAGTGCATGCAATTGAAGAGATTAATGTTTTGAGCTGGAAAGATGGATGAACTTATGAAATTATTTGCTAGCAAGAGTGCTTCAGATTGATCCTAATGATATGCCTTTGTCTACTTTGATTGAGAATAATAATGAATCTATGGATAGTGAATTTTGTTGGTAGGAACAATTTTGGTAATACGCGTATAGAGGTAATTTAATCCTAGGCCGTTTCCTTGTAATTCCTCTAATAATTATGGTAATTCCACAACATTCTTATGTAAATTATAATAAGATGTCCTCTGATTTTGAGAATAGTGTTAAAGAATTTAGATTTCGCCAAAAGAGTTTCAATGGTTGATTGAGAAAAAATTGCTAAGATTGATGATGGCTAGGAACGTGGATAGAATTTCTCTTGATGTTGATTCTTTGAAAATTAGATACTATTCCACCCAGCATGATATTAATGAGTCTGTCAAAGCTATGAGACTTTCCATTGATGAGTGCAAAGAAAGAACGCTAGATGCGGCCTAAACGAGATTGGTTTGTAAAAACGTGTGTTCTTCTAGTTTTGTGAAAATAATGATGAAGATCTTAAGTGATGATGTGACTCCTATTGAATCTTTGTTTCCATATAAATCTTGAGAAAGATGGTACTGGAGATGATCAACTTTAGTTAAAGGCGTCCCATTGATTCGGAGTTTTAAGATCTTGATGTAAAAATTGATAAAAGTGGGATTGGAGAGGTCAAAACTTTAAGTAGCAACGAACCCCCTCTTGGATTTCAAGGAATTTAATTATGATAATTGTTCTTAATAGATGTATTTCCTTGTTGCAATCCATGTGAATTATCTCATGCTTATAATCAAAACAAAGCTTTACTAAACATATCGTTGATGCTATGATGCAATCTTTTGAGAAGCATTGAATTGGAAGTTTTACCCCTAGGAAACTTTATGATGAGTGGGAACGTACTATTAAATTAAGATTAAAGATTATGAGTGCCATGCTTTGTGTGATTGGGTGCTAGTGTTCCATGATCCAAACCTTTATGTGATGTGTTAGGTTTCCGTGGAATTTGATGATTGTTCCTTAAATTTGCATCTTGCAGATTCCACTATTAAGGAACCCTAGGGAAGGATTAATGGTGTCTTATTGTTGCAAATAGGAATTATGTGCCCATAGATTTCATTGTTCTGATATAGATTGCAATCCTACCTGTCCTATTATTCTGGTAGACCTTTCCTTAGAACGATTGGTGCAATTATTGATATGAAGAAGAACATTAGATTTCAATTTCCGTAAGGAAGGGCATGGAACACTTTCCAAGAAAGAAAATTAAATTTCCATATGAATCATTATGAGAGCACTTATGGATTGCAATACCAAAGATGACAATACCTAGATCTATTTGTGTTTATGCCCAGTAAGGCGTTAAACAATAGGCTTGTTGGGAGGCAACCCAATTTTATTTTGTTTTTGCTTTTTGCTCCTGTTTTGCTTTAAATAAATCATCAGCCACTGGTTAGGTGTGGTTTGTGTTTAGTTAGTGTTGTGCCAAGTAAAACCTTTGGGATGGCTTACGGTGATAGTTGATTGTCTTGCGAAAAACAGAAACTTTGTGTCAAGTCACAGAATTTTAAAATCACTGTAGCATTTAAAACCCTGAATTTTTTACAACAGATTTATAAAAAAATTCCTATGTATCCTAATTTTTCAGAATTTTTAGAGTTACATAAGTTATATAACAATTCGTATCTTTGAAGACTATTCGTTTTTGACAGATTCTGTTTCTTTGTGTTGTTTGCTTATTTTGATGAATCTATGGGTAGTATCGGGGGTATGAACCGTGGAGAAGTTGGAATACAGTAGATATTACACCAAATTAAATAAAGAATGAGTTCACAACAGTATCAAAAGTAGTGATTTATTTCTTTATACTAACGGAGCTAGAGATTTTCTGTCAGTTTTGTGTGTGAGAGTTTTTCAAGTTTGGGTAAGGATTTGATGGACTATGGAATAAGGAGTGGCAAGAGCCTAAGCTTGGGGATTCCCAAGGCCACCCCAAGGTAATATTCAAGGACAACCAAGAGCCTAAGCTTGGGATGCCCGGAAGGCATCCTCTTTCGTCTTCGTCTATCGGTAACTTACTGAGGCATATTTTATTAACCACATGATATGTGTTTGCTTGAGCGTCTTGTATGATTTGGGTCTTTGCTTTTTTTTTTTAGTGCACAAATCATCCTTGCTGTACACACCTTTTGAGAGGGACAACAAATGAATCCTGATTTATTAGAATACTCTATGTGCTTCACTATAATCTTTGAGCTAGGCGAGGACAATTTTGCCCTAGTGCTTCACTTATATCTGTTAGAGCACGGTGGTGGATTTATTTGTAGAAATATTGAACTCTCATGCTTCACTTATTATTTTGAGAGTCTCTAAACAGCATGGTAACTTTGCTTTGGTTATAAATTAGTCCTAATATGATAGACACCAAGAGGATTAATAAAAACTTCATATAAAGTGCATTGAATACTATGAGAAGTTTGATTCCTTATGATTGTTTTGAGATATAAAGATGGTGATATTAGAGTAATGCTAGTGAGTATTGTGAATTGGAGAAAGAATCTTGTGTTAAGTTTTGTGAGTCCCGTAGAGGACGTATGGTGAACCGTTCTGTAACGAAGTTGGAGCATGGAATATTTTTGTGATTGGCTCCTTGTGAGTGGCGGTCGGGGGACAAGCGATGTCTTTTCTACCAAATATACCCCTAGGGCATGCGTTGTAGTACTTTGTTTTCAGGACTAAAAGACTTTTGCAATAAGTATGTGAGTTCTTTATGACTAATGTGAGTCATGGATATACGCACTCTCACCCTTCCACTTGCTAGCCTCCCTAGTGCGAGCAACTTTCGCCGGTTACCATACACCCACCAATACTTCCATCAAAACAGCCCACAACCTACCTATTTGGCATTTCCATAGCCATTCCGAGATATAGTTGCCATGCAACTTTACTGTTCGTTTTATTATGACAAGCTTCATCATTGCATATTGCTGTGCATGATCATGTAGTGACATCATATTTGTGGCAAAGCCACCTTATAATTTCTTTCATACAGTCACTCTTGATTCATTGCACATCCCGGTACACCGCCGGCGGCATTCATATAGAGTCATATTTTGTTCTAAGATCGAGTGTAATTCTTGAGTTTAAGTAAATAAAGGGTGATGATCTTCATTATTGAGCAGTCCCATGTGAGGGAGAAAAAAAAGAGGCCAAAGAAGCCAAGCAAAAAAAAAAGAAAAAAGAAAAAAAAATGAGAGAAAAGAGAGAAGGGGGAATGCTACAGCCTTTTTCCACACTTGTGCTTCAAAAGTAGCACCATGATCTCATGATAGAGAGTCTCCTATTTGTCACTTACATAACTAGTGGGAAATTAATTATAGACACTTGGTTGGATATTCCAACGATGGCGTCCTCAAATTGCCCTAGGTCTCATGAGCAAGCAAGTTGGATGCACACCCACTTCGTTTTCTTTTGAGCTTTCATACACTTATAGCTCTAGTGCATCCGTGCATGGCAATCCTGCTCACTCACATTGATAGTATGATGGGCATCTCCATAGCCGTAATATGCCTAGTTGATGGGAGACTATCTCCTTCTTTTGTCTTCTCCACAACCACCATATTCTATTCCACCTATAGTGCTATGTCCATGGCTCACGCTCATGGATTGCGTGAAAGTTGAAAAAGTTGAGAAACACTAAAAGTATGAAACAATTGCTGGCTTGTTATCGGGTTGTGCATGATTTGAATATTTTGTGATGAAGATGGAGCATAGCCAGACTATATGATTTGTAGGATAAGCTTCTTTGGCCAGTTATTTGAGAAGACATAATTGCCTTGTAGTATGCTTCAGTATTATTGTTTTTATGTCAATATTAACTTTGTTTGAATATTATGGATCGAACTCTTCATGCCACAATAAAGAAAGTACATGGAAAATATGTAGGTAGCATTACACATCAAAATTCTGTTTTTATATTTTACCTACTCGAGGACAAGCAGGAATACGCTGGGGATGCTTGATAAGTCTCCAACGTATCATAATTTTTGATTGTTCCAGCTATTATATATGTGCTTTGTATGTTTATATGCATTAGTATGCTATTTTATATATTTTGGGACTAACTATTAACTTAGAGCCCAGTGCCAGTTTATGTTTTTTCCTGTTTTTTAGCTTTCATGGGAAAGGAATAAAAAACGGAGTCCAACAGAAATAAAACCTTCGCGATGATTTTTCTTGGACCAAAAGACACCCAGGAGACTGGAGTGATGTCGGAGGAGCCACGAGGCGGCCACAAGGGTGGAGGGCCGCCCAGTGGGGGTAGGACGGGCCCCACCTGCCTTGTGGGCCCCCGTGACTCCCCTGGCCTAATTCTTTCGCCTATATATTACTATGTTCCCAAACCAAAAGAGATCCACGAAAAGACTTTTCACACCACCGCAACCTCTGTACCAGTGAGAGATCCATCTCGGGACCTTTTCCGGCACCTTGCCGGAGGGGGATTCGATCATGGAGGGCTTCTACATCAACTCTATTGTCCTTCCGATGAAGCTTTGAGTAGTTTACCTCAGACTACGGGTCCAAGTAGTAGCTAGTGGCTTTCTCCTTTCTTTGATTTCAATACCATGTTCTCCTCGTGTTCTGGGATCATCGATGTAATATTATTGTTGCTGTGTATTTGTCGAGATCCGATGAATTGTGGATTATGATCAACTTATCTATGAATATTATTTGAATCTTCTCGAATTTATATGCATGATTTGATATCTTTGTAATTCTCTTCAAATTTATCGGTTTGGTTGGACAACTAGATTGGTTTTCTTGCTTGAATGGGAGAGAAGTGCTTAGTTTTGGGTTCAATCTTGTGGTGTCCTTTCCCAGTGAAAGTAGGGGCAGCAAGGCACGTATTGTATTGTTGCCATCGAGGATAAAAAGATGGGGTTTTACATCATATTGCTTGAGTTTCCTCTACATCATGTCATCTTACTCTTATGTGTACTCTGTTCTTCACAACTTAATACTCTAGTGTAGCAGGAGTCGGTCGATGGTGGAGTAATAGAGTAGATGCAGAATCGTTTCGGTCTCTGACACAGACGTGATGCCTATATTCATAATCATTGCCTTGGAACGTTATACTTTGCGCTTTTATCAATTGCCGACAGTAATTGTTCACCACCCGTATTATATTGCTATTTGAGAGAAGCCTCTAGGGAAACCTATGGCCCCCGGGTCTATTTTCATCATATTACTTTCGATCTACTATTTTGCAATCTTTTTTTTCAGATCTATAAACCAAAAAACCAAAAATATTTACTTTATCTTTTTTAGTTTTACCTACTCTATCAGATCTCACTTTTGCAAGTCACGTGAAGGGATGACACCCCTTAGCGCGTGGGTGCAAGTTGTTTGATTGTTTGGGTAGGTGCTAGGTGATTTGTGCATGTCTCCTACTGGATTGATACCTTGGTTCTCTAACTGAGGGAAAATACTTATCTCTATTCTGCATCACCCTTCCTCTTCAAGGGAAAAACCAAAGCAAGCTCAAGAAGTAGCATCTACCCAAAGAATGCGGACATAAATATCTTGTTGTGAACCAAGTACTAAGAAATCAGTAGGGTATTTGATCTTACCACACAATACTTCAAATCATCTGAACAATCCAAGCCGTGTAATAGTATCTCTATTTGCTAGCTTAATACTGACATAATATCATCAACCTATCAGGTGCAAACATTATAATTTCTGATATAGAGTAAACAGAATCACACTAAACTACGACACACCATGTCACAAAACCATGATAGCAATGATCTCCAATTTTAACAGAAACAACAGGCATGCCCACTACCGGTTTTTCTTATCTAGTCTATCGCGTCCATTTCTAACGGGTTTAGCGATTCTAGCAGCATATCACAGAAGTTAAATAACATGCCCATCAATAGTTATCAACCAAAGAAGATCCTTACCATTGCAATTAGGTTCAACCTGAATTTGTTCAGAGGGTCTAGGTGTTCTAATATTACATTTTATTAACCACGGTTGTAGCTTGATACATTCCAACTGTATCTATAGCGTTTGATGTTCCATGCTGTTATATTATCATTCTTGGATGTTTTACAATCATTTATAGCAACTTATATCCTTTTTTAGCACTAACCTATTGACATTGTGCCAGTGCCAGTGTGTTTTTTGCTGTTTTTTACTTCGCAGATTATCCCTATCCAAACGAGTCCAAGCGCAACGAAACTTTTTGGAATTTTTTGGACCAGAAGACAACTTGGGGGCAAGGAAGTACCTGGGAGGAGGCCGTGGGGGACCACAAGACCACCAGGGCGTTCCCTGGGTGGTTGTGGGTCCATGAGGGTCTCCTTGCACCGCCCTTCGCCCTATAAATTCCCAATATTCTAGAAAACCCTAGGGACCAGACGTAAAACAATTTCTAGCCGCCGCAAGTTCCAGAACCACGAGATCAATCTAACACCATCACGGAGGGGATTCACATCCTCATTGGTGCCTCTCCAATGATGCGTGAGTAGTCCACCATAGGCCTACGGGTCGTAGGCAGTAGCTAGATGGCTTCTCTCTTTTTTTGATTCTCAATACAATGGTCTCTGGAGATCTATTTGATGTAAAACCTATTGCGGTGTGTTTGTTGGATCCGATGAACTTTGAGTTTATGATCAGATCTATATCCATGAAATATTATTGAGTTTCTTTGATCTCTTATATGCATGATATTTATAGCCTCGTATTTCTTCTTCGAATCTTTGGTTTACTTAGGCCAACTAGATCAATTTTTCTTGCATGGGAAGATGTGCTTTGTGATGGGTTCGATCTTACGGTGTCCTCACCAGTGACAGAAGGGATAGCGAGCACGTAGGATCGTTGCATTAAGGATAACAGAGGGGGTCTATTCCTACATGAATAGATCTTGTCTAATCCTGTCATCGTTCTTCTTGATATACTCCATTTTCTCCATGAACTTAATACTCTAGATGCATGCTGGATAGCGGTCGATGTGTGGAGTAATAGTAGTAGATGCGGGCAGGAGTCGGTCTACTAATCTTGGACGTGATGCCTATATTATTGATCATTGCCTGGATATATCATAATTATTCGATCTTCTTCAATTGCCAACAGTAATTGTTTCCCACCGTATGCTATTTTTTTCTCGGAGAAAAGCCACTGTGAAATCTACGGCCCCGGGTCTATCTTTTTATCTATTGCTTTCAGATCTATTTTTCACCGCATTGTTTTCAAATCTATTATTCCAAAAACCCAAAAATACTTTGTTGCACTTTTTATTGCATCTTTATTTCGCGTTTTTAGATCTATCTATCCAAAACAATACAAACCAATCTATCTTTTTTACCGAGGAGGGGTTGACAACACTCTTAGCGTTGGGTTGCGAGGGTTTTGAATCTTATGGATTGAACATTCATGCACAATAAAGAAAATTACATGGATAAATATGTTAGGTAGCATTCCACATCAAAATTCTGTTTTTATCATTTACCTACTCGAGGACAAGCAGGAATTAAGCTTGGGGATGCTTGATACGTCTCCAACGTATCTATAATTTTGATTGTTCCATGCTATTATATTATGTGTTTGTATGTTTATATGCATAGTATGCTATTTTATAATTTTGGGACTAACCTATTACTTAGGCCCAGTGCCAGTTTGTTTTTTCCTTGTTTTTTAGCTTCGTGGGAAAGGAATAACAAACGGAGTCCAACAGAATAAAAACCTTCGCGATGATTTTTCTTGGACCAAAAGACACCCAGGAGACTTGGAGATGATTGTCGGAGGAGCCACGAGGCGGCCACAAGGGTGGAGGGCGCGCCCAGGGGGGTAGGACGGGCCCCCCTGCCTTGTGGGCCCCCCGTGACTCCCCTGGCCTAATTCTTTCGCTATTATTCACATATGTTCCCAAACCACCAGAAGCATCCACGAAAGACTTTTCCACCGCCGCAAACCTTCTGTAACCGTGAGATCCCATCTAGGGACCTTTTCCGGCACCTTGCCGGAGGGGGATTCGATCATGGAGGGCTTCTACATCAACTCTATTGCCTTCCGATGAAGCTTGAGGTTTACCTCAGACCTACGGGTCCATACTAGTAGCTAGATGGCTTCTTCTCTTTCTTGATTTCAATACCATGTTCTCCTCGTTGTTCTTGGAGATCTATTCGATGTAATATTATTTTGCTGTGTATTTGTCGAGATCCGATGAATTGTGAATTTATGATCAACTTATCTATGAATATTATTTGAATCTTCTCTGAATTCTTATATGCATGATTTGATATCTTTGTAATTCTCTTCAAATTATCGGTTTGGTTTGGACAACTAGATTGGTTTTCTTGACAGGGAGAAGTGCTTAGTTTTGGGTCAATCTTGTGGTGTCCTTTCCCAGTGAAAGTAGGGGCAGCAAGGCACGTATTGTATTGTTGCCATCGAGGATAAAAGATGGGGTTTACATCATATTGCTTGAGTTATTCCTCTACATCATGTCATCTTACTAATGTGTGTACTCTGTCTTCACAACTAATACTCTAGATGTAGGCAGGAGTCGGTCGATGTGTGGAGTAATAGTAGTAGATGCAGAATCGTTCGTCTACTTGCACCAGACGTGATGCCTATATTTCATAATCATTGCCTTGGATATCGTTATAACTTTGCGCTTTTCTATCAATTGCTCGACAGTAATTTGTTCACCCACCGTATTATTTGCTATCTTGAGAGGAAGCCTCTAGTGAAACCTATGGCCGGGTCTATTTTCCATCATATTACTTTCCGATCTACTATTTTGCAACTTTTATTTCAGATCTATAAACCAAAAAACCCAAAAATATTTACTTATCTTTTTTAGTTTACCTACTCTATCAGATCTCACTTTTGCAAGTAACCGTGAAGGGATTGACAACCCCTTTAGCGCGTTGGGTGCAAGTTGTTTGATTGTTTGTGTAGGTGCTAGTGATTTGGGCATTGTCTCCTACTGGATTGATACCTTGGTTCTCTAACTGAGGGAAATACTTATCTCTACTTTGCTGCATCACCCTTTCCTCTTCAAGGGAAAAACCAACGCAAGCTCAAGAAGTAGGCATCTACCCAATATAATGGGACATAAATTATTTGTTGTGAACCAAGTACTAAGAAATCAGTAGGGTATTTGATCTTACCACACAATACTTCAACATCTCGAACAATCCCAAGCCGTGTAATAGTATCTCTATTTGCTAGCTTAATCTGACATCAATATCCTCAACCTCATCAGTGTGCAATATCATTCATAATTTCTTGATATAGAGTAAACAGAATCACACTAACACTAGCACCCATGTCACATAAACCATGATAGCAATGATCTCCAATTTTAACGAAAACAACAGGCATGCCCACTACCGGTTTATTCTTATCTAGCTTATCGCGTTCATTTCTAACGGGTTTAGCGATTCTAGCAGCATTATCACAGAAGTAATAACATGCCCATCAATATTATCAACCAAGAGATCCTTAACCATTGCAAATTAGGTCAACCTTAATTTGTTCAGAGGGTCTAGGTGTTCTAATATTACTTTTATTAACACGGTTGTAGCTTGATACATCTCCAACGTATCTATAGTTTTGATTGTTCCATGCTGTTATATTACATCTTGGATGTTTTACAATCATTTTATAGCAACTTTATATCATTTTTTAGCACTAACCTATTGAATTGTGCCAGTGCCAAGTTGCTGTTTTTTGCTTGTTTTTTTTACTTCGCAGATTATCCCTATCAAACGGAGTCCAAGCGCAGCGAAACTTTTTGGATTTTTTTTGGACCAGAAGACAACTTGGGGGCCAAGGAAGTACCTGGGAGGAGGCCCGTGGGGACCACAAGACACCAGGGCGTGCCCTGGTGGGTTGTGGGGTCCATGAGGGTCTCCTGCACCGCCTCTTCGCCCTATAAATTCCCAAATATTCTAGAAACCCTAGGGGAGCAGACGAAACACAATTCCAGCCCCCGCAAGTTCCAGAACCACGAGATCCAATCTAACACCAACACAGAGGGGTTCATCATCCTCATTGGTGCCTCTCCGATGATGCGTGAGTAATCCACCATAAACCTACGGGTCTGTAGGCAGTAGCTAGATGGCTTCTTCTCTCTTTTTGATTCTCAATACAATGGTCTCTTGGAGATCTAATTGATGTAAACCTTTTTGCGGTGTGTTTGTTGGGATCCGATTAACTTTGAGTTTATGATCAGATCTATATCCATGAATATTATTTGAGTTTCTTTGATCTCTTATATGCATGATTATTTATAGCCTCGTATTTCTTCTTCGAATCTTTGGTTTAGTTAGGCCAACTAGATCGGTTTTTCTTGCCATGGGAAAGGTGCTTTGTGATGGGTTCGATCTTACGGTGTCCTCACCCAGTGACGGAGGGGAGGGGGTAGCAAGGCGATGTTACTTGCATAGGAAACAAGATTGGTCTATTCTACATGAATAATCTTGTCTACTCATTCATCGTTTATTGCATTATTCGTTTCTCCAGAACTTAATACACTAGATGCATGCTGGATAGCGGTCGATGGTGTGGTAATAATGTAGTAGATACAGGCAGGGATCGGTCTACTAATCTTGGACGTGATCCTATATAATTGATCATTGCTTGGATATGTCATAATTATTCGATCTTCATCAATTGCCCAACGTAATTTGTTTACCCATCGTATGCTATTTCTCGAGAGAAAAACACTAGTGAAATCTACGGCCCCCGGTCTATCTTTTATCTATTGCTTTCAGATCTATTTTCCACCAAATTGTTTTCAGATCTATTATTCCAAAACCCAAAAAAATTTGCTGCACTTTTATTGCATCTTTTATTTTGCATTTTATTAAGATCTATTTATCCAAACAATACAAACCAATCTATCTTTTTTACAGAGGAGGGATTGACAACCCTACTTACGCGTGGGTTGGCGAGGAGGTATTCTTGTGTTGCAGGTGACCATTACATAGTGGTTGCTTGGTTCTCCTACTATATTGATACCTTGGTTTCATAACTGAGGGAAATACCTACCGTAGCTGTATGCATCATCCCTTCATCTTTGGGGAAATACCGACGCAGGTTCAAGCCGCATCAAAAGTATTTTGGCACCGTTGCACGGGGAGACTCATCAACATCTATCAGGTTCTTAACCAAATCTACTCCTTGCAATTTTACATTATTGCCATTTGCCTCTCGTTTCATCTCCCCACTTCACAAAAAAATTGCCTTTTTATTGCCCTCTTTTTCGTTGCCTTTTATCGTTTGATCTTTTGTGTGCTTTGTGGCCATGTGCCTTCTATTTGCTTGCATCTTCGCTTGCTAACAATCTTGTATATGGATCCCCATCCACTTGTAATCTTTTAAAATAAGATGATCATGATGAACCACCATTGTAGTGAGTTGAGTGGCACTAGATTCATTTATGAAGTTTGCTGTGAGATTCGTGAATCTAAAAAGTGTGATGAAGAAATCTATGAAGTGATTCATGATAGCTCTGAATGAAAGCATGATTGCAATGATTTACTATAAATGCTATTATGTCAATTATGCTAATAATATGCAAAACCCAAGCTGGGATGCTAATTTTGCTATGTCCACTACTTAAGTGCAATGATCATGAGTGGGTGATTATTCTTCATAATCGAAATTTATTTAAGCCTCATGATGAATATGATATTGATAATAATGTTTGCAATAATATTGAAAGTGGGTTTGCAAAAGCGTCACTTTAGGTAAAAATAATCCACCATATCTGGAGAGTGTTCAATCTTACGAAATTTTGATGAAAGTGGGTTTGGAGAGGTCATGACTTTAGTTGATGTTAATACCCACTATCTTGGAAGATTATAAAACTTTATGCATGTGGATCATGAAGAGAAAAAAATTACATCGATGACTATATTGTTAATTGATAGATCATACATGTGGATTATTATATAGAGAGGACAATATGGTAGTAGAAATTTTCATGTTACTATTATATTCCGCTTATCCGTTGAGTTGCTATTGTTTCTTTTTCTTCCTTGCATATTGCTAGATATTGTCTTGCATTTGAGTATTCTGTCTTTGACTTATAAACCTCCTATGCATCGGAAGTATGTTAGACTTAAATGGGTGTTGTCACATGTATTATGATGCTCTCTTTGTTTCAATTATTGTCTTTCATGCGGCCCCTCATTTAAATTCATCAATGCCTGGCGTAGGGGGCGTTGAAACAATAGCGCTTGTGGGAGGCAACCCAATGATATATTTTTTTTTTCTCTTTCTGTTTTTGTGTGTTCACACCACATATGCTCTCGTATAGTTTGTTTTATGTTCTTAATTAGTTTTGTGCCATAGTAAAGACCTTTAGGATAGCCTTGGGTGATAGTTGATTTGATCCTGTTGAAAAAACAGAAAACATTTTCGGTCCAGTAAAAAGAATTGTTTAAACTTCACAGACAAGCACGAAAATTCTGAATTTTTTACACAAATGATTGATATACATATTGCATCTCTGTTTTCTAATGTTCAGAACTTTTGGAGTTACACAAAGTATGATACATCAGTAGCATTAACAGATGTGTCTGTTTTTTATAGATTCTGTTTGCTCTTTGCATGTGTGCTTATTTTGATATGAATCTATGGATTGTGATTGGAGGGTATAAGCCTCGTAAGTTAGAATACGATTAGATACATAATGCAATAACAAATTTGATGGGTTTGAAATAGTACTTAAATCAAAAATTGGTTTTCTTATCTACTCAACGGATCTCGAAGGTTTTTGAAGTTTGTGTATTGAAGTTTTCAAGTTTTGGGGACTGGATCACGATGGATGAAGGGATAAGGAGTGTCAAGAGCTAAGCTTGGGGAGCCCCATGGCACCCAAGTTAATATTCCAAGGAGAACCAAGCAACTAAGCTTGGGGATGCCCGGAAGGATCCCCTCTTTTTTCTAACGACCATCGGTATTTTAATTGGAGCTATATTTTATTCGTCACATATCATGAGTTTTGCTTGGGGTCTTGTATTATATGAGTCTTTGATTGTTTTGCTTTTTATTTTGTCAACAGTATCATTGCTGGACCACCTATTGAGAGAGCACTAAAGTTGCTATGATTTGTTAGAATTGCTCTATATGCTTCACTTAAATTTTTTGAGCTATGGAATTGCTCTAGTGCTTCACTTATATTCTTTTTGGTACATGGTGACTAGGGCCCTGGGCAGGACCTTCATATTTCTTGACCCGAAATACTCCTCATGTCAC
>CM022303.1:501978873-502340356 GCA_011799875.1 Thinopyrum elongatum
CAATCTATCTTTTTTACCGAGGAGGGGTTGACAACCCCTCTTACGCGTTGGGTTGCGAGGGTTTTGAATCTTATGGATCTGAACATTCATGCCACAATAAAGAAAATTACATGGATAAATATGTTAGGTAGCATTCCACATCAAAATTCTGTTTTTATCATTTACCTACTCGAGGACAAGCAGGAATTAAGCTTGGGGATGCTTGATACGTCTCCAACGTATCTATAATTTTTGATTGTTCCATGCTATTATATTATGTGCTTTGTATGTTTTATATGCATTAGTATGCTATTTTATATTATTTTGGGACTAACCTATTAACTTAGAGCCCAGTGCCAGTTTATGTTTTTTCCTTGTTTTTTAGCTTCGTGGGAAAGGAATAACAAACGGAGTCCAAACAGAATAAAACCTTCGCGATGATTTTTCTTGGACCAAAAGACACCCAGGAGACTTGGAGATGATGCCGGAGGAGCCACGAGGCGGCCACAAGGGTGGAGGGCGCGCCCAGGGGGGTAGGACGGGCCCCCCTGCCTTGTGGGCCCCCCGTGACTCCCCTGGCCTAATTCTTTCGCCTATATATTCACATATGTTCCCAAACCACCAGAAGCATCCACGAAAAGACTTTTCCACCGCCGCAACCTTCTGTACCCGTGAGATCCCATCTAGGGACCTTTTCCGGCACCTTGCCGGAGGGGGATTCGATCATGGAGGGCTTCTACATCAACTCTATTGCCCTTCCGATGAAGCTTGAGTAGTTTACCTCAGACCTACGGGTCCATAGCTAGTAGCTAGATGGCTTCTTCTCTTTCTTTGATTCTCAATACCATGTTCTCCTCGTTGTTCTTGGAGATCTATTCGATGTAATATTATTTTGCTGTGTATTTGTCGAGATCCGATGAATTGTGGATTTATGATCAACTTATCTATGAATATTATTTGAATCTTCTCTGAATTCTTATATGCATGATTTGATATCTTTGTAATTCTCTTCAAATTATCGGTTTGGTTTGGACAACTAGATTGGTTTTTCTTGCAATGGGAGAAGTGCTTAGTTTTGGGTTCAATCTTGTGGTGTCCTTTCCCAGTGAAAGTAGGGGCAGCAAGGCACGTATTGTATTGTTGCCATCGAGGATAAAAAGATGGGGTTTACATCATATTGCTTGAGTTTATTCCTCTACATCATGTCATCTTACTTAATGTGTTACTCTGTTCTTCACAACTTAATACTCTAGATGTAGGCAGGAGTCGGTCGATGTGTGGAGTAATAGTAGTAGATGCAGAATCGTTTCGGTCTACTTGACACAGACGTGATGCCTATATTTCATAATCATTGCCTTGGATATCGTTATAACTTTGCGCTTTTCTATCAATTGCTCACTCTATCCATTGCAATGATTGATGTATACTTTCTGTTAATTTCTCTTCAAATTATCGGTTTGGTTTGGACAACTAGATTGGTTTTTCTTGCAATGGGAGAAGTGCTTAGTTTGGGTGTGCATCTTGTGTGTCCTTTCACCATGAAAGTAGGGGCAGCAAGGCACGTATTGTATTGTTGCCATCGAGGATAAAAGATGGGGTTTACATCATATGCTTGAGTTTATTCCTCTACATCATGTCATCTTACTTAAGTGTTACTCTGTTCTTCAAACTTAATACTCTAGATGTAGGCAGGAGTCGGTCGATGGTGTGGAGTAATAGTAGTAGATGCAGAATCTTTTCGGTCTAATTGACACAGACGTGATGCCTATATTTCATAATCATTGCCTTGGATCGTTATAACTTTGCGCTTTTCTATCAATTGCTCGACAGTAATTTGTTCACCCACCGTATTATTTGCTATCTTGAGAGAAGCCTAGTGAAACCTATGCCCCGGGTCTATTTTCCATCATATTACTTCCGATCTACTATTTGCAATCTTTTATTTTCAGATCTATAAACCAAAAAACCCAAAAATATTTACTTTATCTTTTTTTAGTTTTACCTATCTCTATCAGATCTCACTTTTGCAAGTAACGTGAAGGATTGACAACACCTTTAGCGCGTTGGGTGCAAGTTGTTTGATTGTTTGTGTAGGTGCTAGGTATTTGTGCATTGTCTCCTACTGGATTGATACCTTGGTTTCTAACTGAGGGAATACTTATCTCTACTTTGCTGCATCACCCTTTCCTCTTCAAGGGAAAACCAACGCAAGCTCAAGAAGTAGCATCTTACCCAATATAATGGGACATAAATTATCTGTTGTGAACCAAGTACTAGAAATCAGTAGGGTATTTGATCTTACCACACAATACTTCAACATCTCGAACAATCCCAAGCCGTGTAATAGTATCTCTATTTGCTAGCTTAATACTGACATCAATATCCTCAACCTCATCAGGTGCATATCATTCATAATTTCTTGATTAGAGTAAACAGAATCACACTAACACTAGCACCCATGTCACATAAACCATGATAGCAATGATCTCCAATTTAACAGAAACAACAGGCATGCCCACTACCGGTTTATTCTTATCTAGCTTATCGCGTTCATTTCTAACGGGTTTTTAGCGATTCTAGCAGCATTATCACAGAAGTAATAAACATGCCCATCAATATATCAACCAGAGATCCTACCATTGCAATATTAGGTTCAACCTAATTTGTTCAGAGGTCTAGGTGTTCTAATATTTCTTTTATTAACCACGGTTGTAGCTTTGATACATCTCCAACGTATCTAGTTTGATTGTTCCATGCTGTGTATATTATCATTCTTGGATGTTTTACAATCATTTTATAGCAACTTATATCATTTTTTAGCACTAACCTATTGACATTGTGCCCGTGCAGTTGCGTTTTTTGCTTGTTTTTTACTTCGAGATTATCCCTATCAAACGGAGTCCAAGCGCAACGAAACTTTTTGGATTTTTTTGGACCAGAGACAACTTGGGGGCCAGGAAGTACCTGGGAGGAGGCCCGTGGGGACCACAAGCACCAGGCGTGCCCTGTGGTGGGTTGTGGGGTCCATGAGGGTCTCCTGCACCGCCCTCTTCGCCCTATAAATTCCCAAATATTCTAGAAACCCTAGGGGACCAGACGTACACAATTCTAGCCGCCGCAAGTTCCAGAACCACGAGATCCAATCTAACACCATCACGGAGGGGTTCATCATCCTCATTGGTGCCTCTCCAAGATGCTGAGTAGTCCCCATAGGCCTAGGGTCCGTAGGCAGTAGCTAGATGGCTTCTTCCTCTTTTTTGATTCTCAATACAATGGTCTCTTGGAGATCTATTTGATGTAAACCTTATTGCGGTGTGTTTGTTGGGATCCGATGAACTTTGAGTTATGATCAGATCTATATCCATGAATATTATTTGAGTTTCTTTGATCTCTTATATGCATGATATTTATAGCCTCGTATTTCTTCTTCGAATCTTTGGTTTACTTAGGCCAACTAGATCAATTTTTCTTGCCATGGGAAGATGTGCTTTGTGATGGGTTCGATCTTACGGTGTCCTCACCCAGTGACAGAAGGGATAGCGAGGCACGTATGTATTCGTTGCTATTAAGGATAACAAGATGGGTCTATCCTACATGAATAGATCGTCTACATCATGTCACGTTCTTATTGCATTACTCCATTTCTCATGAACTTAATACTCTAGATGCATGCTGGATAGCGGTCGATGTGTGGAGAATAGTAGTAGATGCGGCAGGAGTCGGTCTACTAATCTTGGACGTGATGCCTATATATATTGATCATTGCCTGGATATCATCATAATTATTCGACTTCTATCATTGCCAACAGTAATTTGTTTTCCCACCGTATGCTTTTTCTCGAGAAAAGCCACTAGTGAAATCTACGGCCCCCGGGTCTATCTTTTATCATATTGCTTTCAGATCTATTTTTCACCGCCATTTGTTTAGATCTATTATTCAAAAACCAAAAATACTTTGTTGCACTTTTTATTTGCATCTTTTATTTCGCGTTTTATTCAGATCTATCTATCCAAACACATACAAACCAATCTATCTTTTTACGAGGAGGGGTTGACAACCCCTCTTACGCGTTGGGTTGCGAGGTTTTGAATCTTATGGATCTGAACATTCATGCCACAATAAAGAAATTACATGGATAATATGTTAGGTAGCATTCCACATCAAAATTCTTTTTTAATCATTACCTACTCGAGGACAAGCAGGAATTAAGCTTGGGGATGCTTGATACGTCTCAACGTATCTATAATTTTTGATGTTCCATGCTATTATATTATGTGCTTTGTATGTTTTTATGCATTAGTATGCTATTTTATATTATTTTGGGACTAACCTATTAACTTAGAGCCCAGTGCCAGTTTAGTTTTTTCCTTGTTTTTTAGCTTCGTGGGAAAGGAATAACAAACGGAGTCCAAACAGAATAAAACCTTCGCGATGATTTTTTTCTTGGACCAAAAGACACCCAGGAGACTTGGAGATGATGTCGGAGGAGACAGAGGCGGCCACAAGGGTGGAGGGCGCGCCCAGGGGGTAGGACGGCCCCCCTGCCTGTGGGCCCCCGTGACTCCCCTGGCCTAATTCTTTCGCCTATATATTCACATATGTTCCCAAACCACCAGAAAGCATCCACGAAAAGACTTTTCCACCGCCGCAACCTTCTGTACCCGTGAGATCCCATCTAGGGACCTTTTCCGGCACCTTGCCGGGGGGGATTCGATCATGGAGGGCTTCTACACAACTCTATTGCCCTTCCGATGAAGCTTGAGTAGTTTACCTCAGACCTACGGGTCCATAGCTAGTAGCTGATGGCTTCTTCTCTTTCTTTGATTCTCAATACCATGTTCTCCTCGTTGTTCTTGGAGATCTATTCGATGTAATATTATTTTGCTGTGTATTTGTCGAGATCCGATGAATTGTGGATTTATGATCAACTTATATGAATATATTTGAATCTTCTCTGAATTCTTATAGATGATTTGATATCTTTGTAATTCTCTTCAAATTATCGGTTTGGTTGGACAACTAGATTGGTTTTTCTTGCAATGGGAGAAGTGCTTAGTTTGGGTTCAATCTTGTGGTGTCCTTTCCCAGTGAAAGTAGGGGCAGCAAGGCACGTATTGTATTGTTGCATCGAGGATAAAAAGATGGGGTTTACATCATATTGCTTGAGTTTATTCCTCTACATCATGTCAATCTACTTAATGTGTTACTCTGTTCTTCACAACTTAATACTCTAGATGTAGGCGGAGTCGGTCGATGTGTGGAGTAATAGTAGTAGATGCAGAATCGTTTCGGTCTACTTGACACAGACGTGATGCCTATATTTCATAATCATTGCCTTGGATATCGTTATAACTTTGCGCTTTTTATCAATTGCTCACAGTATTTTTTCACCCACCGTATTTTTGCTATCTTGAGAGAAGCCTCTAGTGAAACCTATGGCCCCCGGGTCTATTTTCCATCATATTACTTTCCGATCTACTATTTTGCAATCTTTTATTTTCAGATCTATAAACCAAAAAACCCAAAAATATTTACTTTATCTTTTTTTTAGTTTTACCTATCTCTATCAGATCTCACTTTTGAAGTAACCGTGAAGGGATTGACAACCCCTTTAGCGCGTTGGGTGCAAGTTGTTGATTGTTTGTGTAGGTGCTAGGTGATTTGGCATTGTCTCCTACTGGATTGATACCTTGGTTCTCTAACTGAGGGAAATACTTATCTCTACTTTGCTGCATCACCCTTTCCTCTTCAGGGAAAACAAACGCAAGCTCAAGAAGTAGCATCTACCCAATATAATGGGACTAAATTATCTTGTTGTGAACCAAGTACTAAGAATCAGTAGGGTATTTGATCTTACCACACAATACTTCAACATCTCGAACAATCCCAAGCCGTGTAATAGTATCTCTATTTGCTAGCTTAATACTGACATCAATATCCTCAACCTCATCAGGTGCATATCATTCTAATTTCTTGATATAGAGTAAACAGAATCACCATAACACTAGCACCCATGTCACATAAACCATGATAGCAATGATCTCCAATTTAACAGAAACAACAGGCATGCCCACTACCGGTTTATTCTTATCTAGCTTATCGCGTTCATTTCTAACGGGTTTAGCGATTCTAGCAGCTTATCACAGAAGAATAAATAACATGCCCATCAATATTATCAACCAAGAGATCCTTAACATTGCAATATTAGGTTCAACTTAATTTAGTTCAGTGTGGTCTAGGTGTTTAATATTACTTTTATTAACCACGGTTGTAGCTTGATACATCTCCAACGTATCTATAGTTTTGATTGTTCCATGCTGTATATTATCATTCTTGGAGTGTTACAATCATTTTATAGCAACTTTATATCATTTTTTAGCACTAACCTATTGACATTGTGCCCAGTGCCAGTTGCTGTTTTTGCTTGTTTTTTACTTAGCAGATTATCCCTATCAAACGGAGTCCAAGCGCAACGAAACTTTTGGATTTTTTTGGACCAGAAGACAACTTGGGGGCCAGGAAGTACCTGGGAGGAGGCCCGTGGGGACCACAAGACACCAGGGCGGCCCTGGTGGGTTGTGGGGTCCATGGGGTCTCCTGCACCGCCTCTTCGCCCTATAAATTCCCAAATATTCTAGAAACCCTAGGGGACCAGACGTAACACAATTCTAGCCGCCGCAGTTCCAGAACCACGAGATCCAATCTAACACCAACACGGAGAGGGTTCATCATCCTCATTGGTGCCTCTCCATGATGCGTGAGTAGTCCACCATAGACTACGGGTCGTAGGCAGTAGCTAGATGGCTTCTTCTTTTTTTGATTCTCAATACAATGGTCTCTTGGAGATCTATTTGATGTAAACTTTTTGCGGGGTGTGTTGTTGGGATCCGATGAACTTTGAGTTTATGATCAGATCTATTCCATGAATATTATTTGAGTTTCTTTGATCTCTTATATGCATGATTATTTATAGCCTCGTATTTCTTCTTCGAATCTTTGTTTACTTAGGCCAACTAGATCAATTTTTCTTGCCATGGGAAGATGTGCTTTGTGATGGGTTCGATCTTACGGTGTCCTCACCCAGTGACAGAAGGGTAGCGAGGCATGTATGTATCGTTGCTATTAAGGATAACAAGATGGGGTCTATTCCTACATGAATAGATTTGTCTACATCATGTCATCGTTCTTATTGCATTACTCCATTTCCCATGAACTTAATACTCTAGATGCATGCTGGATAGCGGTCGATGTGTGGAGTATAGTAGTAGATGCAGGCAGGAGTCGGTCTACTAATCTTGGACGTGATGCCTATATATATTGATCATTGCCTTGGATATCATCATAATTATTCGATCTTCTATCAATTGCCCAACAGTAATTTGTTTCCCACCGTTGCTATTTCTCGAGAAAAGCCACTAGTGAAATC
Organism: Thinopyrum elongatum; assembly: GCA_011799875.1. NCBI lineage: Eukaryota > Viridiplantae > Streptophyta > Magnoliopsida > Poales > Poaceae > Thinopyrum > Thinopyrum elongatum. The sequence continues at coordinate 501,986,280 of CM022303.1, forward strand.
TACGGCCCCCGGTCTATCTTTTATCATATTGCTTTCAGATCTATTTTTCACCGCATTTGTTTCAAGATTATATTCCAAAAACCCAAAAATACTTGTTGCACTTTTATTTGCATCTTTTATCGCGTTTTATTCAGATCTATCTATCCAACACATACAAACCAATCTATCTTTTTTTCCGAGGAGGGGTTGACAACCCTCTTACGCGTTGGGTTGCGAGGGTTTTGAATCTTATGGATCTGAACATTCATGCCACAATAAAGAAAATTACATGGATAAATATGTTAGGTAGCATTCCACAATCAAAATCTTGTTTTTATCATTTACCTACTCGAGGACAAGCAGGAATTAAGCTTGGGGATGCTTGATACGTCTCCAACGTATCTATAATTTTTGATTGTTCCATGCTATTATATTATGTGCTTTGTATGTTTTATATGCATTAGTATGCTATTTTATATTATTTTGGGACTAACCTATTAACTTAGAGCCCAGTGCCAGTAGTTATGTTTTTTCCTTGTTTTTAGCTTCGTGGGAAAGGAATAACAAACGGAGTCCAAACAGAATAAAACCTTCGCGATGAGTTTTTTTGGACCAAAAGACACCCAGGAGACTTGGAGATGATGTCGGAGGAGCCACGAGGCGGCCACAAGGGTGGAGGGCGCGCCAGGGGGGTAGGACGGGCCCCCTGCCTTGTGGCCCCCCGTGACTCCCCTGGCCTAATTCTTTCGCCTATATATTCACATATGTTCCCAAACCACCAGAAGCATCCACGAAAAGACTTTTCCACCGCCGCAACCTTGTACCCGTGAGATCCCATCTAGGGACCTTTTCGGCACCTTGCGGAGGGGGATTCGATCATGGAGGGCTTCTACATCAATCTATATGCCCTTCCGATGAAGCTTGAGTAGTTTACCTCAGACCTACGGGTCCATAGCTAGTAGCTAGATGGCTTCTTCTCTTTCTTTGATTCTCATACCATGTTCTCCTCGTTGTTCTTGGAGATCTATTCGATGTATATTATTTTGCTGTGTATTTGTCGAGATCCGATGAATTGTGATTTATGATCAACTTATCTATGAAATTATTTGAATCTTCTCTGAATTCTTATATGCATGATTTGATATCTTTGTTATTCTCTTCAAATTATCGGTGTTGGTTTGGACAACTAGATTGGTTTTCTTGCAATGGGAGAAGTGCTTAGTTTTGGGTTCAATCTTGTGGTGTCCTTTCCCAGTGAAAGTAGGGGCAGCAAGGCACGTATTGTATTGTTGCCATCGAGGATAAAAAGATGGGGTTTACATCATATTGCTTTAGTTTATTCCTCTACATCATGTCATCTTACTTAATGTGTTTGTTCTTTCTTCACAACTTAATACTCTAGATGTAGGCAGGAGTCGGTCGATGTGTGGAGTAATAGTAGTAGATGCAGAATCGTTTCGGTCTATTGACACAGACGTGATGCCTATATCATAATCATTGCCTTGGATATCGTTATAACTTTGCGCTTTTCATCAATTGCTCGACAGTAATTTGTTCACCCACCGTATTATTTGCTATCTTGAGAGAAGCCTCTAGTGAAACCTATGGCCCCCGGGTCATTTTCCATCATATTACTTTCCGATCTACTATTTTGCAATCTTTTATTTTCAGATCTATAAACCAAAAACCCAAAAATATTTACTTTATCTTTGTTAGTTTACCTATCTCTATCAGATCTCACTTTGCAAGTAACCGTGAAGGGATTGACAACCCCTTTAGGCGTTGGGTGCAAGTGTTGATTGTTGTGTAGGTGCTAGGTGATTTGTGCATTGTCTCCTACTGGATTGATACCTTGGTTCTCTAACTGAGGGAAATACTTATCTCTACTTTGCTGCATCACCCTTCCTCTTCAAGGGAAAAAACCAAAGCAAGCTCAAGAAGTAGCATCTACCCAATATAATGGGACATAAATTATCTTGTTGTGAACCAAGTACTAAGAAATCAGTAGGGTATTTGATCTTACCAACAATACTTCAACATCTCGAACAATCCCAAGCCGTGTAATAGTATCTCTATTTGCTAGCTTAATACTGACATCAATATCCTCACCTCATCAGGTGCAATATCATTCATAATTTCTTGATATAGAGTAAACAGAATCACACTAAACATAGCACCCATGTCACAAAACCATGATAGCAATGATCTCCAATTTAACAGAAACAACAGGCATGCCCACTACCGGTTTATTCTTATCTAGCTTATCGCGTTCATTTCTAACGGGTTTAGCGATTCAGCAGCATTATCACAGAAGTAAATAACATGCCATCAATATTATCAACCAAGAGATCCTTAACCATTGCCAATTAGGTTCAACCTTAATTTGTTCAGAGGGTCTAGGTGTTCTAATATACTTTTATTAACCACGGTTGTAGCTTGATACATCTCCAACGTATCTATAGTTTTGATTGTTCCATGCTTATATTATCATTCTTGGATGTTTTACAATCATTTTATAGCAACTTTATATCATTTTTTAGCACTAACCTATGACATTGTGCCCCAGTGCCAGTTGCTGTTTTTTGCTTGTTTTTTACTTCGCAGATTATCCCTATCAAACGGAGTCCAAGCGCAGCGAAACTTTTTGGATTTTTTTGGACCAGAAGACAACTTGGGGGCCAAGGAAGTACCTGGGAGGAGGCCCGTGGGGACCACAGACACCAGGGCGTGCCCTGGTGGGGTGTGGGGTCCATGAGGGTCTCTGCACCGCCTCTTCGCCCTATAAATTCCCAAATATTCTAGAAACCTAGGGGAGCAGACGAACACAATTCCCGCCCCGCAAGTTCCAGAACCACGAGATCCAATCTAACACCAACACGAGGGGTTCATCATCCTCATTGGTGCCTCTCCTGATGCGTGAGTAATCCACCAATAGACTACGGGTCTGTAGGCAGTAGCTAGATGGCTTCTTCTCTCTTTTTGATTCTCAATACAATGGTCTCTTGGAGATCTAATTGATGTAAACCTTTTGCGGTGTGTGTTTGTTGGGATCCGATAACTTTGAGTTTATGATCAGATCTATATCCATGAATATTATTTGAGTTTCTTTGATCTCTTATATAGCATGATTATTTATAGCCTCGTATTTCTTCTCGAATCTTTGGTTTGTTAGGCCAACTAGATATTTTTTCTTGCCATGGGAAAAGGTGCTTTGTGATGGGTTCGATCTTACGGTGTCCTCACCCAGTGACGAAGGGAGGTAGCAGGCATGTATGTATCGTTGCTATTAAGGATAACAAGATGGGGTCTATTCCTACATGAATAGATCTTGTCTACATCATTTCATCGTTCTTATTGCATTATTCCGTTTCTCCACGAATTAAACACTCGATGCATGCTGGATCGGTCGATGTGTGAGTAATAGTAGTAGATACAGGCAGGAGTCGGTCTACTAATCTTGGACGTGATCCTATATAATGATCATTGCTTGGATATCTCATAATTATTCGATCTTCTATCAATTGCCCAACGTAATTTGTTTCCACGTATGCATTTTCTCGAGAAAACATATGTGAAATCTACAGGCCCCCGGGTATCTTTTATATATTGCTTTCAGATCTATTTTCACCACATTTGTTTTCAGATCTATTATTCCAAAAACCCAAAATAATTTGTGCACTTTTTATTTGCATCTTTATTTGCATTTTATTAAGATCTATTTATCCAAACACATACAAACCAATCTATCTTTTTTACGAGGAGGGATGACAACCCCTCTTACGCGGTTGGGTTGCGAGGGTTTCTTGTGTGCAGGTACATTTACATAGTGTTGCTTGGTTCTCCTACTATATTGATACCTTGTTTCATAACTGAGGGAAATACCTACCGTAGCTGTATTGCATCATCCCTTCCTCTTTGGGGAAATACCGACGCAGTTTCAAGCCGCATCAAAAGTAATTTCTGGCACCGTTGCCGCGGGAGACAATCATCAACATCTATCAGGTTCCTAATCACAAAATCTCATCTCCTTGCAATTTACATTATTGCCATTTGCCTCCGTTTCATCTCCCCCACTTCACAAAAAAATTGCCTTTTATTTGCCCTCTTTTCGTTTGCCTTTTTCTCGTTTGATCTTTTGTTTGCTTGTGTGTGCCATGTGCCTTCTATTTGCTTGCATCTTCGCTTGCTAACAATCTATTGATATGGATCCCATCCACTTGCTATCTTTTTAAAAGATCGAATCATGATAACCAATTGCTAGTGAGTTGAGTGCACTAGATTATCTTATGAAGTTTTGCTGAGATTCGTGAATCTAAAAATTGTGATGAAGAAATCTATGAAGTGATTCATGATAGCTCCTTGAATGAAAAGCATGATTGCAATGATTTTACTATAAATGCTATTAATGTCAATTATGCTAATAATATGCAAAACCCCAAGCTTGGGGATGCTAATTTTGCTATGTCCACTACTTATTGCAATGATCATGATTGGGGTGATTCTTCTTATGATCTTGAAATTTATTTAAGCCTCATGATGAATATGATATTGATAATAATGTTTGCAATAATATTGAAAGTGGGTTTGCAAAAGCGTCAACTTTAGGTAAAAATAATCCCACATACTTGGAGAGTGTTCAATCTTACGAAATTTTTGATGAAAGTGGGTTTGGAGAGGTCATGACTTTAGTTGATGTTAATCCCACTATCTTGGAAGATTATAAAACTTTATAGCATGTGGATCATGAAGAGAAAAATTTACATGATAGCTATTGTTGAATTTGATTAGATCATACATGTGATTATTATAAGAGAGGAAAATATGGTAGTAGAAATTTTCATGTTACTAATTTACCTCTCGTTATGTTGAGATTGCTATTGTTTCTTTCTTCTTCCTTGCATATGCTAGATATTTCTGTCTTGAGAATTTGTTGCTTATAAAATCCCTATGCATCGGAAGTATGTAGACTTTAATGTGTTTGTCACTGTATTATGATGCTCTCTTTGTGTTTCAATTATGTTTTCATGGAGCATCATTAAATTTATCAATGTGCTAGGGGCGTGAAACAATAGCGCTTGTTGGGAGGCAACCCTGAATATTTTTTTCCTTTTCTTTCTGTTTTTGTGTGTTCACCCAAGAGCCTTGTTATGGATTTGTGTTTTTATGTTTAATTAGTTTTTGTGCCAAGTAAAGCCTTTAGGATAGCTTTGGGTGTGATAGTTGATTTGATCTGTTGAAAAACAGAAACTTTTGCGCCAGTAAAAGAATTGTTAAATTCACAGAAGCAACGAAAAATTCTGAATTTTTTACAAAAATTGATATACATATGCCTCTGTTTTCTAATTGTTCAGAACTTTTGGAGTTACAAAAGTATGATAACAATTCGCATCTTTACAGACTTGTTCTGTTTTCTTTGCATTGTGTGCTTATTTTGATGAATCTATGGATTGTATTGGAGGGTATAAGCCATCGTAAAGTTAGAATACAGTAGATATAATGCAATAACAAAATTTGAATGGGTTTGAAATAGTACTTAAATCAAAAATTGGTTTTCTTATACTAACGGATCTCACGAAGGTTTTGTTAAGTTTTGTGTGATTGAAGTTTTCAAGTTTTGGGGGAGATCACGATGGATGAAGGAATAAGGAGTGTCAAGAGCCTAAGCTTGGGGATGCCCCATGGCACCCCAAGTTAATATTCAAGGAGAACCAAGCAACTAAGCTTGGGGATGCCCCGGAAGGCATCCCCTCTTTCTTCTAACGACCATCGGTATTTTACTTGGAGCTATATTTTTATTCGTCACATATCATGAGTTTTGCTTGGAGCGTCTTGTATTATATGAGTCTTTGATTGTTTTGCTTTTTATTTTGTCACAAGTATCCTTGCTGGACACACCTATTTGAGAGAGCTAAAAATGTGCTATGATTTGTTAGAATTGCTCTATATGCTTCACTTAAATTTTTTGAGCTATGGAATTGCTCTAGTGCTTCACTTATATCTTTTTGAGCACGGTGTGCTTTAATATTTTTGAAGAAATACTCTCATGCTTCACTTAGATTAATTTGAGAGTTAGTAAATTTTTGAAGAAGTTCTCTCATGCTTCACTTATATTATTTTGAGAGATGAAATTTTTATGCTCATGTTCTTCACTTAAATTTATTTGAGCTTGTCAAAAGCAATTGCAACAGATGAAACTAGTCCCAAAGTGATAGATATTCAAGAAGGATATAATAAAAACTTTCATGAAGATAATTGAAAAAAATAAACTTGATTCTTTGTAATAGTTTTGAGACATGATGATAGTAATATATGAATCATGTTGGTGAGTAATTATGCTTTATTAAGAATATTGGTGTTAAGGTTTCTGATTCCCTATGCAAGCACGAAAGTCAATAGTTATGCAATGAAATTACATCCTACTTGTGGTGCATTATTCGGTGTTAGTTATGCTCAATGCTAGCTTATGTGAACTTTTGTTTCTTGGTTGGTTGCTTCTCAATCTTTTTGCTAGCCTCCACTTGTACTAAGTAGAAATACTACTTGTGCATCCAAAATCCTTAAACCCAGTTTTGCCATATGAGCCCACCATACCTACCTATATTCGGTATTTCCGTGCATTCTAAGTAAATTTGTATGTGCCAACTCTAATTTTTCAAAATGAATTTCCTTTTTGTGTGCCCGTACCGCTCATGAAGCGGCAGGGGGTGGCCAATATTTTCCATGCTAGATGTGTTATTCTCAAGATGAGTGTTTATTCACTTCCCATTGCACGAGAGTGTGGCGATAATAGGGATGCCCAGTCCCGAAATGAAAAACAAATTTACTTTATGTTGTCAAATAATAAATTCCTTGGAAAGTGTTGGTATGGACGGTACCCGTGGATACGGCTAGCTGTGGAGTGTGAAAGTATGGTGGAAAAAGGAATAAACTTTATTTTATGTTTGGGAACCGCCTATGATATATCTAGCATGGAAAGTGTTGGGAATTACTCAGTCGTTTTCGTTGACGGGAAAAGCATGCCTCTCAAAATATTTTATCTCTCAATTTAAGCTTTGAGCTCTGGCACCTCTACAAATCCCTACTTCCCTCTGCGAAGGGCCTATCTATTTACTTTATGCAATTTTTATTTTTAGTTGAGTCTCCATCTTCTATTATAAAGCACCAACTAGGGAGCACTATGATCATACTTGTGCATTGGATGTAGCTAATATTCTAGTGTGTTTCATGAATGGATCAATGATTGAGCATGACGGGCTAGGGATAACTTTCTTTAGTGTTGATATTTTGAAAGACATGGTTGCTTGTTGATATGCTTGAGTATTAAAGTTATCATGTCAAATATAGACTATTGCTTTGAACCATCTAAAAGTCCAAATGTCCATGCTACAAAAGAAAAGAATATGTGATGAACATGTTAGGCAACATTCCACATCAAAAATTCTGTTTTTATCATTTACCTACTTGAGGACGAGCAGGGATTAAGCTTGGGGATGCTGATACGTCTCCAACGTATCTATAATTTTTTATTGTTCCATGTTGTTATATTATCATTCTTGGATGTTTTACAATCATTTTATAGCAACTTTATATCATTTTTTGGGACTAACCTATTGACATAGTGCCCAGTGCCAGTTGCTATTTTTTGCTTTTTTTACTTCACAAATTATCCCTATCAAATGGAGTCCAAACGCAGCAAAACTTTTTGGAGATTTTTGTTGGACCAGAAGACAACTTGGGGGCCAAGGAAGCACTTGGGAGGAGGCCCGTGGGGACCACAAGACACTAGGGCGCGCCCTGGTGGGTTGTGGGGCCCATGGGGGTCTCCTGCACCGCCTCTTCGCCCTATAAATTCCCAAATATTCTAGAAACCCTAGGGGACCAGACGTAACACAATTCTAGCCGCCGCAAGTTCCAGAACCACGAGATCCAATCTAACACCATCACGGAGGGGTTCATCATCCTCATTGGTGCCTCTCCAATGATGCGTGAGTAGTCCACCATAGGCCTACGGGTCCGTAGGCAGTAGCTAGATGGCTTCTTCTCTTTTTTTGATTCTCAATACAATGGTCTCTTGGAGATCTATTTGATGTAAACCTTATTGCGGTGTGTTTGTTGGGATCCGATGAACTTTGAGTTTATGATCAGATCTATATCCATGAATATTATTTGAGTTTCTTTGATCTCTTATATGCATGATTATTTATAGCCTCGTATTTCTTCTTCGAATCTTTGGTTTACTTAGGCCAACTAGATCAATTTTTCTTGCCATGGGAAGATGTGCTTTGTGATGGGTTCGATCTTACGGTGTCCTCACCCAGTGACAGAAGGGATAGCGAGGCACGTATGTATCGTTGCTATTAAGGATAACAAGATGGGGTCTATTCCTACATGAATAGATCTTGTCTACATCATGTCATCGTTCTTATTGCATTACTCCATTTCTCCATGAACTTAATACTCTAGATGCATGCTGGATAGCGGTCGATGTGTGGAGTAATAGTAGTAGATGCAGGCAGGAGTCGGTCTACTAATCTTGGACGTGATGCCTATATATATTGATCATTGCCTTGGATATCATCATAATTATTCGATCTTCTATCAATTGCCCAACAGTAATTTGTTTTCCCACCGTATGCTATTTTCTCGAGAAAAGCCACTAGTGAAATCTACGGCCCCCGGGTCTATCTTTTATCATATTGCTTTCAGATCTATTTTTCACCGCATTTGTTTTCAGATCTATTATTCCAAAAACCCAAAAATACTTTGTTGCACTTTTTATTTGCATCTTTTATTTCGCGTTTTATTCAGATCTATCTATCCAAACACATACAAACCAATCTATCTTTTTTACCGAGGAGGGGTTGACAACCCCTCTTACGCGTTGGGTTGCGAGGGTTTTGAATCTTATGGATCTGAACATTCATGCCACAATAAAGAAAATTACATGGATAAATATGTTAGGTAGCATTCCACATCAAAATTCTGTTTTTATCATTTACCTACTCGAGGACAAGCAGGAATTAAGCTTGGGGATGCTTGATACGTCTCCAACGTATCTATAATTTTTGATTGTTCCATGCTATTATATTATGTGCTTTGTATGTTTTATATGCATTAGTATGCTATTTTATATTATTTTGGGACTAACCTATTAACTTAGAGCCCAGTGCCAGTTTATGTTTTTTCCTTGTTTTTTAGCTTCGTGGGAAAGGAATAACAAACGGAGTCCAAACAGAATAAAACCTTCGCGATGATTTTTCTTGGACCAAAAGACACCCAGGAGACTTGGAGATGATGTCGGAGGAGCCACGAGGCGGCCACAAGGGTGGAGGGCGCGCCCAGGGGGGTAGGACGGGCCCCCCTGCCTTGTGGGCCCCCCGTGACTCCCCTGGCCTAATTCTTTCGCCTATATATTCACATATGTTCCCAAACCACCAGAAGCATCCACGAAAAGACTTTTCGACCGCCGCAACCTTCTGTACCCGTGAGATCCCATCTAGGGACCTTTTCCGGCACCTTGCCGGAGGGGGATTCGATCATGGAGGGCTTCTACATCAACTCTATTGCCCTTCCGATGAAGCTTGAGTAGTTTACCTCAGACCTACGGGTCCATAGCTAGTAGCTAGATGGCTTCTTCTCTTTCTTTGATTCTCAATACCATGTTCTCCTCGTTGTTCTTGGAGATCTATTCGATGTAATATTATTTTGCTGTGTATTTGTCGAGATCCGATGAATTGTGGATTTATGATCAACTTATCTATGAATATTATTTGAATCTTCTCTGAATTCTTATATGCATGATTTGATATCTTTGTAATTCTCTTCAAATTATCGGTTTGGTTTGGACAACTAGATTGGTTTTTCTTGCAATGGGAGAAGTGCTTAGTTTTGGGTTCAATCTTGTGGTGTCCTTTCCCAGTGAAAGTAGGGGCAGCAAGGCACGTATTGTATTGTTGCCATCGAGGATAAAAAGATGGGGTTTACATCATATTGCTTGAGTTTATTCCTCTACATCATGTCATCTTACTTAATGTGTTACTCTGTTCTTCACAACTTAATACTCTAGATGTAGGCAGGAGTCGGTCGATGTGTGGAGTAATAGTAGTAGATGCAGAATCGTTTCGGTCTACTTGACACAGACGTGATGCCTATATTTCATAATCATTGCCTTGGATATCGTTATAACTTTGCGCTTTTCTATCAATTGCTCGACAGTAATTTGTTCACCCACCGTATTATTTGCTATCTTGAGAGAAGCCTCTAGTGAAACCTATGGCCCCCGGGTCTATTTTCCATCATATTACTTTCCGATCTACTATTTTGCAATCTTTTATTTTCAGATCTATAAACCAAAAAACCCAAAAATATTTACTTTATCTTTTGTTTAGTTTTACCTATCTCTATCAGATCTCACTTTTGCAAGTAACCGTGAAGGGATTGACAACCCCTTTATCGCGTTGGGTGCAAGTTGTTTGATTGTTTGTGTAGGTGCTAGGTGATTTGTGCATTGTCTCCTACTGGATTGATACCTTGGTTCTCTAACTGAGGGAAATACTTATCTCTACTTTGCTGCATCACCCTTTCCTCTTCAAGGGAAAAACCAACGCAAGCTCAAGAAGTAGCATCTACCCAATATAATGGGACATAAATTATCTTGTTGTGAACCAAGTACTAAGAAATCAGTGGGGTATTTGATCTTACCACACAATACTTCAACATCTCGAACAATCCCAAGCCATGTAATAGTATCTCTATTTGCTAGCTTAATACTGACATCAATATCCTCAACCTCATCAGGTGCAATATCATTCATAATTTCTTGATATAGAGTAAACAGAATCACACTAACACTAGCACCCATGTCACATAAACCATGATAGCAATGATCTCCAATTTTAACAGAAACAACAGGCATGCCCACTACCGGTTTATTCTTATCTAGCTTATCGCGTTCATTTCTAACGGGTTTAGCGATTCTAGCAGCATTATCACAGAAGTAAATAACATGCCCATCAATATTATCAACCAAGAGATCCTTAACCATTGCAATATTAGGTTCAACCTTAATTTGTTCAGAGGGTCTAGGTGTTCTAATATTACTTTTATTAACCACGGTTGTAGCTTGATACATCTCCAACGTATCTATAGTTTTTGATTGTTCCATGCTGTTATATTATCATTCTTGGATGTTTTACAATCATTTTATAGCAACTTTATATCATTTTTTAGCACTAACCTATTGACATTGTGCCCAGTGCCAGTTGCTGTTTTTTGCTTGTTTTTTACTTCACAGATTATCCCTATCAAACGGAGTCCAAGCGCAACGAAACTTTTTGGATTTTTTTTGGACCAGAAGACAACTTGGGGGCCAAGGAAGTACCTGGGAGGAGGCCCGTGGGGACCACAAGACACCAGGGCGTGCCCTGGTGGGTTGTGGGGTCCATGAGGGTCTCCTGCACCGCCTCTTCGCCCTATAAATTCCCAAATATTCTAGAAACCCTAGGGGACCAGACGTAACACAATTCTAGCCGCCGCAAGTTCCAGAACCACGAGATCCAATCTAACACCATCACGGAGGGGTTCATCATCCTCATTGGTGCCTCTCCAATGATGCGTGAGTAGTCCACCATAGGCCTACGGGTCCGTAGGCAGTAGCTAGATGGCTTCTTCTCTTTTTTTGATTCTCAATACAATGGTCTCTTGGAGATCTATTTGATGTAAACCTTATTGCGGTGTGTTTGTTGGGATCCGATGAACTTTGAGTTTATGATCAGATCTATATCCATGAATATTATTTGAGTTTCTTTGATCTCTTATATGCATGATTATTTATAGCCTCGTATTTCTTCTTCGAATCTTTGGTTTACTTAGGCCAACTAGATCAATTTTTCTTGCCATGGGAAGATGTGCTTTGTGATGGGTTCGATCTTACGGTGTCCTCACCCAGTGACAGAAGGGATAGCGAGGCATGTATGTATCGTTGCTATTAAGGATAACAAGATGGGGTCTATTCCTACATGAATAGATCTTGTCTACATCATGTCATCGTTCTTATTGCATTACTCCATTTCTCCATGAACTTAATACTCTAGATGCATGCTGGATAGCGGTCGATGTGTGGAGTAATAGTAGTAGATGCAGGCAGGAGTCGGTCTACTAATCTTGGACGTGATGCCTATATATATTGATCATTGCCTTGGATATCATCATAATTATTCGATCTTCTATCAATTGCCCAACAGTAATTTGTTTTCCCACCGTATGCTATTTTCTCGAGAAAAGCCACTAGTGAAATCTACGGCCCCCGGGTCTATCTTTTATCATATTGCTTTCAGATCTATTTTTCACCGCATTTGTTTTCAGATCTATTATTCCAAAAACCCAAAAATACTTTGTTGCACTTTTTATTTGCATCTTTTATTTCGCGTTTTATTCAGATCTATCTATCCAAACACATACAAACCAATCTATCTTTTTTACCGAGGAGGGGTTGACAACCCCTCTTACGCGTTGGGTTGCGAGGATTTGTTCTTTGTGTGCAGGTACTGTTTACATAGTGTTGCTTGGTTCTCCTACTAGATTGATACCTTGGTTTCATAACTGAGGGAAATTCCTACCGTAGCTGTACTGCATCATCCCTTCCTCTTTGGGGAAATACCAACGCAGTTTCAAGCCGCATCATAGCTTTAGCGTGTTCCTTAATCCTAACGGGAAAAGGAGGTTTCTCAATATAAGCAATAGGCACAACTGGATCAACATTGTAAATGATAGCTTCATCTTTAACTATAATGTGTTCCTCTATGTTTTCTTTAATAGGGGGATGATATTTAAACCAATTCTCCTTAGGGAGATCAACATGACCAACAAAAGATTCACAAAATGTAGCTATTATCTCAGAGTCAAGTCCATATTTAGTACTAAACTTATGAAAAGCATCGGTTTCCAAACAAGATTTAACACAATCAAACTCAAGATTTATACCTAACTCCTTACCTTTATCGAATTCCCAATCTTCAGATTTGCGTTTAATTCATTCCAAAAGATTCCACTTGAATTCAATAGTTTTCTTCATAAAAGAACCAGTAGAAGAAGAACCGAGCATGGATCGATCATTATGAGAAAGCCGAGCATAAAAATTTTAAATAATAAATTCTCTTGAGAGCTCATGATTGGGGCATGTGTGCATCATGTACTTAAGCCTCCCCCAAGCTTAAACGATACTGAAAGAACATGCGGTGCCCCCATGTTTGGTTTTGGTAATTGATGACAATCTCTATGGACTAATGGTTGCCTTGAGTTGTATTTGAAGGATTTGTCCATAGGTTTTTCTTGAAGTCCATTTGTTTGTTTCAAGGATAGTATGTGATGACCAAGGTGCTATTCAAGGAATTATCTAAAGAATGGTCATGTAGAAGACATGATACAAGGCTGATCAAGACTAAGTCAAAGAGTGAATCAAGTTGATCAACACACAAAGCGTATAAGATGTACCGTGAGGGATCAAAAGATCCCATGGTATAGTAAGCATTGTCCATTATGCTTTGTGTACAAACCCATGATCTACGTGAGAGTTTTATGTGGGGTTAGGTATGTTTCCATGGGCTCATGTTGCTGAGAAGAAGGCCCGCTCGCGTGACAAGACTATGATGAGGCATTTGGGCATGGAGGTCACTATTGGATCTGAGGACCGGATTACAGATGAGGAGCCTTGGATCTCGAAGAACTGCAAGTGATGAGATTCAGAGACAGAGGGTCAGCATGAGGCTACAGAGGAGTCTGAGGAGCACGAGGATTCAGATGAGCACGAGGAGTACTGATGCTCCGAAGCATTTCCATCACCTTGGTCTTGTTTTAGTGCTCTTCTGCCCTTTTGGTGTATCGATGCCAATGGGGGAGAGAGTTTAGGGATTTGCCGAGTCACGAGTGCGTCTTATTTGTTTGCTTTTCTCTCTCGTGAACTCTTTTATCGTATTGCTTTGGTTTGTGTTTGTGAGACCTGGAGACCGAGACATATGGTGTGAGACATATGCTACCCTTATTATCCTTTATGTCTAGTATTTTGTTATCTTGTGAGATATTATGCTTATCTTGTGCCCTATCTTCATGCTCACATGCTATTCCTTGCATCGTTGTTTATCTCTCTTATATTAGTTGATGCAGGTGTTGCCTGTCTATAAAATATAGGGGGAGTGTTGATCCTAGTGTGTGCGCTTTGCATTCCAAAAGCATACTTAAATAGTGCACACATCTAGGGGGAGCCTGTCTATATTTTGTAGGTGTGGGTTTGCATACTATCCTGTGATTTTTCTTGTGCAAATCCCGCGTTGTCATCAATCCACCAAAAAGGGGGAGATTGTCAGGGCATATTTCTCCCTTAGTGGTTTTGGTGATTGATGACAATGCTTTTGTGGACTAATTGTGTGCATTGAGCATTTCAAATATTTGATCATATGGCACAAGACGATTCGAGCATGTCGGTGCAACAAACCTTCACGTATGTTGCCCAGACTGTACACAGGAGCAATAGCGAAGATACAACAGCACCAAGCTTCTAAGACAAGGCCAAGCCAGAGAGATAGCTCTTTGAGGAATCAAAGGGCGGATCAAGAAGACCAAGACAAGCCAAGGGAACAAGATGTCACTAAGGAAAGACCTCCCTTGCCGGGCAGGCGAGCCTGGTCAGGTCGAGGCCGCACCAAGGACAAGTCCCAGGATTCCCCCGGCAGGCTTGCCGGGGCCGCTAAGGGCGGATCTCCCCGCCAAGACTCCACCGCTCCACCGCACAGCGACGCAAGTCACTTATCAGTGCAGTGTCGAGCCCCCGAGTGATTAAGTGGCTGTCATTTGGCACGTGGCAACCATTTGGAAGGGAGATTCCCTCCATATGACACCCGTCCAGAGGCTTGTCATGCAGATGGGTGGAAGATGGTTAAGCGGCGCGGCAGGCTTGCCGGGCTGCATCCACAGCGTGACACCTAGCAGTGCATTTCTCTTTACTGCCGTCGAGCTATGCTCTACCCTACCTCCTCTGCTCCTGTGTTCTGCTTCTCCCACGGTAGTACCGCTCCAACGGCACTGCCGCCCCGAGGTTTCTCGCCTTTGCTCTATCTTCCTGGCTCTACTGCGCGAGCGGTAGTACTGCTCCATGGAGCGGTAGTACCGCTTGTGTGCGGTCTGAGCACATAACAGTTGGATTCAGGAGGTCCTATAAAGGGGGGTCTTCTTCCCCATTGAACCTTATTCTTTTAGCTCGTGTTCTTCCCCCATTGTTGAACGTCTTCGAGCTTGCTATCTCTCAATCCCTCCATGGATTCTTGCTAGTTTTTGGGGGGAAAGAGAGAGGAGATCTAGATCCACATTTCCACCAATCACTTTATCCTCTATGTGAGGGGAACCCCTTGGATCTAGATCTTGGAGTTCTTGGTGTTCTCCTTCTGGTTCTTCCTCTCATATTCCTCCATAGCTTTCGTTGCTTTAGTGGGATTTGAGAGTGAGGGACTTGGGAACTCCGTGTGCCCTTGCCATTGCATTAGTTGCATTGGTTTGAGTTCTCCACGGTGATACGTGGAAGTGAAAAGTTGAGAAGCTTATTACTCTTGGGTGCTTGGTACCCTAGAGCCTGTTCCTCTTGGGTGCTTGGGCGCCCTAGACAGTTGGTGGTGTCTCAGAGATCAATCATTGTGGTGTAAAGCTCTGGGCTTGTGTCGGGGTCTCCAATTAGGTTGTGGAGATTGACCCGAGCAATTTTTACGGGTTCCAGTGACCGCCCCAAGGGTTGCCAAAGTGTACGGGTTCGGTGACCACCCCCAAGGGTTGCCATTTGTACGGGTTTGGTGACCACCCTCAAGGGTCCCTTAGTGGAATCACGGCATCTTGCATTGTGCGAGGGTGTGAGGAGATTACGGTGGCCATAGTGGCTTCTTGGGGAGCATTGTGCCTCCACACCGCTCCAAACGGAGATTAGCATCTGCAAGGGTGTGAACTTCGAGATACATCGTCGTCTCCGCGTGCCTCAGTTATCTCTTACCCGAGCCCTTTACTTATGCACTTTACTTTGTGATAGCCATGGTGTTTCATGTTATATATCTTGCTATCACTTAGTTGTTTATCTTACTTAGCATAAGTTGTTGATGCACATAGGTGAGCCTAGTTGTTTTAGGTTTTGTGCTTGGCAAATTAAACTTTAGTTTTATTCCGCATTTTTTCAAGCCTAAACCGTAATTATTTTGAAGCACCTATTCACCCCCCACCCCTCTAGGCGACATCCACGATCCTTCAGATACTTTCTCCTTCATGAGGCCAAACATTATATATATATATAATTCCGATCACGATGAACCAGATGCATAGGATAAAACTTCTGATGAAATTCCAATTTCAGCAAGTTCCAGTCCCATGTTCCAATATCATCCAATAGCCTATACCATGTCGAGGCCTTTCCCTCCAAAGATAAAGGGAAAACCTTCTTCTTAACTCCATCCTCGGATAAACCTGCAAGCTTAAACAATCCATAAATTTCATCTATATATATCAAGTGCATATCAGGATGTATTGTTCCATCTACTGCATAAGGATTAGCTAGCATTTTCTCTAACATACCCCAAGGAAACTCATAGTAAATATTTTTAGTAGGTGTAGTAGGTAGAGGGGCAACTCTTTGTGCCTCCGGTCGAGGTGAAGATACCCCGAACAAACCCCTCAAAGGATTGTTTTCCATAGTGACAAGTGACAGCAAATTTCAGCACGTAATATAAATGTTTCCTTACCAAATTCCACTTATCAAAGGCGCTTCACTCCCCGGCAACGATGCCAGACAAGAGTCTTGATGACTCACAAGTATAGGGGATCAATCGTAGTCCTTTCGATAAGTAAGAGTGTCAAACCAAACGAGGAGCAGAAGGAAATGACAAGCGGTTTTCAGCAAAGTATTTTCTGCAAGCACTGAAATTATCGGTAATAGATAGTTTGATAGCAAGGTAATTCATAACAAGTGACAAGTAGCAATAGTAAAAAAGGTGCATCAAGGTAGCCCAATCCTTTTTATAGCAAAGGATAGGCTAGAACTTTCTCTTATAGCAAGCAAAGCGTTCTTGAGGACACATGAGAATTCATCTAGTCACTTTCATCATGTTTGTTTGATTAGCGTTTGCTACTTTGATAATTTGATATGTGGGTGGACCGGTGCTTGGGTGTTGTTCTTACTTGAACAAGCCTCCCACTTATGATTACCCCCTCTCGCAAGCATCCGCAACTACGAAACAAGAATTAAGATAAATCTAACCATAGCATGAAACATATGGATCCAAATCAACCGCTTACGAAATAGCGTATAAACTAGGGTTTAAGCTTCTGTCACTCTAGCAACCCATCATCTAATTACTACTCCACAATGCCTTCCCTTAGGCCCAAGTATGGTGAAGTGTCATGTAGTCCACGTTCACATGACACCACTAAAGGAAGCAACAACATACATATCACCAAAATATCGAACGAATACCAAATTCATATGATTACTTATAACCAGACTTCTCTCCTGTCCTTAAGAACAAAATTAACTACTCACAAATCATATTCATGTTCAAGATCATAGGGGTATTGAATATCATTAAGGATCTGAACATATAATCTTCCACCAAATAAACCAACTAGCATCAACTACAGGATGTAATCAACACTACTAGCAACCCAGAGGTACCAATCTGAGGTTTTGAGACAAAGATTGAATAGAAGAGATGAACTAGGGTTTGGGATGAGATGGTGCTAGTGAAGATGTTGATGAAGATTGGTCCTCCCATGATGAGTGGATCGTTGGTGATATCGATGGCTTCGATTTCCCCCTCCCAGAGGGAAGTTTCCCTATCAAAATCGCTCCGCCGGAGAGCAAAAGTGCTCCTGCCCAGGTTTCGCCTCAAGACGGCAACGCTTCATCCCGAAACCTTCTCTCTAATTTTTTCTAGGTCAAATGGCACCTTATAGTAGAAGATGGGCTTCAGAGGCCTGCCATGGGCCCCACAAGTCCAGGGGGCACGCCCTGGGGGGTAGGGCACGCCCCCAGGCTTGTGGCTGCCTGGTGGGTCCCCTACTAATGTTTCTTTTGCCAATAATTTTTATATATTCCAAAATAATTCTCCATCAATTTTCAGGTCATTTGGAGTTGTGCAGAATAGGTGTCTCCGATATAGCCCTTTCTGGTCCAGAATTCCAGCTGCCAGCAATCTCCCTCTTCATGTGAAACTTGCAAAATAAGAGAGAAAAGGCATAAGAATAGTATCATAAAGTAAAATAACAGTCCAAATTGCAATAAATATCAATAGGAAAACATGATGTAAAATGGGCGTATCACTTGCTCATGAAGACCCCGTGCATTTGAGGAAGCCCATCATCGAAATATACAATCCAAGTTCTATAATGAAAAATTCCCACTAGTATATGAAAGTGATAACTCAGGATACTCTCTATATGAAGAACATGGTGCTACTCTGAAGCACAAGTGTGGTAAAAGGATAGTAACATTGCCCCTTCTCTCTTTTCTCTCATTTTTTTTCGTCCGGAGTCTCATCCCGACTTGTGGGGAAATCATAGTCTCCATCATCCTTTCCTCACTGGGATAATGCTCTAATAATGATGATCATCACACTTTTATTTACTTACAACTTAAAGTGCAACTAATCCCCAGATGGTTTTGGTAATTAATAACAACATATATGTCATTGATCTAATGAACATTGATGATAGATTTTAGAAAAGATCAACGATTGGCATGGCAAGGACTAATGGATGTGGACCCCTCAAAATGTCAAGGACAAGAATTGGCTACCCTAAGACTCTACATTTTGGTTTAGTGATCCAAGATCACATTGAGTCCCTTAGGAAAGCTAATACTATTAAAAGTGGATGAGGTATTGTTGATGAGGTTGTTGCTCAAGTGCTTAGTGGTATTGCCACAATTGATTCTCCCAGGTACTGAGGCCCAAACACCGAGACCACGACAGTTGCAAACCTTACCATGGCATCTCCGCATGTGCTCTTAGACATCCCTAGGTACTCGTCCCACGAATCAGCGGTCGTGCCATATGCAAGCATTCGCAGTGCGGCCGTGCACTTCTGGTAACCAGAGAACCCAATCCTTCCCACGACATCCTTCTTTAAATGTAGTCATCAAAGGAATGGGCACCATGGTAGAGACGATCGAAGACATTTTTGCGCATCTGAAACTGCCGGCGAAGAAGGCATCAGGGGCAAAGTAGTCGTCTGTCATCATCAAATGGTCGCGCGCCCTATTGTGGTTGAGCACGTGATGACCCTTGATCGATACCTTGAAATTGAGAGCATCCTCCTCCATACGCTCCGCGTCTGCAAGGCCCGCCTGCATCATCACCGTCTCATCCGTGTAGTCCTCCTCCTCAGACGAGCCATCAGAGGACCCAACATAGTGCTCGTATATGTACTCCATATCTGAATCCATTGCTTCCAGAAGAAGGGACAAAAAATTAGCACATGCATTCCACCGAACAGTTGCCGGGCATGGTGAGTATCGTAGGAGTTGATGGTACCCTCACAGCGATCGGAGGAGAGGTGTGGAACGACGGCGGAGGAGAAGCGGCTTGGATCCCGGGTGTACCATTGGAGGTGAGGAACTCGTCGAGTTCCGGCAGGGGTGTGACGGGGCGGCCGGGGTGGTGGAGCGGTGGCGAAAGCAAGAGAGAAGAAGGAAAGGAGAGAAAGTGGGAGGATGGAGACGCGAGGCCCGAGAGTGGTTTTGGTGGGTTTTAGGTGGTCGGGGTGTCTGAGTCCTACGTGTCTTCTGTTCGGACTCCCCCCCTCCCACCCCCCCCCCCCCCCCCCCCCCCAAGGTTTGTCTCGGATTTGCCGAAAAAGTGCGTCCGGACCACTCGACAGACCGATACAGGCTCGCGTCGGATTGCATAACAAGTTCGAACTATGCGGTCCGAACGGTTACGGATAGTTTGAGGGTCCACTTTAGAGATGCCCTAAGAGCATATACAATGGCATCCTTAGCTTACCAGAAAAAAAGATTGTAAAATAGAGAAAACACCTAAGCATGTAAGCTTACAACGACAAGCGCTAATTTCATTGAGTAAATTATAAGCAATTAGACGCCCAGAGCAGGCAGAAAAAAGGGGCAAGCACTCGGCGCGTCATCTTGGGCTGACGCCTCGCATGACATCAAGATTCAAACACATTAACCGCTGATTGGCCCGTACTCTAATCCTGGCGCTTGTCCTAAGTGCCCGTGTTGGACATGCCCTAACTAAACTGTCTAATGCGCCACATATTGAAAAAAAAGGAAGCATCTGACGCATCTTTTTGCACCATACTGTGGGTCCGATTTCAGGATTTGACGGCTCCAACTACCAATCAATCACGATAGGAAAGAAATCCTGCCGCCTCCCCAAGCACCCCGTGTTGGGGTTGCTCTAAGTGAACATAATATTGTAGGCCTAAGATTTTTCTGTTGTTCTATGTGCTGAATCCTGCAAATCAAAAGGGTCCAAGCATATGGTCTTTATGAGGATGAATCATTTTCACTCTCACCATCATAAAGACCATATGGAAAGGGCCCAAGATCTAGATCATAAAGATTATATTATGCCGCCGTCACACCATTCTTGATTGAACAGATTGATTTTCAAATCCATCTCCAAGGATCTGAAACTTCTTTATTCAGCCCCGTCATCGTCGCCGCCGAAGTTAAGACGATGAACGACCCACAACCTAAGCTACTAGGGCCTAACCTAAAGTTACATGGCCCACACCCGTAGATCCGGCGACACTCCCTCACCACCGACGACCAAGATTGTCGACGAAGGGAAACCAGCGGATGAAGATGGCGGGAGGCACTCGCTGGCAGCAGCTAGGGCTTCTAGTCGCCTCTCGAGAGGAAAGAACACCTCGCGCGTAGCTGAAAATAAATAAACGACTCGCACGTAGCTGAAAATAAATAAATCTGGTTTCTCGAGCACAAGATTTCGTCACCATCCTCCCTACCTCAATACTTCCATACTTGGTACATGAACCTCTAGTACCATGAACAACCAAGAATACAATGCTCGGTTCTGTTCAGCAGGCATGGGCAATGCCACTACTACCGGCATCGCAGATAATAAAGTCACAAGGATAGTCAAAATTGCAGATATACATATACTGTCAGCTATCTCGGTAGGTTTGTCTCTTCCAACTGAAAGGAGCTATACTTTTTACACGGCTGGCTTCAGAACTTCTACTTGGGGGGTAAGGCCACCAATTACAACCCAACATTTCTTACACAAATGGACAAGAAAAAGAACAACAACAAATTGAAAGAAAAAATTAGGCTGGACAAAGAGAAAAAATCGCCTTATCACTCGGTGAAGTCAAAAACCGCTGTGCCTTGCAGGAGCAAGTAAGGCGACAACTACTGTCGACGACTACCAGATGACTCAGAGGCGTTCTACGCTACAGTATGGATGGTTAACGATGGGCTTTTTTTATGCAACCTCCCCTTGAGCTGCTTAATCTTTGCGTCTACCCTTGCGGTGAAACCAATCTTGGTCCTCTGTCTCGCCTTAGACCGTTCCCTCTTCCACATTGTTTCGTCTTCGACGTCTTTCCTTAGGTACTTGATCTCCTGAATCACATGGTGATCAAGTGGATTGCATGATCTCTGGTAGGATATGTGAATCAGGTAGGGGATGTTGCAAGCAGCAGTCACCAGAAGGGTCGCTGCCCAGTAAATGGGAGCTGGCCCAAGAACTTCTGTCATAATCTGGAAGTTGTCTCGGGACTTCAAAGCCATCCCGTATGTGATAATGAAGACATACCAAGTCCCTATGCTGCCCCACACAAACACATGCTGAATCCAGGTGAAATGGCTCATTGTCAGAGCAATCTGTATATTGACAGCCCAGATGATGCAGGAGAACATGGTGGTTCCCACTGAAGCCATATCGGCAGTCTGTCCACCAGAGCGGATTGCTTGATCATAGAATATACAGATGTTGAGAAAGAATATCGCCAGAGATGAGTAGAGGCCATTCGCCATCCATCCTAAAATCCGGTACCAGTCAAAGAAAAGGTTATTTGGTCCTTGCTGATATAGCGCTGGGAACTGCAAAGTGAAAATTATGCCATATCAGTTGGTGGATATCCAGATGAAGTACTATGGTGCAAAGGGCCAACACATAGAGAAATTTAAATGGAAGTACATAGAATGACTTGTGCCTTTCATTAGGATTACTCATCCATAAATACTTGAAGTAGATATTCATAGAACTGTGAATTCATGTTATTGAATAAAGAATGAAGAAATGGAATTCAATGCACATTAAACCAAACTATATTTCTAAAATTCCAACAATCTATATCAACGGAAAGGGAAGGTAAATTCACACACATGAATTAAATGAACAAGCATACTGAAAGAGGATAGAAACTTATGTGTAAGTGTAACCCAAACATGAAAAAACATGGATAGTACTTATGGAGTAAATTTTAGAGTATTCACAATTTCTTTGTACTTCTCTTAAACATGCATAGCAATGTCATGAGCATAATGTTGTTATTCTGGTACTAGGCAGTGGCGCAATACTACCTAACCCCCAGATGGGACTATTCAGGATTCATTGCGATTGTAGTGGTTGATGAAACAAAGTTCGACACATTATTCATATATTCTTTGTTAGCTTCAACTTCAGAAGCGTACTGATATGGATGAAGCAAATAAACAAAATAAAGAGAATCTTCTGCAACAGTCACAGGCTCTTAGCACCCCCCCCACCCCCCAAAAGAAAAAAAAGAAAAAAAGAACAACAAAAAAAAAAAAAACCAACAACACAAAAAAAAAAAAAGAAAAATAAAAAAAAAACAAAAAAAAAAGAAAAACAAAAAAAAAAAAAAGAAAAAATAAAATGAAAAAAAAAAACAAAAAAAAAAAAAAAAAAAAAAAAAATAAAAACAAAAAAAAAAAAAAAACAAAAAAAAAAAAAAGAAAAAAACAAAATAAAAAAACAAAAAAAAAAAAAAAAAAAAAAAAAAAAGAAAAAAATAACAAAGACCAAAAAAAAAAAAAAAAAAAAGAGAAGAAAAAAGAAAAAAAGAACACAAAAAAATAAAAAAAAATACCAAAAAAAAAAAAAAAAAAAAAAAAAAAAAAAAAAAAAAAAAGAAAAAAAAGAAAAAAAAAAAAAAAAAACAAAAAAAAAAAAAAAGAGAATAAAGAAAAGACTACCAAATAAAAAAAAAGAAATCAAAAAAAAAAAAAAATAATAAGAAAAAATAAAAAAAAAACGGATAGAAAAAAGATAACAGAAAAAAAAAAACAAAAAAAAAAAAAAAAAGAAAAAAGAAAAAAAATAAACAAAAAAAAAACAAAAAAAAAATCAAAAAAAAAATAAAAGAGAAAAAAGACAAAAAAAAAAAAAAAAAAAAAAAAAAAAAAAAAAAAAAAAAAAAAAAAACAAAAAAAAAAAAAGAAAAAAAAAAAAAAAAAAAAAAAAAAATAAGAAAAAAAAAAAAAAGAAAAAAAAAAAAAAAAAATAAAAAAAAAAAAAAAAAAAAAAGAAAAGAAAAAAAAAAAAAAAAAAAAAAAAAAAAAAAAAAAAAGAAAAAAAAACAAACAAAAAAAAATAAAAAAACAAAAAACAAAAAAAAAAAAAAAAAACCCCCACCCCCACACCCCCCCCCCCCCCCCCAAAAAAAACACCCCACATACAGTGTAACAAAATGCAACACATCCCAGAAGTACACTTTATGGTGTTTCCTTTCCGAGCATGTTTATATTTCATATATGCCATATATGTCACAGGCTTAAGTAAGTCGAATATTCTACATACCTGCAAGCAGATTTCAGCAGAAACATCTTGCTCAAATACTCCAAGTGATATAACAGGTAGAGAGGTAAGAACAACGTTGAAAAGCAGCATAAACCAATCATCATAGACTGATTGCCCAGAAAATCCAGCGAATGCCTCGAAGTAAAATATTGTAAGTCCAAAGGTAATATTCTTGTAAAAGAAGTAGCAGATCTGCAATTCAATGGAAGAGGACTCAGAAAACATTATACCACATATTCGAAACAATATAGTTCAACAGAATGTAACAAACAAATGAAGCATTTTGAGTGGCACCATTTGGGCAATTCTCTTGTAGCACCAATGGCCATGTACAACAAGAAGTCGCTCAAGGAACCGAAATTGGGAAATAGAAAAGTCACTCGCCATCACAGCCTGGATAAAAGAAAGAAGCCATCGTCATTTACAATTAAACTATTAATACATCTCCTCGCAATGCACTAGTTCCCAAGAGAATAGTACTAATCTAGACAGACCTGCATGCCTTCGACCCCACTAATACCAACACCAATATCAGCTTCTTGAATCATGCCCACATCATTTGCACCATCACCTACTGCTAAAGTGGTTTTTCCAAGGCCTTCTTTGACCAGTCGAGTCACCTACAACGCGAAAACGAGCAAACTCAGCATTGGCTTATGTATAAAACCCAGATCATGGATTGGCGATAGATGAGGTTACCAGTGCTTTCTGTCTTGGAGACACACGGCAACATATGACAGAAGCACACTCTACTGCTAGATTCAAGAACATATTCTTCATGTCATCTTCCAAAGCAAATGTAAGAGCTTTTCCATCAATAACAAGAGCAAATGCTGCGTCAGGATCCTTCTCTAGCTTTACCATTTGTGAAGCATTGGCGATTTGCAACATAAGACTCTCTTTCGCAGCCTGCTCAGGTTCCAAAGACGAATGCAAAGCAAAGATGACTACCATATAGACCAAATCCATCTATAGTACTCCCTCCGTTCCTAAATATAAGTCTCTTTAGAGATTTCAATAAGGACTACATACGGATGTATATAGACACATTTTAGAGTGTAGATTCAATCATTTTGCTCCGAATGTAGTCCACATTGGAATCTCTAAAAAGACTTATATTTAGGAACGGAGGGAGCATATGAGAAAATGCTGTGCAAAGGTACCTTTTGTGCATCCTGGGCTACTTGGTCACCAGCGGTTGTGGACAAGGATATCTGTTTCATGCCTTGCCTAAGTAAACTGCATGCGTATCTGCAAAGAAGAAATGAACAAAATGTTCAGAAGAAAGACGCATTTTCACACGTAGGATTACAAATATTACTGTTAAGAGTAACTCTTATAGGAAAGAGCTTACCCTATGTTAATTGCAGTTTCCATCTTATCGCCCGTCAGAACCCAGATTTTGAGACCTGCTTGCGCCAAGCGATCAATGCACTGAGGAACCTGATACAATATGAGAAGAAACATAACAAGTCAAAACAGCTACTAGCGTGATAGCAGGATCAGCGACATAACTTAACAACTCAAAAATCAACAGATCATTGTTACCCCTGTTTGTAGTTTGTCCTCAACCGCTGTTGCACCAACAAGGATCAGCTCCTTCTCAATCAAATCTGCGACCCGCTCAAGTTGCAATTCCCTATCAGGTCCAATGGATGTCTTTGCTTTAAGAAACTCAGCATTCCAAGATTCATATTCTGATTCCTCAAGCATTCTGTATGATAGCGCTAACGTCCGCAAGCCTGCCTCACCATATTCATTGAGATGCTTGGTTGTATCTGGCTCATACAACCTTCCATTTTTTGCTAGTCTATCAAATATAATGCTGCTCGGTTGAATAAAAAAACAACATAAGATAGTCAGAAAGCATGAGCAGCCCATGTGTACACACTACTCTTTTGCTGGCACTTCTTTATTTTTCATCTTTTTAGTTTATGACCAACAAAGTAGCAGAGTGTGAGTGTACACGCTACTTTTTGGCAGCATTTTCTTATTGTCATCTTTTTAGTCTATGGTCAATAAAGTAGCAGACTGTAACATACTCCCTCCGTTCCTAAATATTTGTCTTTTTAGAGATTTCAAATGGACTGCCACATACGGATGTATATAGACATATTTTAGAGTGTAGATTCACTCATTTTGCTCCGTATCTAGTCACTTGTTGAAATCTCTAGAAAGACAAATATTTAGGAACGGAGGGAGTAGATGACAGCACATGTTGATGTAATAACTGACAACATAAGCATCAGAAAACAAAAATTATTTGGTATAGAATCTTACGTATCTGCTCCTTTGCAAAGAAGAACAATACGGTTATCTTCATCCCTCATAATTACCGTCATTCGCTTTCTTTTGCTGTTGAACTCCAATAAATTGAGAATCTTGAACTCCCTAAGAAATCCCAATCGAAGATGAACATATATGAATAAATAGCGTTCAGAAACCTAAATACTCTGAGCTGAAGATAGAAAAGCTAAGGAGAACAGCAATTTGAAATACATATACCTCTCAGTTGTGCCATTAGAGGAAGTGTATTTCTCTTTGATGAAGACACTCGCTTGTGTTCTCTTGAAAAATTCAAATCCAAATTCTCTGGCTGCCACAAGAAAAGCCCCCTCATCAGGTGATTCTGCTTCATACGTAAGAGCACCTGTTGCCTCATTCACCTCGGGGATTGCAGTGTGACAAATAGCAAGTATCCGGAAGAACATAAGAAGTGTGGAGGAATTTGGTTCATTGGTCCAGTGCCCTTGCATAAGACGGTCATCCTCAAAACTAAAGCCTTTTATCGAGGATTTTTGGGTCTTTCCCACGCTGAAGGTAACTCCTTCCACTAACTGGATTTCATCCTCATTACTCTCCCATACATCTTCCACAGGAATATCTTGGTCAGCAGCGCCTGATGCCATCTGCTTTGCAGCAGCCCTTTCAACTTCACTCGCACGCACACCATAAGAAACCCCAGCAATTGAACACTTCAAGAAATCCATCTGATTACAGGTCAAAGTGCCGGTTTTATCTGACAAAATCGTATGAACTTGGCCAAGCTCCTCATTCAAGTTTGACGTTCGGGCCTGAGCAGTATTGCCAGTCTCCTCATCAAACATATGAATGTCCTGGTTAATGAAATGTGCTTGTGCCACCTTCACAACTTCAATTGAGACATATAGCGAGATCGGAATCAAATACCCGTAGAGAATGAGTGCTGTAATGAGATGGAAAATCCCAGAAAGAGCAGGGCGTGTTGGATCGTCCAATTTGTTGGAGTTCTGAGGCTGCAAGTACCACCATCTGGGCAGATCAAGCTTGATCCTCACAGCAAAACCAATCGAACTGATGAGCGATATTAAAACCAGAACAGTGAACAAAATATATATGATCAAATCCATCTTCTTCTCAATCCTGCTCCTCTTTGATGGTGACTCGGTTGAATTCTGCATCACCTTACTGTCATGCCCTGTAAAAATGACTACTCCATAGATGAAGGCTGTGTTCCTCAGCTTCGAGTCCCTGAGAAGTATCTGAGACGGATCGAGGGCATACACCTGCCTCTCATAGTCTAAGTTACCAATGAATGTGTACAAGCTCGCGTTTGGGTCTTCACACCTTATCACTCCCCGGAAATCCTTAAACGTCTCATCCTCTTCCAATGGCAGCGTAACCTCCAATGACCTTTTCAGCTTCAGGTTTGTCTCACCATCCAGGTTCATTGTCTCAACGTAGCAAATGCCATCCTCATAGCTCGACGACAAGAGCAACAAATCAGCAGGGAAGAACTGGTCCTTCTCAACCCTGACCACATCACCAACACAAAGGTCCTCCCAATGTCGGAACTCAAATTCACCGTCACCCTTGTGCACGCTGACCTTGCGGTTGTTCACCTTCATGTCCTGCATGAACCTTCGCCAGTCCTCCAGGGCCTCCTTGATCATACTGAGCCCGACAACAAAGGCCAAGGGAGCGATCATGCTGACGGGGGAGAAGGGGCAGACCGGGGTGAGCGAGAGGATGGCGGTGAGGAGGAAGTAGAGGTTGGCGACGCGGCGGAACTGCTCGAAGATGGCCTTGGGGAGGAAGGTGAGGACGTTGTACTTGGTGGTGGAGATGTAGTTGGTGGGGTACTTGAGCGGCTTCCGGCGGTGGAGGATGGAGTTGTTGCAGTGCACGATGCGCGAGAAGCCCGGGCCGCCGACGGGGCTGCCGCTGACGGCGGCGGGGCCGGCTGCCTCATCGGTGTGGGGCTGTCGGAAGCAGGAGAAGGTGTAGAGCTTGCTCCATCGCAGGCGGTCGCGCTTCCGCGCACGGGCCATCTCGGCGGCCTGCTGCCCTGTCGACGCGCGGGGTCAGGTTCCGGCTACGCGGGGGCCAGCATTGGAGTCTCCTCCCGATCAAATCTCGGGCGAATTCCTGCGGGGATTCCTACGCCGTCGTGGCGAATTCGACCTGCGAATTGTGGTGGGTGAGGGATCAGGCCGTGATCTCGCGAGCAAAATAAGATCAATAATAAATAAATCCAAAAAAACGACGAGGAAATCCGTGCCCCCAATTTTTTTCCCTGGAATCCGGCGAGCCGCATTCCGCGTCACGCATGAGTACCCACCGAATTCATCCACCGTCAGGGAAGAACAGCAACAGGAAACGAAGAGAGGAAAAAAAACGCGTAGAAAATACGGCGAGAAATACGAAACTCGTACTAGAAAGCGGAGGGGAGAAACCACGGCACGCGGAAGAAGCGTTAGGAGCATTAGCACCCGACGCCCGCCGGAGCTCGGGCCGAGGGGAAGGGGTGTCGGCGTCAGCGTCGCTCACCTGGGAGGGAGGGAGGGAGGGAGGGAGCGGCGAGTCCGGGTGGCTGGCTGGCTGGCTGGCGGAGGGGCAGGCGGCCGTCCTCCGATCCCTCCTCGGGATTCTCGCGCGGCGGGCGGGGATGCGGGGGAGCTGGCCTCGCCTCGCCTCGCCTGCGTGTAGGGGATTGGAGGGCGGAGCGAGAAGGGAGGAGGGGAGGGACACAACGGGGGGCGAGGTGGGAGGCGACTAGAGGGAGAGAGAGAGAGAGAGAATGGGGAGCGGTGAGAGATGGATTACTAATTAAACCTCCGATTAACTTTCGAAATACGCCATTTCGCGAGCGAGGCGTATTCATGGCCCCTCCGTATCTCCATCCCCCCGTAGAGTAGAGTAGGATAGCGGGGCAGGCCGGCCCGCCGGCGCACGGGCAGAGGCCTGGTCCGGTTTGGTCTCTTCCTCCAGCATTGATGCTGTGCCTTCATTGTTTTGGTTGTTTGATTGGTGTTTCTCCGTTTCGATCGCTCGGTTAAGAAGATCGCGAGTGGTCGTTTTGAATCCGTTGAGTACTAGAGTAAGATACGCCAGACTGGGCGTGGCTTTTTGTCAACTCGTTGCTGGTGAGGAGAGAGCACCATCTGTGATGTACTCATGGCATGGCACGTCGAGGTCGTCGTGATGTTGGCTGGTGGAAGCGACAGCGGCAGCCAGGTGTAGGTCCGTAGAGAACGGGACACACGAACAAAGTGCTGGACTGCTGGCATCCCACTGGGCTTGTTACGCGAAGAGAGACTTGGGGCAAGGATATGTCAGCAGCATCTCTTGCAGATCTTATCTGATCGTTACTTACCCTAGGGCCGCCCTAGCTTGTCCCCCTCTGCCACCATCTTCCCGTCGGCCTACTGCCGGCCTTCGCAACGGTGGCGGCGGCTCCGTACCGAAGGTCTCGGGGGCCTCCAAATCTTGTTTGCACGGTGGGTGCCCGCCAGCCGTTGAGAGCGGCGACGGTGGTCGGTCTGCCTAGATCCGGCACCCCTGCACGTGGATCGGATGTGGCGTCAATGCACGGGCTGGTGCATTGTGGTGACGGGGAGGCATGTCAGATCATGTGGATATGGATGATGCACCGAGTGTTGGCTCGATCTGGTGGGGATGTTGTGTGAAGCGTCAGTGCCCCTCTCCCTCGCCGCTGCTGGTGAACCCTTGTGGGGTGGCTTATGGGCGGCAGTTGCTGCGGTGCTATCGTGGCTCGCACGACAACCATCAACAAGATGAAAGTAAGGCAATGATCCGAAGCGATGTTATGATGTATTCACTTCCGATGATTTCTCCTTTGGTCGGCTATTTATATGTGTCGGAAGGCCGGTATAGACGTAGAGTGGTGGATGATGATTACGGCCGTTGACATCGCAGTTGTGTCCTCTTTAAGTGAGAACCAATCGATCTAGCCTGATCAGTCAATGTCGACGTATACGCGTCGTTGCCGTTTGGGGTGTTGGTTCAAAGATCTGCTTTGAGGATGATCGCTCTGGTCTGACATATGGTTGGACCAGAAACTGTCCGTGTGTGCGCGATGATTTAATTTTGAAGGCATCGTTCTTTGGAGTGTTGCACCCTTTGTCAGCTCATATCGCACTCAGACTAGTGGATTGACTACCAGTCATAGGATTTGTGGTAGTAGGATTTTACACATGTTGTTGTGAGCTGATACGTCTTCAACATATTTATAATTTTTTATTGTTTCATGCTATTATATTATCAATCTTGGATGCTTCATATGATTTATTATGCTATTTTATATCATTTTTTGTGACTAACCTATTAACTCGGTGCCCAGTGTCAGTTTCTGTTTTTGCTTGTTTTTGGCTTTTCAGAAAATCAGTACCAAATGAAGTCCAAACACGATGAAACTTCACAGTGATTTTTTCTGAACCAGAAGGGACCCTAGAAGGTTCGGAAGGAGGCCAGAAGACTTACAGGAGAGCCACGAGCTCACAGGGCGTGCCTTGGGGGTGGGGCGCGCACCTGAGCTCGTGATTCCCATGCAACTCCATTTGACCTAATTTCACCTATATAAATTTCCAAATATTTCCAAACCAACAGAGAGCCACCCGAAACACTTTTTTCGCCGCCGCAAACTTCTGTTCTTCCGCGATCCCATCTGGAGGCCTGATACGTCTCCAACGTATCTATAATTTTTGATTGTTCCATGCTATTATAGTATCAATCTTGGATGTTTTATATACAATTATATGCTATTTTATATCATTTTTTAGGACTAACCTATTAACCCAGTGCCTAGTGTCAGTTGGTGTTTTCTGCTTGTTTTTGTTTTTTCAGGAAATCAGTACCAAACGGAGTCCAAACGCTAAGAAATTTTTTGACGATTTTTTTCTGGGCAAGAGAGAACCTGGAAGCTTCGGGAGGAGACCAGACGAGAAGCGAGGAGACGGCAAGGCAACAGGGCGCGCCCAGGGGGTAGGCGCACCCTGATGCCTTGTGGGCCCCACGTGGCTCCGTCTGACCTAATTCCACCTCCATAAATTCTCAAATATTGGGAAACCAATAGAGAGCCACCCGAAACACTTTTTCCGCCGCCACAAGTTTCTGTTCTTCCGCGATCCCATCTGGAGGCCTTTTCCGGTACTCTGCCGAAAGGGGAATCAATCACAGAGGGCTTCTACATCATCCTTGCTGCCTTCCGATGATGCGTGAGTACTTCACCACAGACCTACGGGTCCATAGCTAGTAGCTAGATGGCTTCTTCTCTCTCTTCCCTAGAAAGAGAATTAAGCCACCATATGAATCTATTATGAGTAGGTATTATGCAATAATAAAATATGAATGGGTTTACAATAATACCTAAAGTTTATGATTTGCTTGTTATACTAACGGATTTCACGAGGTTTCTATTGAGTTTTGTGTGCTAAAGTTTTCAAGTTTTGGGTAAGATCATGATGGATTAAGATATAAGGAGCGACAAGACCCTAAGCTTGGGGATGCCCAAGGCACCCCAAGGTAATATTCAAGGAGAACCAAGCGTCTAAGCTTGGGGATGCCCCGGATGGCATCCCCTCTTTCATCTACAAACCATCGGTATATTACTTGGAGCTATATTTTTATTCATCACATGATATGAGTTTTGCTTGGAGCGTCGTGTATTATAAGAGTCTTTGCTTTTTTGCTTTTTAGTTTGCCACAATCATCTTTTCTGCACACACACCTTTTGAGAGGGACACACATTTATTCGTGATTTGTTAGAATACTCTATGTGCTTCACTTATATCTTTTGAGCTAGGTACTTGCTCTAGTGCTTCACTTATATCTTTTAGAGCACGACGGTGGTTATATTTTAAAGAAATAGTTGCACTCTCATGCTTCACTTATATCTTTTTGAGAGTATAATAAATAGTAATGGCAACAAGTATGGGTTATGAAATTGGTCCTAATATGATAGGTATTCAAGAGGGATATAATAAAAACTTTCATGAAGATCACTGAATATGATAAGTTTGATTCCTTGCAATAGTTTTGAGATATAAAGATGGTAATATGTGGGAGGTACTAGTGAATGATTGTGGTTTAGTAAGAATATTGGTGTTAAGGTTTGTGATTCCCGAAGCATGCACGTATAGTCTCCCGCTATGCTAAGAAGTTGGAGTATGATTTATTATTCTTTGTCTTCCTTATGAGTGGCGGTCGGGGACGAGCGGTGGTCTTTTCCTACCAATCTACCCCCTAGGGGCATGCATAGTAGTACTTTGCTTCGAGGGCTAATAAACTTTCGCGATAAGTATGTGAGTTCTTTATGACTAATGTGAGTTCATGGATTATACGCAAATCTCACATTTTCGCAATTTCTAGCCTCTTCGGTACCGTGCATTGCCCTTTCTCACCACGAGAGTCGGTGCAAACTTCACTGGTGCATCCAAACCCCGTGATATGGTATGCTCTATCACATATAAGCCCCCTTATATCTTCCTCAAAACAGCCACGATACCTACTTATCATGGCATCCATAGACATTCCGAGATATATTGCCATGCAACTACCATTCCGTTATTATGACACACATCATCATTGTCATATTGCTTTGCATGATCATATAGCTGACATACTATTTGTGGTTTGTCCACCGTTAATCATTATCATACATGTTATGCTAGCATCATTAATTGCACATCCTGGTACACTGCCAGAGGCATTCATATAGATTCATATGTTTCATTTTTATCGAGTTGTAATATTGAGTTGTAAGTAAATAGAAGTGTGATGATCATCATTATTAGAGCATTGTCCCAGTGAGGAAATAAAAAAAAGAGAAAAAAGAGGCTAAAAAGAGCCCAACAAAAAATGAGAGAAAAAGAGAGAAGGGGCAATGTTACTATCCTTTTACACACTTGTGCTTCAAAGTAGCACCATATTTTTCATATAGAGAGTCTCCTATGTCGTCACTTTCATATACTAGTGGGAATTTTTCATTATAGAACTTGGCTTGTATATTCCGATGATGGGCTTCCTCAAATGCTCGAGGTCTTCTTGAGCAAACAAGTTGAATGCACACCCACTTAGTTTTCAGTTTGAGCTTTCATACACTTATAGCTCTTAGTGCATCCATTGCATGGCAATCCCTACTCCTCTCATTGACATCAATTGATGGGCATCTCCATAGCCTGTTGATTAGCCGCATCAATGAGAGATTGTCTTCTTTTTTTGTCTTCTCCATATTAATCTCTACCATTGTATTCTATTCCAGTCATAGTGCTATATCCATGGCTTGCGCTCATGTATTGCGTGGGGGTTGAAAAAGCTGAAACGTGTTAAAAATATGAACCAATTGCTCGGCTTGTCATCGGGTTTGTACATGATAAATACTTTGTGTTAAGAAGATGGAGCATGACAAGGCTATATGATTTTGTAGGGATAACGTTCTTTAGCATTTTTATTTTGAAAGGCATGATTGTTTGTTGGTATGCCTGAGTATTAATGTCTTTATGTCAAATTATAGACTATTGATTTGAATCATTCGGATCTAAATATTCATACCATAAAAGAAAGATTACATGATGAACATGTTAGGTAGCATTCCACATAAAAAATTATGTTTTTATCATTTACCTACTCGAGGACGAGCAGGAATTAAGCTTGGGGGTACTTGATATGTCTCCAACGTATCTATAATTTTTTATTGTTCCATGCTATTATAGCATCAATCTTGGATGTTTTATATACAATTATATAATATTTTATATCATTTTCTGGGACTAACCTATTAACCCAGTGCCTAGTGCTATTATAGTATCAATCTTGGATGTTTTCCAAGCCTCTAGTGAAAATTATGGGCCCCGGGTCTACTTTTATCATATATAAAAACACAAAAATACCTTGCTGCAATTTTATTTATTTTATTTTGTTTTACAATTCATCTTATTACCTACCACTATGAGATTTGATCCTTGCAAATAACCGCCGAGGGGATTGACAACCCGCTTGTTTGTGTTGGGTGCAAGTATTTGTTTTTGTGTCTGCAGGTGCTGCTAACGAGGTTCTGTGTGGTTCTCCTACTGGATTGGTAACCTTCACTACAAAATAAAAACCACTTCCGTGATGATACATGTTTGTCACAGTAGGTCACGTTTTCTGTCATGCATGTACATCCATGATGATTTTATGACAGAATCAAGATAGTCATACATGTGCTGTCGTAGAAGTGTTCCATGACAATACTGAAATTATCATCACGGAAGTGTCCACTTCCATGATGATAAATGCCGCGCCATGGAAGTGTTTTCGTCAAGGGTAACCGACACGTGGCTTCCACCGTAATGGGTCGCCGTTAAGCTATCGGGTTCCGGTTTGCATCCGATAACCCGTTAACAGCCCAGACCAATGGGGATTTTCCACGTGTAAAATTCTCATTGGCCACATGAACCACGTGGCAGCTCGCCATTGGGACGGATAGGCGCCTATGATATGTCGACACGTGGCACGGCCCAACAGTGGCCCATTTAGCTTACAAAGGCCGGCCCATTTGACTTGGTCAAAAGCTAGCGGGCCGGCCCATGAAAAGCCTATTAACGGTCTGTTCGCATATAGCCCATTTTACGGCCATTATGGCCTTTTCAATTCGGCCCAACAGCGCCATGTGGGCCGTCGAGTATAATACAGCCCGTTTCACTTTCGGCCCATGTACGGCCCATGATGGCTTTCGGCCCATATGAGGCCTTTTGTCCCTTTGGGCCCATTAGTGGCCCGTGGTTACTCTGGCCCATAATAAACAATAAATTTTTTTATACCCATTAATGACCCATGATTCACATTGGGCGTTTCCAGCCTGTGTTAGCTTTCGGCCTACTGAGGGCCCATAAATTCTTGGGCTCCTTTCCGGCCCTCGATTACTTCCAGTCCGTTACTGGCCTGTTCTCCTAATGGGCCAAATTCAGCCCGTGGTTAGAATCGGCCCGTTTGTGTCCTGTTAACCCATTGCGCCATTTTCAACTCGTCATGTATTCGGGCCCATTAACGGCCCGTTAATCCTGTGACAGAATTAAGCCTTTGCTGTCTTCTGGCCTGTTAACAGCCCATGACCGTGCTGGCCCGATACCAATTACGCCCGTTTACGGCCCGTGTCGTGGTCCGGTTTTGTTACACGAATTGTTGGACCCATGTGTGGCCAATGGATCCTACGGCCCATTGGAGGCCCATTTATCCGACAGCCCGTAGGAGGCCCACTGATCCTACGGCCCGTAGCAGGCTCAAGGTTACCATGGTCCGTATCTGGCTCATGGTTGTTGCGGCCACTAGCAAACCAAGGAAAAGGAAGACTAAGGAAATAAATAAGCCAGAAACTAACGCTAGGCTATTAAGGCAATTGCACAGATTACATCCACTGGGAATCAAAGTTCGCCACCAATGCAAATATAGGGAACACCCTACACTATACAAAAATGGCTTGCTATTTTCTTCAGCCGATCGCTGCCGGTTAAGAACAAATTTTGTATCGCAACAAAACAAATTACAGCCACATAATAAAAGAAAGGTTGGCATAAAAGTTAACAGTCCGGCAGATAAATGCACCATCAGAAGTTCAGAAGCTCAGTTCATTTGACCTGACTGTTATGTTTTCATGTTGTACTGTCCGATGGAGTACCATAACCTTCGCCTTCATTTCTCCTGGGCTCCTGAACAACATAGCAAATGTCTGATAGTCTGGTTTCAAAACCATGCATATCTTGACGACATCGAACAATGGCTGTCCTTATTTCACAAAGGGTCTCTGATAGGGATTGGACTTGTGTCTGGAGCGCAGATATAACATTATTTTGAGCTTGCATGTCTTGATCATGAGGCAGTTTGGACGAGATTGCCTTAACAACCAACCCAGTATTACGCAGGAAGGTGCTTTTGGCACTGTTAGTGGACAGGTACTGACCCACTGCAGCAAGAGGTGACATTGCGGTTATGGTTGCCTCGTCACCTTCAGAAGGTGGCGGTTCCACCATTTGTTCCATAGCTTGCTGAAAAGTTGAGTTTGTACATTAGTAGTACCAGAACAGAAGTTATTAAGGAGGCAGCAAAACCAAACAGAATAGCTTTGGTCTATATGCAGAACTTATTTTGCTGAACCCGTGTAAAATATTAGTTGTATTTTACTGCAAAGTACATAATAAAACCAGGTTCCAAACATATGACCATGTACCATGGCTAACGTATTATCTATTTCTTCACATTGTATTGACAGCTAAGGAAAAAGAGACAAAGTTTATAATACGATAAGCATAGTATGACATCATTCATATCACAAAACAACTGAGAACAGACAACAGGCAATTGTAACGTTGTGTGGGCAAGTCCAGCACGGAACTAGATTACAGATCAAGATAAAAGGAACATCACTCCTCTCTTTTAAACCTTGTAAGGTGCAATGATACGCTAAGACAGTTGTGTATAAAATTGAAAAGAATAATAGACATTGGCTGCAAACCGTGCAGTTCAATGCACAAGTCAGAGTAACCCGTAGTTAAAAGGCATGAGGATTAAGGACTTACAATAGCTGCTTTGACTGGTGTAGTCATGCCCTTCATCTTGCTGGTGTGACAGTCCTTGAAGATTTCCACAGCATTTGGTTCAGTTACTTTTTGGTCCTTGCATGCTTTCCTCTGCATTTGGAACAAGTCAATATAGATCTGATAATATGGCACAACAAAAATAGTGAAAAAGCAGATGGTTACAAGAGCCTCTCAGTGTGGAATATAGCTACGAGATCTTGTCGTCTGTTGGAATTTCACTTTCGTACGGTTGGCCTTGTTCTTTGAACATTTCACCTAGAAGAAGATAGATTTGTGAGGCACATGCGTAAATAGGAGTTCAACATGTGATCTGATCACATATATATAACGTACTTGATACTTTGGATCAGACCAGTGTTTATCAAGGCCTCTCCAGTCTTCATCCGTTATATTTTTCACTGGAGATGTTTGGGCAAGTTCACTGTTAGCTGCCTTCAAAGTGAGTTTTCCTCAAGTTATACCAATACTGTCGCAGAGCAGACTTGAAAACATGGGTGCATGCTTGTCTGGTTGCATCATCTTGGCTATCCAACTTGAACCTCATCTGTTGAAAATTATGGTAGTCTCATTACCAGCAACCTAAAAATATGGGACAGAGCAAGACGATATTACTAATTTCCATACATAACCATACTTACAGATAAATGGTCGAGGAAGGTGTTGAACTGGGTTTCGTCTTTGTCATTCCTGTACTGAATCCATGTTGGGAGGATACGTGCATGACACCTAACGGCAACCACTGCCTCTGATACTAACTTGGCTGACTCTGTAGCATCACGTGGCCTTTTTAAACCTGCCTCAAAATGGATCTCCATTCTTCCTCCTCTAGATTTGGTTAACCTGTCGAGCATTATCTCTGATGTCTGTTTCCTCTTGTGCCTAGGTGCTAGTTCAACAAAGAACATAGGAAGTGTTAGTGTACATTAAACTGTGAGACTACATATAAAGAAACATGCAACTGTAACTTGACTCGAGCAACTACCTTCTTGTTGTTGAAGCTCAGAAGGTTCATCTGATCTTGCCAACTCCTCTTGTGTCAAGAGTGCTTCAGAAGTAGTGTCAGGTGGCAAGGGAGCTTGGGAACTTGCCACTAGCCGAGTTGACAAACGAGTAACTCGTGCAGATGTTGGTACTGTGGAAGAAGGTGCTGCAACAACTAGGGCTGTCGTTGCTTGTTTGGTGCCAGTTTTTCGTTTGTGTTTGGATTGTTTTGCAGCTGGTGTAGCAGGGGATACCATGTTTGTACAATTATCCGGTGGACTTGGACCTTCTATTACACTATCAGTACCAGAAGAATCTTCATAATTCTTCCGTTTCCTTATCCGTGCGTCCCGGGGACTAACCCCTACCATTCTGTGTTCCTTCCTCTTTCTCTTTGCCATGCCAAGTCAAGCCGACAAGAAAAAGGAATAAAAAATTAGTTCTTCAGAACAAATTGATGCGTGATACAGACGAACTGAACTTTGATGTTAGACAACGAGGATGTAATATGTACGAAAAACAGGACGGCATGAGATAATCAGACCTATGATGTGTAAACTAAGCAGAAGACATTTCAATAAATTAGAAGCAATGCAATGGAAGGTAGACACCATATGAAAGATGCTACAAATATCGCTCTGCCAAGTTAACAGTGTCTCGTCATAACTGGCATTTAAACAAATGTGAAGCAGTACAAAGAAATAAATCAGATGCAAGATGCAAACAACATCACACTACCAAGTTAAAGGTCTCTCGTCATTAGTGCCATTGCATATTCACAGCATTGCATATTCACAACTATGATGTGTAAACTAAGCAGAAGCCATTTCAACAAATTAGAAGCAATGAAAGCTAGACATCATATGTAAGATGCAACGAATATCACTCTACCAAGTTAAAACTGTCTCGTCATTAGTGCCATTTCAACAAATTAGTAGTACAAGCTAGAAAAGAATGCGAGATGTAACCTATATCAGACTCCAAAGTTAAACGTTGTAGGATCGAAAGTAGGTCTAGAGGGGGGGTGATTAGACTACTTGACCAAATAAAAATCTAACCTTTTCCCAATTTTAGTTGTGGGTAGATTTCAGCAATTAGCACAAGTCAAGCAATCAACCTACACATGCAGTTCTAAGAGTGTAGCAGTGGAAAGCAAAACATTGCATATGAAGGTAAAGGAAAGGGTTTGGAGAGTGCAAACGCAATGAAGACACGGAGATTTTTGGCGTGGTTCCGATAGGTGGTGCTATCGTACATCCACGATGATGGAGACTTAAACCCACGAAGGGTAACGGTTGCGCAAGTCCACGGAGGGCTCCACCCATGAAGGGTCCATGAAGAAGCAACCTTGTCTATCCCACCATGGCCATCGCCCACGAAAGACTTGCCTCACTCGGGTAGATCTTCACGAAATAGGCAATCTCCTTGCCCTTACAAACTTCTTGGTTCAACTCCACAACTTGACGGAGGCTCCCAAGCGACACCTAACCAATCTAGGAGACAACACTCTCAAAAAGGTAATAGATGTTGTGTTGATGATGAACTCCTTGCTCTTGTGCTTCAAATGATAGTCTCCCCAACACTCAACTCTCTCTCACAGATTTGGATATGGTGGAAAGATGATTTGAGTGGAGAGCAACTTGGGGAAGGCTAGAAATCAAGATTCTTGTGGTAGGATTGGTATATCTTGATCTCAACACATGAGTAGGTGGTTCTCTCTCGGAAAATGTATGCTGGAAGTGTAGGCACGTTCTGATGGCTCTCTCACAAATGGATATGGGGGTGGAGGGGTATATATAGCCTCCACACAAAATCCAACCGTTACACACATTTGACCAAACTCGGTGAGACCGAATAGACGAACTTGGTCTGACCGACTAGTTCAATATGTGAACGTTAGGAATCTCGGTGGGACCGACTGGAACAACTCAGTGGGACCGATGTGCTAGGGCTTAGGGCAAACCTCATCTCGGTGGCGCCGATTGCATCAACTCGGTGAGACCGAAGTGAAGCAATAGAGCAACAGAGAGTTGGCCAAGCAAACTCGATGGGACCGATTGCACATTTCAGTGAGACCGAAATAATTGCAACAGGTAATAGAGAGTTTGCAAGGCCATCTCGGTGAGACCGAGATCTGTATCGGTATGACCGAGCTGTTAGGGTTTCCGGCAGTGGCTATGTCATATGAACTCGGTGGCGCCAGACAGAAAGAATCGGTGGGGCCGAGTTGGAGTTTAGGATTTTGACATATTTGGAATGAGAAAGTGGTTGAGGGATTTGGAGCAATATCACTAAGCATTTGAGCAAGCAAGCCATTAAGCAACACCTCATCCCCTTTTAATAGTATTGGCTTTCCTATGGACTCAATGTGATCTTGGATCACTGAAATAGAAATGAAGAGTCTTGAGCTTTTGCCAATATGTGTCCTTAGCATTTTGAGGGGTCCACATCTCTAGTCCATGCCATGCCATTCATTGAACTTTCTAAAATATTTAACTCAAAAGAATATTAGTTCAATGAGCAATGTTGTTATGAATTACCAAAACCACCCGGGGATTAGTTGCACTTTCAATCTCCCCATTTTTGGTAATTGATGACAACATATAGATCAAAGCTTCGACAAATGATAAGGAATGAAATATATCATCGCTTTGAGAAGTATGTGATAAGCAAGAGCTCCCCCTAAATTTGTGCATTATTTAAAATTTGCGTTTTAATGCAAATGCACAATCGATTAGGATCATGGGTCACTCTTCCATGTCACATACATCTTGGTGGAGCGCACAAAATGATAAGAATTACATGCACTCATCACCAAAGATACAAGTGATTGATCATACACAAATAATCATAGAGATAGACATGCACTACTGCAGGATGGTCCAAACGCGACTGTCGAATCAGAGACCCTTCGACGAAACTGTGTGCGATGCATCAATCACAAACGGTGATGTAATAAAACCGTCAAAAAAGATGCAAAACGTTTGCGATGGCGGTGACATCAAACATGGTTCATATTGGAGTTACGTGTGCGATGAGTGGCAAATGGTTAATTCAGAAGAACTGTTTGCGATGATGCAGAACAACAGAAACGGGCAGCCAGATGAGGGCGTGTGCGATATACGGCATATAGTTCACTAGGATGAACTATGTGTGATTAGGCAACACAATAGAAACGGTTCAACTGAACAAGATGTGTGTGATACGCGGCAGACAAGTCCGTAATAAGAAATGTGTGCGAAGACAAATAATAACACAGACGATTGCTGCTAATAAGCCGTGTGATTTGCTCTGTCTACAGAAGAATTACATAAGTGACTATACAGATAATTCACACACACCTCAATAAACAATCGTATGCATTCTAAACTAGGAGAGATGATCGTCTAGTCATCTACTTCTTGTGATGCTCCCGCCACTGCTCTGTGGCTCGATCCCTCGTCTAGGCAGGAAGAAGACACTCCCTCATGTCAATGAATCCAACTATATAATCTTTGGCGACATGCATTCGTATTTTATTAGTTAAATCCTACTTATAAACCAGGACGGGGGTATAGTAGGTAATTAAATCGCAAATATTTTTTTATTAACCGTATGTGTACGTGGCCTTTCATCCTCCTCTCGCACGTCTTGTCACCCCGCTGCCGCAGACGGCTTACAGCGCAAGCTTGCGCAGCGCGCGGGGGCGTTCTTTTGGCCAAACTGTGGCACCAATGAATCGTCGGTGAGCCCGTTCCCGCGCAACCTCGCAGGTTCCCGCGCAAGCTTCCCGCCGGACTCGGTGAAATCCCCCAAAATCCCAATGCTTACCGGCCTGCTATATAAACCCTCACGGCCGGCGAGTCCTGCGTCGCATTTTCCCCTCCTTCCCTGTAGCTTATCTCGTTTGCTTCTCCCACAATCGCCAATGGCACCGGTCCATCGTCGTCGCTCAGCCACTCCGCCGTCATCAGAGGACAGCTCCAGCTGGGAGGCTACACCGCGGCGGCGGCGCAGTCCCCGGTGTAGTGTAGTGTGCGTGGCGTCCCTGTTGGGTGTGCGCGGAACACCCACCACACACTCCGCCGCCGCTGCACGTCGGCAGCTGTTGCCGGCCGCCGTTGCCGCCACACCACCGTCGAAAGCCAGGGCCATCGCCCACTCCGCCGCCGTGGCCCAAAGGCGGGAGGTGGCCGTCGTGGCCGCCACCCCACTGTCGGCCACCGTGGCCATCACCCGCTCCGCCACCGCGGCCCGAAGGCGGGAGGTGGTGGTTGTGGCCGCCACCCCATCGTCGGCCGCCGTGGCCGCCAGCCCACCATCGACCGCTGGGGTCATCACCCGCTCCGCCACGGCCGCCCGAAGGCGGGAGGTGGAGGTGGATGCCCGCACGTGCGTCAGCGACCTTGCGCGCTACACCGAGTTCCTGCGGGAGGAGGAGGAGAGCCTCGTCGAGCACGCAAAGAGCCTTACCGCCGCCGTGGCCGCGGTACACGCCGCCTCAGAGGCGAGGAATCAGGAGATCTACGAGGAGAACCACCGCTTCGAGAGGGGTCGTCTGGAGCGGCAGAGGGCGTTCGAGGTGAGCGTCTCTAAAGGTGAGCAGCGGCAGGCACCGTATTGCAGTTGTCCAGCTCGTCGGTAGGCTCCTCCTCCTCTGCCTCTTACTGAGCGCGCTCGGCAAAGGAGAGGCTGCCAGAAGTAGTACCAAGCCCCTCCGTAGTAGTAGTATTTAGGGTCTATTTTGTTCAGTTCATCTGACTATAGATGTGGTGGAACTGTACAACGTACTTAAAATTAGCTAGTATATAAAGTAGAACTAGCTATTTCAGTACGTGGTTGGCAACAATTGGTGAAAAGTTTGGTCGGTTCAGCTGTCGAGTTGAACTGTTTGTATAAAGAACGACTGCTTAATCTATGAATGAAATATATGCTTAATTACTGAATTTTAGTTGCAAAAATTAGATACTGCTAGTGATTTTTAGCTTCATATTTTGACAAATCACAGTGTTACAAGGTTGACAAATGGCAATGTTACTAGATCAACAAATGCCAATCTTTCCAGTTTGACAAATGGCAACATACCCAATATGACAGATGCAAATCTTACCAAATTGTTTGTAAGTGGTTGCACACGGGTCATCCAAAAGAACCGTTTGCGTTGAAGAGATGCACAAATCCTGCTCTCACTTTGCATACGGATGTTCTATCTAAAACGTTTGCGATCAAGAGCTGCACAAAAT
The DNA here is from genome assembly GCA_011799875.1 of Thinopyrum elongatum. NCBI lineage: Eukaryota > Viridiplantae > Streptophyta > Magnoliopsida > Poales > Poaceae > Thinopyrum > Thinopyrum elongatum. The sequence goes on from CM022303.1 coordinate 502,029,147, forward strand.
CCTGCTCGGCACATTTTCCCTTGGCTTCCTGGGGAAGATGTCGGTTTGCATACGGGTGTTCTAACTAAAACATTTGCGATGAGTGTTTTATATTTAAAAACCATTGACATTTTTTCAAAAGAAAATCGTTTGATAAGTCTATACATTAAGAGAGAAAAACGCAAGTTCGCTCAAACCATATCTTTCATTCAGTCATACTGTGAATTTATATTCATATGATCGAGATACAGTATTAACCCAAGAAAAAAAAAACTATTTCCGGCGGCGGCGGAGGCGGCGTGCCGCGCCGTCGTTGTCGTTGTCGTCCTCCGGGACGCCGTTGTTGAAGTCTTCAATGCAGCACAAAATGTTTTTCACTTGTAAATCAAACATCATGTCGTCGCGCGATCGACGGGCGGGGCGCGGGAGGACGGCAGCTGGCGGCGCTGAGAGGTAGCGGTCGACGGCGGAGTCCCATGCCGCTGAGGGGGGCGCGCGCGCACGGGCATGGGCGTGGTGGGTGCAGCCAAACGCACGAGGACCGGCACCGCGGTGAATGGAGGGGCGCACACGGGCATGGGCACGGGCGCTGGCATGTACACAAGCTCGCGTGGGTCCGCGGAGACCTCGCTGACGCCCGCGGCTTCCAGCTCTGCGATAGTGCTCGGCGACCAGCCCGTCAATGCTACGGAGATGGTCGCTGGCGTGGACGCGGGGATGGGAGCGGGGACGGGAGCGGGGGCAGCAACCGCCGCGGCCAGCTCATTCTGGGCCATGTCGATGAGGCCCCATTCCTCCTTATTTTCTATCTCCTCCGGCTCGGAGTCGACTTCACCAAACTTGAAGACTAGTGGCAGATGATCCTTCTGCACCATGGCGTTGGTGGAGGTCTGCGGGAGGGAGGGGAATGGGAGGCGAATAGTAAGGCCGCCCGTATTAAGCAGCGGCTCGGGCGCCATTAATTTAGAGGAAGGCGGGCGGCCATGGAAGTCAAAGGGCTCGCTTCCCAGTGAACCTGCGCAGCGTACAGCTCGTACGCTTCCCGGTGAGCCTGCGCATTGGAGGACAGCTTGCACGCCTCTCGGTCAGCCTGCGCTCGCACACCTCCCGTTCAGTCAAGCAGCTATCCGCACGGCACCTCCTATAGCCATTAAAACGAAGACACGTGGCGTCACATGAATGGTTAACATAATGCACACGATTTGAATTATACAAACGTTTGCGATGTTAGAGTGGCAGCTATTTGTTTCAAAATGCCTTTGTTGGCGGTTATTCGAGTGCGCCTTCTCTCAAAATGGACACGAAAAATACCACAGCATGTCGGGTGCCATTCCATGATAGCATGCCAAGTTTCATGAATTTCAGACGAGTTTTGAATTTGCTAGAATTTAAAAACAAAGTATCTCAATGTTTTGCCGGCAATCAACGGTGCCCTGGTGTTTGAAATTAATTCCCATTTCTTGCATGGGACCTAAGCATGCACCCAAGGACAAAGATTTGATTTTTCAACCAATTTATATGCACTGGAGCATGTGCATGTAGTTCAAATTTGAATTATGCACATAAAATGCCTAGAAAACCCAGTTAATGTATAAAAATGTCCAAACGAACCCCAAAAAATTCCAAAATTTAACACAACACTCCTGTTGTTCTATGTTGACACTAGAAAAATTTTGAAAGCAATAATAGGCAGCGGATATCGTTTCGTCCCCAAAGGTGGCACATTCCCTACCGAAACCATCAGGCTTGTTGTGAGAAGCTCTGGTTTGTGAGAAACTTATACCCAAACCTGCCCCAAATGGGACAAAAAATTTACCACGGCATGTTGATGCCGCTCCATGATAGCATACCAAGTTTCATGAATTTCAGATGAGTTTTGGATTTACTAGAATTTAAAAACCAGGTATCTCAATGTTTGCGGCCGAGTGACGGTGGCAGGGTATTTGACATTCATTCCCATTTCTTGCATGGGACCTAAGCATGCAACCAAGGACACAGATTTGAATTTTCAACCAATTTATATGCATTAGAGCATGTACATGTAGTTCAAATTTGAATTATGCACATAAATGCATTGAAAACTCAATTAATGCATAAAAATGTCCAAACGAACCCCGAAAAATTCCAAAATTTGACATAACACTCGTGTTGTTCTATGTTGACACGAGAAAAATTTTGAAAGCAATAAGAGGCAATGGATATCATTTCGTCCCCAAAGGTGGGATGTTCCCTACCGAAACCATCATGCTTGTTGTGAGAAGCTCTGGTTTGTGAGAAGCATATACCCAAACCTGCCCCAAATGGGACAAAAAATTTACCACGGCATGTTGATGCCGCTCCATGATAGCATGCCAAGTTTCATGAATTTCAGACGAGTTTTGGATTTACTAGAATTTAAAAACCAGGTATCTCAATGTTTGCGGTCGAGTGACGGTTGCAGGTGATAACCCACAAGTATAGGGGATCGCAACAGTTTTCGAGGGTAGAGTATTCGACACAAGGGGAGCCAAAGAATATTCTCAAGTATTAGCAGCTGAGTTGTCAATTCAACCACACCTGAAAGACTTAATATCTGCAACAATGTATTTAGTAGCAAAGTAGTATGGAAGTAACGGTAACAGTAGCAAAAGTGATAGTAGCAGTTTTGTAGCAATTATAACAGTGGCAATGGAAAAGTAACAAAGCAAAGATGAATATGTGAAAAGCTCGTAGGTAATGGATCAATGATGGATAATTATGTCGGATGGCATTCATCATGCAACAATTATAACATAGGGTGACACAGAACTAGCTCCAATTCATCAATATAATGTAGGCATGTATTTCGAATATAGTCATACGTGCTTATGGAAAAGAACTTGCATGACATCTTTTGTCCTACCCTCCCGTGGCAGCGGGGTCCTATTGGAAACTAAGGGATATTAAGGTCTCCTTTAAATAGAGAACCGGACCAAAGCATTAGCAGTTAGTGAATACATGAACTCCTCAAACTACGGTCATCACCGGGAGTGGTCCCGACTATTGTCACTCCAGGGTTGCCGGATCATAACACGTAGTAGGTGACTATAACTTGCAAGATAGGATCAAGAACACAAATATATTCATGAAAACATAATAGGTTCAGATCTGAAATCATGGCACTCGGGCCCTAGTGACAAGCATTAGGCATAGCAAAGTCATAGCAACATCAATCTTAGAACATAATGGATACTAGGGATCAAACCCTAACAAAACTAACTTGATTACATGATAGATCTCATCCAACCCATCACCGTCCAGCAAGCCTACGATGGAATTACTCACGCACGGCGATGAGCATCATGAAATTGGTGATGGAGGATGGTTGATGATGACGACGGCGACGATTTCCCCTCTCTGGAGCCCCGAACGGACTCCAGATCTGCCCTCCCGAGGAAGAACAGGAGGTGGCGGCGGCTCCGTATCGTAAAATGCGATGAATCCTTCTCTCTGATTTTTTTCTCCCCGAACGTGAATATATGGAGTTGGAGTTGAGGTCGGTGGAGGTCCAGGGGGCCCATAAGGTCGGATGGCGCGCCCTGGGGGGGTGGGCGCGCCTCCCACCCTTGTGGACAGGGTGTGGGCCCCCTTCAGTTGATTCTTTCGCCAATATTTTTTATTAATTCCAAAAATGATCTCCGCAAAGTTTCAGGTCATTCCGAGAACTTTTATTTCTGCACAAAAATAACACCATGGCAATTCTGCTAAAAACAGCGTTAGTCCGGGTTAGTTCCATTCAAATCATGCAAATTAGAGTCCAAAACAAGGGCAAAAGAGTTTGGAAAAGTAGATACGATGGAGACGTATCAACTCCCCCAAGCTTAACTCATTGCTTGTCCTCAAGCAATTCAGTTGACAAACTGAAAGTGATAAAGAAAAACTTTTACAAACTCTGTTTGATCTTGTTGTTGCAAATATGTAAAGCCAGCATTCAAGTTTTCAGCTTAGATTATGAACTAACCATATTCACAATAACTTTTAGGTCTCACATTTACTCATATCAATGGCATAATCAACTAGCGAGCAATAATAATAAATCTCGGATGACAACACTTTTTCAAAACAATCATGATATGATATAACAAGATGGTATCTCGCTAGCCCTTTCTGAGACCGCAAAACATAAATGCAGAGCACCTCTAAAGATCAAGGACTGACTAGACATTGTAATTCATGGTAAAAGAGATCCAGTCATAGTCATACTCAATATAAATTAATAACAATGCATACGAATGACAGTGGTGCTCTCTGACTGGTGCTTTTTATAAGAGGATGATGACTCAACATAAAAAGTAAATAGATATGCCCTTCGCAGAGGGAAGCATGGATTTGCAGAGGTGCCAGAGCTCGAGTTTTTAAAACAGAGATGAATATAATTTTGAGCGGTATGCTTTCATTGTCAACACAACAACCAAGAGATCTCAATATCTTCCATGCTACATACATTATAGGCGGTTCCCAAACAGAATGGTAAAGTTTTTACTCCCCCTCCACCAACAATCACACTCCACGGCTGGTCCGAAACAACAGGTACCGTCCAACTAACAACAATCCTGGGGGAGTTTTGTTTAATTATTTGAAATTTTGTTTCTAATCTTTTGATCATAGGACTGGGCATCCCAATTACCAGCCATTTTCACGTGAATGATGAGCGGAGTCCACTCATCATGAGAATAACCCACCTAGCATGGAAGATACTGACAGCCCTAGTTGGTACATGAGCGATTCGGGCATACAAAACAGATTATCATTTGAAGGTTTAGAGTTTGGCACATCCAAATTTACTTGGAACGGCAGGTAAATACCGCATATAGGAAGGTATCGTGGACTCATATGGAACAACTTTGGGTTTATGGAAGTGGATGCACAAGCAGTATTCCCTCTTAGTACAAGTGAAGGCTAAAAAAAAAGACTGGGAAGCGACCAACTAGAGAGCGACAACAGTCATAACATGCATTGAGATTAACCAACATTTAATGCAAGCATGAGTAGGATATAAATCACCATGAACATAAATATCGTGGAGGCTCTGTTGATTTTGTTTCAACTACATGCGTGAACATGTGCCAAGTCAAGCCACTCAAATCATTCAAAGGAGGATACCATCCTATCATACTACATCGCAACCATTTTAAAAGCATGTTGGCACGCAAGGTAAACCATTATAAACTCCTAGCTAATTAAGCATGGCATGAATAACTATAATCTCTAATTGTCATTGCAAACATGTTTCATTCATAATAGGCTGAATCAAGAACGATGAACTAATCATATTTACAAAAACAAGATAGGTCGAGTTCATACCAGCTTTTCCTCATCTCAATCATTTCATCATATATCGTCATTATTGCCTTTCACTTGCACGACCGAACGATGTGGATAATAATAATAGTGCACGTGCATTGGACTAAGCTGGAATCTGCAAACATTTATTCAAAGGAGAAGACAATATAATATGGGCTCTTTGTTAGGTCAACAATAATGCATATGAGAGCCACTCAACATTTTCATCGTGGTCTTCTCTCCTCGACCCCCAAAGAAAAGAAAATAATTTCAAAGAAACACACTAAAATGTTTTTGGAGTTTTTGTTTTTCTGAAGAAAGTAAAACAAGAACGAGAAAAACTATCTACACGGGAAAGCTCCCAACAAGTAAAAGAAGAACGAGAAATCTTTTTGGGTTTTCTTTTAATACTACAACTAAACATGGAAAGTAAACTAAGCTACAACTATTTTTTTTGTTTTTCTCAAAGGTTTTTCAAATACTCAAGAAGAAAGCGAGAAAAAGAAATAACCTAACATGGATAATACAATGAAAAAGTATGAACACCGACAACTGGAATGAGTGTGAACAAGAATGTAATGTCGGTGAGAAATACGTACTCCCCCAAGCTTAGGCTTTAGGCCTAAGTTGGTCTAAGCCCATAGATCAAAGTAGCCCTCTCCGGAGTACTGAGGAGGATCGTTGGGGTTCCACTGGTTAGCGAGCTCCCGTGGATCCCACTGATAAATAGACTCTTGATATGGATCAGGTGATGGCTCCGGCTCAGGAGGTGGGGATCGTGTCCCCTCCCAGTATGCATGAATGTCCGCGGGCAAAACAAAGTACCTGCCTGAATGCATATTGAACAAAGTAGGTGCAGGCAGGGTAATAATCTGAAAAGTGACCTCGCTAAATACCAGGTTATAAATAAGTCTTTTTTCCTCATCATGGCGAATAAACTTATGTGCTACCATGCTCTCATAATCTAAGTAAATAATAGGTAGCAATTTCTCCTCTTTTTCATAGTGCCTAATGGGTATCTCAAAGTGTTTAGCAAGGCGCGAGGTGAAGATACGTCCGAAAATAGGACCCTTTGTACGGTTTAAACTCAAACGTTTAGCAACCATAGCGCCTAAACTGTAGGTTCTATCTCTATGTAAGGCATGGCGCAAAATGGCAAGGTCAGGGCCACTAAGGCCTCCACTCTCTCCTCGATCAATTAGACATCTCCCAGCAAATAATGAATAATAACATAAAACAGGGAAATGTATACTAGCCACTCTCGCTCCCGACACTCCTCTTGTTTCTCCTACGGTAATTTCATCAATAAAACCTTCCACATCTCTAGTACGTGGTTCCTCGGCGCTACCCTCATAAGGTAATTTACAAACCTCAGAAAAGTCATAAAGCGTCATCTCCTTATACTCATCATATAAGTGAAACTCTACCGTGGGTGGTGATCTCCTAGCATGAAAATGAAAATTTTGCACGAAAGTATTAGTGAGTAGGAGATACTGATCACACTGGTCATGGAGGAAGTCGGTGATGCCTGCATTCTCAGCCAAATAATAGAAATCTTCATAAATTCCGGCCGCTTCCAAGAATGCATCACATGGCCATTCACACGGCCGAATCTCCGCGGCACGAGGAAGATTGTACTTGGGCTTTTCCTTCTCCTGATTTTCTTTTTCCTTTGAACCCCGGCTCGAAGAGCCTCTCAACAATCTCCTCATCATTTTCTTCCTCTGAAATTTTTCTGAAATTTTTAGTAACTCAAAATAAAAGTGAACCAAATTCAACAAAATTGATAGCAACTACTCCTACAAGTGCCTAGAGGCTATATCATGCATCAAAACTACTTTGGACCATATAAATTTGACATGCAAGCTCAAGAACAGGGTCACTACAGCAGCAAAAATTTGCAATATATAAAGCACTAGAACAAAAACTAATTGAACCATTGGAGGAGTCACATACCGAAGAACAATCCCCCAAAACAGTTTTGCAAATGGAGCTTTACACAAGGAGATCGAAAATGGCAGCAAAATGAGCAAGAACACGAGGTTGAGCTACGGTATGATTTTTTCTGGAGGAAGACGAAGTGGATGGGTGCTGGAATAAGTGGAGGGGGGCCACGTGGGACCCATAAGGTCGGGGGGCGCGCCCAGGGGGGTAGGGCGCGCCCTCCGTCCTTGTGGACAGGTGGTGGGTCCCCCTGGTGTGTTCTCAGTACCAAAAATTCCCAAATATTCCATAAAAAATCATACTAAATTTTCAGGGCATTTGGAGAACTTTTATTTTCGGGACATTTTTTTTATTTCATGGATAATTCAGAAAACAGACAGAAAATACTATTTTTGCTTTATCTTCCCTAATAATAAAGCAAATAGTGTTTCTGGTCGTACGTCGTCGCCGTTTTTGCAGAAAAGTCCTTGTGTTTTCTGTTAATTGAACCCGCAGTCCCTTTTCAAGTGAATATCACATTTTTGCACAAAACCCCCTATCATTCTGTATATTCATCCCGCAGTACTCCTTCCCCTCCATATTCTGTACCTTATCCGCTCCCTTTCCAGCGCGGCGGCGGACAAGAAGCTGAGGGGCGGCGCCGCACTCTCCGACTTCTGCCTCCACCCCATCCACACGCCGTCCTCCATACGCCCGGGCGCAGGCGGCTACCGTGCCCCGGAGATGGTGGACATGCAGCGGCCCATGCTGAAGGCGGACGACTACTCCTTGGGCGTGCTCCTGCTGGAGCTCCTCACCCGCAAGTACCCGACGGACGCGTCCTTGCAGGAGGGCGACGGCGGCACGCTGGACCTGCTGCGGTTGGTGCAGTCGGTGGTGCGCGAGGAGTGGACGTCCAATCTGTTTGACTTGGAGCTGGTGCCGATATAGAACAACAATGGAGATACAGAGCAAGCACACTACACCACAACACCCTCGCATAGGATACAGAGCAAGCACACGGCCATGATGCGCATTGCCGCTTGGGCCTCGAATCAGGAGGCATCGTGGCCTAATAATCCGGTAAAATTAATAGTCCCACATCGTTTTCTTATACACAATCCCACCAGTTCAAATATGTTTGTGAGCTGAAGAGAACAGGCGGCCTTGAAGGAGATGGTCAAAGAAGAAATCTGGCCTAATTTATAACAGGATAACCTGCAAGGGAGAGCGTCGAGAGGAGACTTGCCAATCTCCACCGGATGACGAGGAGGTCGAGCCCACGAGGCTCGAAGAGAGGAGGGAGATGATGAAAGGCGGCCGAGGCCAGTGCGGGGAGATGCTCCTGCCCGACTGTCCGCCAACACCAAGCGAAGACCAAGTCCGGGGAGGCTGCAAGGGGAGCACTGGAGCTGCGGAGAGGTGCGCCTGGGAGGCGGCTGACTGCTTCTTGGATGAGGGCGCGAGAGGAGGAATTCGGCATGGATGAAGGTGCTCAACGCTCAGGCGCGTGTGGGATCTGGGAGGACTCGGACTGCTCTGTTTGTGGATGAAGATGCTCACCGCTCGGGCGCGTGTGGGATCTGGGAGGACTCGGACAGTAGAGATGGAGATACACGCGTCGCTAAGCACTGTTCGGGGATGTCACACGAAGCCACTAGACTTCACACGCGTCGACCACGCTGACCAAACGAAACCATCCATCGACGGCCGCAAATAACAAGGAGCAGGGACATTTATTAATCAGATCCGGTGCACTCCACAGCAAAGAGGGAGGGAAGATCCCGGATGTGCATGCAATGCACAGCGCCCTTAGATTAACATGCACGCATATTGAATTACTTCCGGCCTAACAATAAATAAAGCAAGTAATAAATGTGCGGAAACTAGAACCAAATTGTTGATGCACATACAACTCCATAAAAACTGAATACTCCCTCCGTTTCTAAATATAAATTTTTTTAGACATTTTAAATGGATTACAACATACGGATGTATGTAGACATATTTTAAAGTGTAGATTCAATCATTTTGCTCCGTATGTAGTCACTTGTTGGAATCTCTAGAAAGACTTATATTTGGGAATAGAGGGAGTACATGTCAAAAAAATTCTACCATTGCAACCACTGCCTATTTGCTACCATTGAAGTTTGATCAATTCTCTCAAATACGACCTCCTCGGTGCAACTTTTGACAGAATTTTTATCCCGTTGCAACGCACGGGCCATTTTCCTAGTTCATTCTAAATAACAGAAAGTAAAAAGTAGATACAAAAAGTTGTGCTTTCTAGATTCGTCTGTCTCATGCTCATCAAAAGGAATCCATTAACAAGGTTGATCAAGTCTTATTAACAAACTTCTTCCAAGTGACATGAAGCCGGAGAATTTTCGAATAACACTAGGTTACCTCAACGGGGATATGCATGTCCCCAACAATAAGAATGTCATATTTCTTTTTGGCAGTAGGAAGAGGGAATTCAAAACCTCCGATAGTAATAGTTGAAATTTTTCCAATAGAGTTGATACTATGAACTTGAGGTTGTTTCTTCGGAAAGTGTACCGTATGCTCATTACCATTAACATGAAAAGTGACATTGCCTTTATTGCAGTCAATAACAGCCCCTGCAGTATTTAAAAAGGGTCTACCAAGGATGATCGACATACTGTCGTCCCCGGAAATATCAAGAATAACAAAGTCCGTTAAGATAGTAACGTTTGCAACCACAACAGGCACATCCTCACAAATACCGATGGGTATAGCAGTTGATTTATCAGCCATTTGCAAAGAGATTTCAGTAGGTGTCAACTTATTCAATTCAAGTCTACGATACAAAGAGAAAGGCATAACACTAACACCGGCTCCAAGATCACATAAAGCAGTTTTAATATAATTTCTTTTAATGGAGCATGGTATAGTTGGTACTCCCGGGTCTCCAAGTTTCTTTGGTATTCCACCCTTAAAAGTGTAATTAGCAAGCATGGTGGAAATTTTAGCTTCCGGTATCTTTCTTTTATTTGTAACAATATCTTTCATATACTTAGCATAAGGAGGCATTTTAAGCATATCAGTTAAATGCATACGCAAAAAGATAGGTCTAATCATTTCAGCAAAGCGCTCAAAATCCTCATCATCCTTTTTCTTGGATGGCTTAGGAGGAAAGGGCATGGGTTTCTAAACCCATGGTTCTCTTTCTCTACCATGTTTCCTAGCAACAAAGTCTCTCTTATCATAACGTTGATTCTTTGATTGTGGGTTATCAAGAGCAACAGCAGGTTCAATCTCTACATCGTTATCATTACTAGGTTGAGCATCAACATGAACATCATCATTAATATTATCACTAGGTTCATGTTCATCACCTGATTGTGTCTCAGCATCAGAAATAGAAATATCATTGGGATTCTCAGGTGTGTCTATGATAGGTTCACTAGAAGTATGCAAAGTCCTATCAGTTTTCTTTTTCTTTTTATTACTAGGACTAGGTGCATCAGTATTAATTTTCTGAGAATCTTGCTCAACTCTCTTAGGATGGCCCTTAGGATACAAAGGTTCCTGGGTCATTTTACCACCTCTAGTCATAACCCTAACAACATTATCATTGTTCTTACTATTCAACTCATTAAGCAAATCATCTTGTGCCTTAAGTACTTGTTCTACTTGAGTTGTAACCATGGAAGCATGTTTACTAATAAGCTTAATATCATTAACAGTTCTACTCATATAATCACCCAAGTAGTCAAGCATGTGAGCATTACGTTTCAATTGTCTACTAACATAAGCATTGAAATTTTCTTGTTTAACGATAAAATTATCAAACTCATCCAAGCATTGACTAGCAGACTTATTATGAGGAATATCACCTTCATCAAATCTACGGAGAGAGTTTACCTCTACTACCTGTGTCGGGTTATCAAGACCATGTATTTCTTCAATAGGTGGTAAATTCTTAACATCTTCAGCTTTAATACCTTTTTCCTTCATAGATTTCTTTGCCTCTTGCATATCTTCAGAACTGAGAAATAGAATACCTCTTTTCTTCGGAGTTGGTTCAGGAAGTGTCCAATCATTATCATTACTCAATATATTATTCAATAGCAATTCAGCTTGCTCAACAGTTCGTTCCCTGAAAATACAACCAGCACAACTATCTAGGTGGTCCCTAGAAGCATCGGTTAGTCCATTATAAAAGATATCAAGTATTTCATTTTTCTTGAGAGGATGATCAGGCAAAGCATTAAGTAACTGGAGAAGCCTCCCCCAAGCTTGTGGGAGACTCTCTTCTTCAATTTGCACAAAGTTAAATATTTCCTGTAAGGCAGCTTGTTTCTTATGAGCAGGGAAATATTTTTGAGAGAAGTAATATATCATATCCTGGGGACTACGCACACAACCAGGAGCAAGAGAATTAAACCATATCTTAGCATCACCCTTTAATGAGAAAGGAAACAATTTTAGAATATAGTAATAGCGGATTTTTTCCTCATGAGCAAATAGGGTGGCTATATCATTCAATTTAGTAAGATGTGCCACAACTGTTTCAGATTCATAACCATAGAAGGGATCAGATTCAACCAAAGTAATTAACTCAGGATCGACAAAGAATTCATAATCCTTATCAGTAACAAAGATAGGTGAAGTAGCAAAAGCGGGATCATATTTCATTCTAGCATTCAAGGATTTTCCTTTCAGCTTAACTAACAGTTTCTTAAGATCATCTCTATCATTGCAGGCAAGAAAGTCTCTAGCAGTTTCTTCATCAATAATATAACCCTCAGGTACAACAGGCAATTCATATCTAGGTTGAGAATCATAATCTTCAGTTTCAATAATATTTTCTCTAACCCTAGCAAGTTGTTCATCAAGAAATTCACCTAGTGGCACAGTATTATCAAGCAAAGCAGTAGTATCATCATTAGCATCATGCATAGCAGAAGTGGCATCATCAATTACTTGCGACATATCAGAATTACTAGCAGGTGTAGGTGTCGCAAGCTTACTCAAAACAGAAGGTGAATCAAGTGCAGAGCTAGATGGCAGTTCCTTACCTCCCCTCGTAGTAGAGGGAACATTCTTGGTTCTAGTATCTTTCAAATTCTTCATAGTGATCAACAGATATAAATTCCAAGTGACACAGAGAATAGAGCTATGCTCCCCAGCAACGGCGCCAGAAAAAGGTCTTGATAACCCACAAGTATAGGGGATCGCAATAGTTTTCGAGGGTAGAGTATTCAACCCAAATTTATGGATTCGACACAAGGGGAGCCAAAGAATATTCTCAAGTATTAGCAGCTGAGTTGTCAATTCAACCACACCTGAAAGACTTAATATCTACCGCAAAGTATTTAGTAGCAAAGTAGTATGGAAGTAACGGTAACAGTAGCAAAAGTGACAGTAGCAGTTTTGTAGCAATTGTAACAGTGGCAACGGAAAAGTAACAAAGCAAAGATCAATATGTGAAAAGCTCATAGGTAATGGATCAATGATGGATAATTATGTCGGATGGCATTCATCATGCAACAGTTATAACATAGGGTGACACAGAACTAGCTCCAATTCATCAATATAATGTAGGCATGTATTCCGAATATAGTCATACGTGCTTATGGAAAAGAACTTGCATGACATCTTTTGTCCTACCCTCCCGTGGCAGCGGGGTCCTATTGGAAACTAAGGGATATTAAGGTCTCCTTTTAATAGAGAACCAGACCAAAGTATTAGCACTTAGTGAATACATGAACTCCTCAAACTACGGTCATCACCGGGAGTGGTCCCGACTATTGTCACTCCGGGGTTGCCGGATCATAACACATAGTAGGTGACTATAACTTGCAAGATAGGATCAAGAACACAAATATATTCATGAAAACATAATAGGTTCAGATCTAAAATCATGGCACTCGGGACCTAGTGACAAGCATTAGGCATAGCAACATCAATCTTAGAACATAATGGATACTAGGGATCAAACCCTAGCAAAACTAACTCGATTACATGATAGATCTCATCCAACCCATCACCGTCCAGCAAGCCTACGATGGAATTACTCACGCACAGTGGTGAGCATCATGAAATTGGTGATGGAGGATGGTTGATGATGACGACGGCGACGATTTCCCCTCTCCGGAGCCCCGAACGGACTCCAAATCTGCCCTCCCGAGGAAGAACATGAGGTGGCGGCGGCTCCGTATCGTAAAACGCAATGAATCCTTCTCTCTGATTTTTTTCTCCCCGAACGTGAATATATGGAGTTGGAGTTGAGGTCGGTGGAGGTCCAGGGAGCCCACAAGGTCGGATGGCGCGCCCTGGGGGGTGGACGCGCCTCCCACCCTTGTGGACAGGGTGTGGGGCCCCTTCAGTTGATTCTTTCGCCAATATTTTTTATTAATTCCAAAAATGATCTCCGCGAAGTTTTAGGTCATTCTGAGAACTTTTATTTCTGCACAAAAATAACACCATGGCAATTCTGCTGAAAACAGCGTCAGTCCGGGTTAGTTCCATTCAAATCATGCAAATTAGAGTCCAAAACAAGGGCAAAAGAGTTTGGAAAAGTAGATACGATGGAGACGTATCAGCAGGGTGTTTGACATTCATTCCCATTTCTTGCATGGGACCTAAGCATGCAACCAAGGACACAGATTTGAATTTTCAACCAATTTATATGCATTAGAGCATGTGCATGTAGTTCAAATTTGAATTATGCACATAAATGCATTGAAAACTCAATTAATGCATAAAAATGTCCAAACGAACCCCGAAAAATCCCAAAAATTGACACAACACTCCTGTTGTTCTATGTTGACACGAGAAAAATTTTGAAAGCAATAAGAGGCAATGGATATCATTTCGTCCCCAAAGGTGGGACTTTCCCTACCGAAACCATCAGGCTTGTTGTGAGAAGCTCTGGTTTGTGAGAAGCATATCCCCAAACCTGCCCCAAATGGGACAAAAAATTTACCACGGCATGTTGATGCCGCTCCATGATAGCATGCCAAGTTTTATGAATTTCTGACGAGCTTTGGATTTACTAGAATTTAAAATCCAGGTATCTCAATGTTTGCGGCCGAGTGACGGTGGCAGGGTGTTTGACATTCATTCCCATTTCTTGCATGGGACCTAAGCATGCAACCAAGGACACATATTTGAATTTTCAACCAATTTATATGCATTAGAGCATGTGCCTGTAGTTCAAATTTGAATTATGCACATGAATGCATAGAAAACTCAGTTAATGTATAAAAATGTCCAAGCGAACCCCGAAAAATCCCAAAAATTGACACAACACTCGTGTTGTTCTATGTTGACACGAGAAACATTTTGAAAGTAAGAAGAGGCAACAGATATCGTTTCGTCCCCAAGGTGGCACGTACCCTACCGAAACCATCAGGCTTGTTGTGAGAGAAGCTCTGGTTTGCGAGAAGCTTATACCCACACCTGCCCCAAATGGGACAATATTTTTACCACGGCATGTCGCTGCCGTTCCATGATATCATGTCAAGTTTCATGAATTTCAGACGAGTTTTCGATTTACTAGAATTTTAAAACCATGTATCTCAATGTTAGCGGCCGAGCGACAGTGTCAAGGTGTTTGACATTCATTCGCATTTCTTGCATGTGACCTAATCTTGCAACCAAGGACAAACATTTGATTTTGCAACCCGTTTTTATGGACTGGAGCATGTGCATGTAGTTCAATTTTGAATTATGCACATAAATGCCTAGAAAACTCAATTAACGCATAAAAATGTCCAAACAATCCCCGAAAAAATCCAAAATTTAACACGACACTCCTGTTGTTCTATGTTGACACCAGGAAAAAAATTGAAAGGAAGAAGAGGCGACGAATATCGTTTTGTCCACAAAGGTGACACGTTTCCCTAACGGAACCATGAGGCTTCTTGTGAGAAGCTTATACCACAACCTGCCCCAAATGGGACAATATTTTTTACCCCAGCATGTTGATGCCATTCCATGATAGCATGCGAAGGTTCATGAATTTCAGACGGGTTTTGGATTTACTAGAATTACAAAAGCAAGTACCTCAACATTTGCCGGAGAGCCACGGTGCCGTGGTGTTCGAAATTCATCCCCATTTCTTGCATGGGACATAAGCATAAACCCATGGACACATATATGATTTTACAACCCATGTTGGTGCACTGGAGCATGTGCATGTGCTTTAATTTTGAATTGTGCACCTGAAATGGCTAGAAAACCAATTTAATGTATAAAATTTCTAAACGAACCCTGAATAATTCTAATTTTTTTACGACACACATATAGTTGCATGTTCACTGCAGATAAAAGGTCTAGCAATTCAAACACTGTCCATTGCCGCTATGACCCCATTATGTAATTCAAACAAGATGAAAAATCAAGTAGATCCCACACAGTTTATTATCACCAACCGTGTGAGATGCAGTACAAAATATCCTGGAGCACCGTCGGTGTATAGTACGCCTATGGCTTACGCGAGAAGGTGCGTCGGCTACAGTCCACAGCCGTCGTGTCAAGCACACTAGCTCGCTCCCCAAATATCATTTCACTGTTCAATCGTCGCCGGTGAAAAATGGGGACGTGGACCCGCGTCGTGAGGGAAACTTCGGCGACGCACTCCGGCGAGAGCGCGGCCGCAGCCGCCATGCGTGTGCTAACATGGTGCATGAGCGTGGCCGCAATCTGTGACCGGGCAGCCAAGGCAGCCCAAACGGCCGCTGTTGCTTCTCAGGTGGCGGCAGCAACATCTGCCTCGGGGATAGCAACTGGCGAGAGCGGCACAGTAGCTGTCCGTTCCGCAGCGGCGGCCTTAGCCCTGATGGAGACTGCCCACGACCATGTCGAGGCCGCCCACGCCCAGCTCGTGGTGGTCACTGCACAAATCAAATGAAGCTTCTCCGACAACGGTCGGCAACCCACGACCGAAGAGTTGGCAATCGCCGAGAGCGTTCGAGCAGCAGTCCGTTCCTCCGCCGCATACCTTGCGACGATGGAGCTCGTCCAAGCCCAGATCGCGGCCGCCCATGCCCAGCTCGTGGCGGCCTTTTCCAAAGAGATGGCGGACGCGGATGGCGAGATGCCTGCCTGAGTTTGGTGCAATGGATGCCATGGAGCCCTTCCCCAGGAGACCGTCGGGCGCGAGCTGGACATGGAGCAGGCGGCGGAGATCAACGAGCACCAGCCGTAGTAGTACTCTTTGTTTTGTTTAATTAAGAGCGCCGGTCTTTAATTTGTTAGAGTAATGTTTAGGCCAACTAGCTCTATTTAATTGCTGAACTTGCTCAATTAAGAAGTGTGGGTGTGCTGTGTACCCAAGTTTGCAATGACGTGGATGACCACTGTAACCAGGGAAATTGGAACCAAAAATTTTGACGTTCAAACTCATCACACACGGGTTAAGCTATCTGAATCGTTTATGATATTCACATATCGTACACAGTTCTGAATAAGGGACCGTGTCTGATGACACTTTGCGCGCCAGTTTTTTCACTGAACCGATTCAAAATTTTCGGCTTCCGCGGAAATATCTACCTCCCCCCCTTACCAAAAGCCACATTTCCCCTGTTTCCACCTTCCTTTCCAAGTTGAAACCTTCACTCCTTGCTTGCAGCGCCGCCTCCTCGCCGGCGACCCTCCTTCACGCTGCTCGGCCTCGTCTATCCAGGCAGGTAATCCACACCCGACCCCCATCCTCCTCCTCCTTCCACATCCCACATGCCCCGACCGCCGACGCGACACCTTCCACCCAAATCACCGACCCCTCCACCAAATAAGCGCCGCCCTAAGCCATGGTGCACGCAGTATAGCCAGGAGCTCAAGGAGCATTTGGCAGCGGAGAAGCAAATCGCGGCCGCACACGCGGATGAGGTCGCGATGGCTGCCATTCGTGCCGACCCCCAAATCTTGGAGGATCACCTTGCCATTTGCTAGCTACGCCGGTTAAGCATGCTCGGTTTACCCGTTGCGTGTGCTGCTCCTGCCTTTCCTTAACAAATTCTAGTGAAGTGTGCTATCTAATTTTACCATGCAATCTGTTGCTCTAGTGTATATGTTCTATATGTCATGCAGTGTGGTGCTCACTTATTAACTGTTTGGTTAATTAGTTGTCGTCTTCAGTTAACTGTTTGGTTCAATTCTGCAAATGTGATGTTCAATTCTTTAGGCTGCAATTTTGTATTGTCTTCCATGTGAGAAATAAATCAAATTTATCTTTACAAAATAAATGAGAAATGAATACAATTGCTATATTTCCAAGTTGTCAAGCATGCTTGGTTTGGTTATACATTGTGCAATGTGGTGCTCAGTTAACATTTGGTTCATTTGTGTTGTGGTGTTTAGTTAACTGTTTGGCTCAATTCTGCAATGCGATGTTCAATAGTTGTGGGTGCATTCTGTTATTGTATACCATGTGAGAAGTAAATCGAATTTGTCTGTACTAAATACATGAGAAACAAATACAATTGCTATATTTCCAAGTTGTTAAGCATGCTTGGTTTGGTTAACTATCTGATCTTCTATTAGGAGTATGTTATATTGTGCAATGTGGTGCTCAGTTAACGTTTGGTTCATTTGTTGTGGTGTTTAGTTAACCATTTGGTTCAATTCTGCAATGCGATTTTCAATTGTTGTGGGTGCATTCTGTTATTGTATACCATGTGAGGAATAAATTGAATTTGGCTGTAGTAAATACATGAGAAACAAATACAATTGCTATATTTCCAAGTTGTTAAGCATGCTTGGTTTGGTTAACTGTCTGATCTTCTATTAGGAGTATGTTATATTGTGCAATGTGATGCTTAGTTAATGTTTGGTTCATTTGTTGTGGTGTTTAGTTAACTGCTTGGTTCAATTCTGCAATGCGATGTCCAATTGTCGTGGGTAGAATTTTGTATTGTTGTGCATGTGAGGAATAAATCGAATTTGGCTGCACTTAATACATGAGAAACATATACAAGTGCTATATTTCCTAGTTCTTAATCATGCTTGGTTTGGATAAATGGGTTTTCCATGTGGCTTGAATTAATCTGATGAATCTGCAATGTGCTTATTTTTCATCAACATATTTTACTGATAGCATGCGAACCCTTACTTAACCTGATGACTAACTACCTTATATGTATTGCAGGAAAACAATGGGAAGCACTGAGGTTTACAATCGAGGTTAGCACGTGCATGGTCCGTTGTCTAATAGCACATTATTGTGCAATTGCAAGAACCATTCTAATATTTAGGTTTTTAACAATTTGGTCTTGCACATGTAGGTCCTGCTGTCAGAGGTTTTGACCCACTGTTCGACCCTTTTTGCATATGGGGAAATGAGTTGTCCATGAATATCAATCAAGTCAAGAAACTCAGAAAGATTGTTAGGATAAAGAAATTAGCGACAAAAAACAACAAGATCTTTGTCTGCACAATGAAGAAGACATCAGTTCACTACAAGATGGTACTAACTATTATACCTTGCCTTTTTTTATTCATTGCCCCATTTCCAATATAGAGAAGATATTTATGCACATCCTTGTTTTCAGGCCTTTCCAAAGCAGTTCACTGATGATTACCTCTCAAACCACCTCTATGGTCAGGAGGCGAGGAAGGTTTTCATACAACACCCATGGTTCAATATTGAAGTGTTCCTGAAGAGGACGAAGGACGGATGGTCAATCATCCATAGGCACTGGCCTAAAGTTGCAAAGACCTTCAACATGAATGAAGGCTCAATATTCGCCTTCCGCTTCAGCAGTTTTCCAGATGAGATGCATCTGTCTATGTACCGTCTATGATGCTAATTTCGAAAGGTTCTACATGTTGCATGTGAAACTTGGTGCTGGTGCAGTTGTGTAATGGGGTAGCTGAGTGCTGAAGCTATATCATATTGTACTCTGATGTATTTAAATTATGAAATCCTGCTTCCTTAATATGGAAATGAAATATATTATGTGCTTAATATGAATGTCAATTAGATTAATAAATGGATTATTAATAATAGGGCAATTAGCCTGCTAATGGCGAATTAGCCTGCTAATGGTGAATTAGCCTGCTAATTGGGTTTTGCTATTGCAAACGGTTATTGAGAAAATACCGTGGGCGATGACCTCAGGCAACGCACACAGTTTCTAGGAATAAACCGTGTTGGATCAATGAACAATCACACACGACCTTCTCTTGAAAACTGTTTGCATTAGGCCACCTTGCGCAAACGTTTACCACATAAAAACTGTGTGTGATGGACAGTCTTTGCCACACAGTTTCTTCTACGCACCGTGTGTGATGCATTCAGTAACGCAAACGATAAAATTGTTAATATCGTGTGTGATGTACCTGCGAACGGAAACGTTTTCCTTGGAGCAACTGTGTGGGATGTATATACGAACGGAAACGTTTAGCGGGGACTGACTGTGTGGGATGTACTTACGACCAGAAACGATTTCGCCTGTATAACTGTAATTTTTTTAGCACTACTGTACGTATAACCGTATTTGATCGCTCGCCGGTCGCACACGACCTCATTTTGCCGAGCATGTGTGCCAGGAGGGCATATCCCCGACGGTTTCTGGGACGTGTGGGAAGGACCCCCCTATCGCCCACACTCACTTGGCGACGGTTCCAAATGCCGTCGCGGTAAGGGGTTAAAAACCGTTTGTATAGCACCTCGCTGTACCAGTGATGCAAGCACACATTAAGCATATTATGATCATCCACATGATCACACAAGGTATCTCACGAGCATAACACACAAGTAGCATAAGTAGCAACAACCAACCAAAGTAGCAAGGCAAATGAAACTAAGGCAAAAGAAACCGACGAAAGCAAAAGACACTCTATCTCGAAGCCTATGATCTATACACTTTCTCCCCCTTTGGTAACAAGTTACCAAAAAGTTTGAAAACGTATAGTGCTATACGGAACTCTAGACACGATCTCCGGGAGCTCCTGAAGGGGTCTTCTGGCTTGTAGCTTCGGTGTGCGTAGACGGCGTTGAGAGGAGTCCATCTGCAAATGCTTCAGATGATGTGTGTGGAGCTGGTGGAGTTGACACTGGAGGGGCAACTATGGCTGTGGTGGCGGGAGCAGAATGAGCAGGTCTCAAGTCTGCAACTGGCTCAGCAGAAGACCTCTGTGCCCTTGGCACTGTCTGGAATCTGTTTGTTATAGTTCTAGCATCATTGTCCTCAGCATCATCTCTCAGCTTCTCAACAATAGTTTGAATCTCTGTGACCTTCACATCAAGGTTGTACATTTTATCCGCCACAATCCTCCCTAAGCTCTCCTGATTCTTAGTCAAGTTGTCCAGACTCTTCTCTATCCTCAGGGTTGCTTCTAGCAGGTATGTGAGCCGATCTTGCTTAGTCTTGAGATTCACAAAAGAAGCATCTGGAGCACTTGCTGCTTTTGCTGCTTTAGCAGCCTTTGCCTTCTCAATCTTCTCCTGGGCCTCAACAGATGTAGGATGTGAAGCATCCATGACAACTTCATTGTCCTCAAACTCTGGCCTAAGAGTTAGATGCTCTTTGTCAAGTAGATATGTTCCAGTTCCAACCTTGGAATTGATCAACATTTGAATATGTGGAGCATATCCACATGACCTCTTTTGGTCAGCTGTTGTCCTCTTGACTGTCTCAACTATCAAACTCATGACCTTGAACTTTTGGGGAACATCAAACAGATGCAACAGGTTGATGGAGTGACCACGTATCATCCTATGATCTCCAGACTTAGGCAAGAGGGTATGCCTTAGAATGGTATTGGTGGTAGTCAGTCCAACAAGCAAATAGTATATGGAGCCAAACTTGTGAGTCTCCAAGGCTTCATCAGGAATAGGCTTGTACATGTGAGCCATAGAGTTGTGATCCTTCCTGGGTTTGCCATACACATCAAGATCATCTTCTTCTTTTGGGGCATTGATAAGAGAAGCCCACTCAGGGATTGATGAATGGTACCTGGTGCCCTCAGTCATTGATATGTCTCCAACGTATCTATAATTTTTGATTGTTCCATGCTCTTATATTATCTGTATTGGATGTTTTATATGCATTAATATGCTATTTTATATTATTTTTGGGACTAACTTATTAACCTAGAGCCTAGTGCCAGTTTCTGTTTTTTCCTTGTTTTTGAGTTTTACAGAAAAGGAATACCAAACAGAGTCCAAACGGAATAAAACTTTCGCGATGATTTTTCTTGGACCAGAAGACACACGTAGGACTTGGAGAGGAAGGCAGAAGAGTCCCGAGGGCTCCACAAGCCCTCAGGGCGTGCCCTAGGGGGGCGTCCCCTGGCTTGTGGGCCCCACAGGACTCCTCCAACCCTAATTCTTGGCCTATAAATTCAGAAATATTCCCAAACAACCAGAAGCATCCACCAAAATACTTTTCCGCCGCCGTAACCTTCTGTTCCCGTGAGATCCCATCTTGGGGCCTTTTCCGGCATCCTGCCGGAGGGGGATTCAATCACGGAGGGCTTCTACATCAACTCTATTGCCCTTTCGATGAAGCGTGAGTAGTTTACCTCAGACCTACGGGTCCATAGCTAGTAGCTAGATGGATTCTTCTCTCTCTCTTTGATCCTCAATACCATGTTCTCCTCGATGTTCTTGGAGATCTATCCGATGTAATATTCTTTTGTTGTGTGTTTGTCGAGATCCGATGAATTGTGGATTTATGATCAGTTTATCTATGAATATTATTTGAATCTTCTCTGAATTCTTATTGTTGGAAATATGCCCTAGAGGCAATAATAAAGTGGTTATTATTATATTTCCTTGTTCATGATAATTGTCTATTGTTCATGCTATAATTGTGTTATCCGGATACCGTAATACATGTGTGAATACATAGATCACAGAATGTCCCTAGTAAGCCTCTAGTTGACTAGCTCGTTGATCAATAGATGGTTATGGTTTCCTGACCATGGACATTAGATGTCGTTGATAACGGGATCACATCATTAGGAGAATGATGTGATGGACAAGACCCAATCCTAAGCATAGCACAAGATCGTGTAGTTCGTTTGCTAGAGCTTTTCTAATGTCAAGTATCATTTCCTTAGACCATGAGATTGTGCAACTCCCGGATACCGTAGGAATGCTTTGGGTGTGCCAAACGTCACAACGTAACTGGGTGGCTATAAAGGCACACTACGGGTATCTCCGAAAGTGTCTGTTGGGTTGGCACGAATCGAGACTGGGATTTGTCACTCCGTGTGACGGAGAGGTATCTCTGGGCCCACTCGGTAGGACATGATCATAATGAGCTCAATGTGACCAAGGAGTTGATCACGGGATGATGTGTTACGAACGAGTAAAGAGACTTGCTGGTAACGAGATTGAACAAGGTATAGGGATACCGATGATCGAATCTCGGGCAAGTATCATACCGGTAGACAAAGGGAATTGTGTACGGGATTGATTGAATCCCCGACATCGTGGTTCATCCGATGAGATCATCATGGAACATGTGGGAGCCAACATGGGTATCCAGATCCCGCTGTTGGTTATTGGCCGGAGAGATGTCTCGGTCATGTCTGCATGGTTCCCGAACCCGTAGGGTCTACACACTTAAGGTTCGGTGACGCTAGGGTTGTTATGGGAAATAGTATGTGGTTACCGAATGTTGTTCGGAGTCCCGGATGAGATCCCAGACGTCACGAGGAGTTCCGAAATGGTCCGGAGGTGAAGATTTATATATGGGAAGTCATCATACGGTCACCGAAAGTGTTCGGGGGTTTTCCGGTATTGTACCGGGACCACCGAAGGGGTTCCGGGGGTCCACCGGGAGGGTCCACCTGCCCCGGAGGGCCCTATGGGCTGTATGTGGGAGGGAACCAGCCCCTAAGTGGGCTGGGCGCCATCCCCCCCTAGGGCCCATGCGCCTAGGGTTGGGGGAAACCCTAAAGGGGGGCGCCCCCCTTGGCTTGGGGGGCAAGCCCCCTCCCCCTGGCCGCCGCCCCCCTCTAGATCTGATCTAGAGGGGCCGGCCCCCTTCCCCCTTGGCCCTATAAATAGAGGGGAGGAGGGAGGGCAGCAGCACCTCATCTAAGGCGCAGCCCTCCCCCTCTCCAACACCCCCTCCTCCTCCGTTGAGCTTGGCGAAGCCCTGCCGGAGAACTGCCAACTCCACCACCACGCCGTCGTGCTGCCGGAGTTGTCTTCCCCAACCTCTCCCTCCTCCTTGCTGGATCAAGGCGCGGGAGACGTCACCGGGCTGCACGTGTGTTGAACGCGGAGGCGCCGTTGTTCGGCGCTTAGATCGGAATCGACCGCGATCTGAATCGCTGCGTGTACGACTCCTCCAACCGCGTTCTTGCAATGCTTCCGCATCACGATCTTCAAGGGTATGAAGATGCACTCCTCTCTCTCTCGTTGCTAGTCTCTCCATAGATTGATCTTGGTGATGCATAGGAAATTTTTTTGATTTACTACTACGTTCCCCAACAGTGGCATCATGAGCTAGGTCTATGCGTAGTTTCTATGCACGAGTAGAACACAAGTTGTTGTGGGCATCTATTTTGTCAATTTACTTGCCGTTACTAGTCTTATCTTGATTCGGCGGCATCGTGGGATGAAGCGGCCCGGACCGACCTTACACGTACGCTTACGTGAGACAGGTTCCACCGACTAACATGCACTAGTTGCATAAGGTGGCTAGCGGGTATCTGTCTCTCCCACTTTAGTCGGATCGGATTCGATGAAAAGGGTCCTTATGAAGGGTAAATAGAAATTGGCATATCACGTTGTGGTTTTGGCGTAGGTAAGAAACGTTCTTGCTAGAAACCTATAGCAGCCACGTAAAAATTTGCAACAACAATTAGAGGACGTCTAACTTGTTCTTGCAGCATATGCCGTGTGATGTGATATGGCCAAAAGGATGTGATGAATGATATATGTGATGTATGAGATTGATCATGTTCTTGTAATAGGAATCACGACTTGCATGTCGATGAGTATGACAACCGGCAGGAGCCATAGGAGTTGTCTTAATTTATTGTATGACCTGCGTGTCAATGAAAACGCCATGTAATTACTTTACTTTATTGCTAACCGTTAGCCATAGTAGTAGAAGTAATAGTTGGCGAGACAACTTCATGAAGACACGATGATGGAGATCATGGTGTCATGCCGGTGACGATGATGATCATGGTGCCCTGAAGATGGAGATCAAAAGGAGCAAAATGATATTGGCCATATCATGTCACTTTATGATTTGCATGTGATGTTTATCATGTTTACATCTTATTTGCTTAGAACGACGGTAGCATAAATAAGATAATCCCTCGCTAAAATTTCAAGGAAGTGTTCCCCCTAACTGTGCACCGTTGCGAAGGTTCGTTGTTTCGAAGCACCACGTGATGATCGGGTGTGATAGATTCTAATGTTCGAATACAACGGGTGTAAGCCAGATTTACACATGCAAAACACTTAGGTTGACTTGACGAGCCTAGCATGTACAGACATGGCCTCGGAACACGGAAGACCGAAAGGTCGAACATGAGTCGTATAGAAGATACGATCAACATGGAGATGTTCACCGTTGATGACTAGTCCGTCTCACGTGATGATCGGACACGGCCTAGTCGATTCGGATCATGTATCACTTAGATGACTAGAGGGATGTCTATCTGAGTGGGAGTTCATTGAATAATTTGATTAGATGAACTTAATTATCATGAACTTAGTCTAAAATCTTTACAATATGTCGTGTAGATCAAATGGCCCACGCTAATGTTGCCCTCAACTTCAACGCGTTCCTAGAGAAAACCAAGCTGAAAGACGATGGTAGCAACTACACGGACTGGGTCCGTAACCTGAGGATTATCCTCATAGCTGCCAAGAAATCATATGTCCTTGAAGCACCGCTAGGTGACGCACCTGTTTTCCCAGCAACTCAAGACGTTATGAACGCCTGGCAGTCGCTTAGTGATGATTACTCCCTGGTTCAGTGCGGCATGCTTTACAGCTTAGAACCGGGGCTCCAAAAGCATTTTGAGCAACACGGAGCATATGAGATGTTCCAAGAGCTGAAAATGGTTTTCCAAGCTCATGCCCGAGTCGAGAGATATGAAGTCTCCGACAAGTTCTACAGTTGTAAGATGGAGAATAGTTCTGTCAGCGAGCATATACTCAAAATGTCTGGGTTGCACAACCGCTTGTCTCAGCTGGGAGTTAATCTCCCGGATGACGCGGTCGTTGACAGAATCCTTCAGTCGCTTCCACCTAGCTACAAGAGCTTTGTGATGAACTTCAATATGCAGGGGATGGAAAAAACCATTCCTGAGGTATATTCAATGCTGAAATCAGCGGAGGTGGAGATCAAAAAGGAACATCAAGTGTTGATGGTGAATAAAACCACTAAGTTCAAGAAAGGCAAGGGTAAAAAGAACTTCAAGAAGGACGGCAAGGGAGTTGCCGCGCCTGGTAAGCAAGCTGCCGGGAAGAAGCCAAAGAATGGACCCAAGCCTGAGACTGAATGCTTTTATTGCAAGGGAAACGGTCACTGGAAGCGGAACTGCCCCAAGTACTTAGCGGATAAGAAGGCCGGCAATACCAAAGGTATATGTGATATACATGTTATTGATGTGTACCTTACCAGCGCTCGTAGTAGCTCCTAGGTATTTGATACCGGTGCGGTTGCTCATATTTGTAACTCAAAACAGGAGCTACGGAATAAGCGGAGACTGGCGAAGGACGAGGTGACGATGCGCGTCGGGAATGGTTCCAAGGTCGATGTGATCGCCGTCGGCACGCTACCTCTACATCTGCCTACGGGATTAGTTTTAAACCTCAATAATTGTTATTTAGTACCAGCTTTGAGCATGAACATTGTATCAGGATCTCGTTTGATGCGAGATGGCTACTCATTTAAATCCGAGAATAATGGTTGTTCTATTTATATGAGAGATATGTTTTATGGTCATGCCCCGCTGGTCAATGGTTTATTTTTATTGAATCTCGAATGTGATGTTACACATATTCATAGTGTGAATGCCAAAAGATGTAAGGTTGATAATGATAGTCCCACATACTTGTGGCACTGCCGCCTTGGTCACATTGGTGTCAAACGCATGAAGAAACTCCATGCAGATGGACTTTTGGAGTCTCTTGATTATGAATCATTTGACATGTGCGAACCATGCCTCATGGGCAAAATGACCAAGACTCCGTTCTCCGGAACAATGGAGCGAGCAACCAACTTATTGGAAATCATACATACTGATGTGTGCGGTCCAATGAGCGTTGAGGCTCGCGGTGGTTATCATTATGTTCTCACCCTCACTGATGACTTAAGTAGATATGGGTATGTCTACTTAATGAAACACAAGTTTGAGACCTTTGAAAAGTTCAAGGAATTTCAGAGTGAGGTTGAGAATCAACGTGACAGGAAAATAAAGTTCTTACGATCGGATCGTGGAGGGGAATATTTGAGTCACGAATTTGGCACGCACTTAAGGAAATGTGGAATTGTTTCACAACTCACGCCGCCTGGAACACCTCAGCGTAATGGTGTGTCCGAATGTCATAATCGCACTCTATTAGATATGGTGCGATCTATGATGTCTCTTACCGATCTACCGCTATCATTTTGGGGTTATGCTTTAGAGACTGCCGCATTCACTTTAAATAGGGCTCCGTCGAAATCCGTTGAGACGACACCGTATGAATTATGGTTTGGGAAGAAACCTAAGCTGTCGTTTCTGAAAGTTTGGGGATGCGGTGCTTATGTCAAGAAACTTCAACCTGAAAAGCTCGAACCCAAATCGGAAAAATGCGTCTTCATAGGATACCCTAAGGAAACTATTGGGTATACCTTCTACCTTAGATCCGAAGGCAAGATCTTTGTTGCCAAGAATGGATCCTTTCTGGAGAAAGAGTTTCTCTCGAAAGAAGTAAGTGGGAGGAAAGTAGAACTTGATGAGGTAACCCCTCTTGAACCGGAGAGTAGCGCAGCTCAGGAAGATGTTTGTGTGGTGCCTGCACCGACTAGAGAGGAAGTTAATGATGATGATCATGAAACTTCGGATCAAGTTGCTACTGAACTTCGTAGGTCCACGAGGACATGTTCCGCACCAGAGTGGTACGGCAACCCTATCCTGGAAATCATGTTGTTAGACAATGGTGAACCTTCGAACTATGAAGAAGCGATGGCGGGCCCGGATTCCAACAAATGGCTTGAAGCCATGAAATCCGAGATAGGATCCATGTATGAAAACGAAGTATGGACTTTGACAGACTTGCCCGATGATCGGTAAGCCATAGAGAACAAATGGATCTTTAAGAAGAAGACAGACGCGGATGGTAATGTGACCATCTATAAGGCTCGACTTGTCGCTAAGGGTTATCGACAAGTTCAAGGGGTTGACTACGATGAGACCTTCTCACCCGTAGCGAAGCTGAAGTCCGTCCGAATCATGTTAGCAATTGCTGCATTCTATGATTATGAGATATGGCAAATGGACGTCAAAACGGCATTCCTTAATGGTTTCCTTAAGGAAGAATTGTATATGATGCAGCCGGAAGGTTTTGTCGATCCTAATAATGCTGACAAGGTATGCAAACTCCAGCGCTCAATCTATGGGCTGGTGCAAGCATCTTGGAGTTGGAACATTCGCTTTGATGAGATGATCAAAGCGTTTGGGTTTACACAGACTTATGGAGAAGCCTGTGTTTACAAGAAAGTGAGTGGGAGCTCTGTAGCATTTCTCATATTATATGTGGATGACATACTATTAATGGGAAATGATATAGAATTCTTGGAAAGCATAAAGGCCTACTTGAATAAGTGTTTTTCAATGAAGGACCTTGGAGAAGCTGCTTACATATTAGGCATCAAGATCTATAGAGATAGATCGAGACGCCTCATTGGTCTTTCGCAAAGCACATACCTTGACAAGATATTGAAGAAGTTCAATATGGATCAGTCCAAGAAGGGGTTCTTGCCTGTATTGCAAGGTGTGAGATTGAGCACGGCTCAATGCCCGACCTCGGCAGAAGATAGAGAAAAGATGAGTGTCATCCCCTATGCCTCAGCCATAGGGTCTATTATGTATGCCATGCTGTGTACCAGACCTGATGTGAACCTCGCCGTAAGTTTGGTAGGTAGGTACCAAAGTAATCCCGGCATGGAACACTGGACAGCGGTCAAGAACATCCTGAAGTACCTGAAAAGGACTAAGGATATGTTTCTCGTTTATGTAGGTGACGAAGAGCTCGTCGTAAAGGGTTACGTCGATGCTAGCTTCGACACATATCTGGATGACTCCAAGTCACAAACCGGATACGTGTATATTTTTAATGGTGGGGCAGTCAGCTGGTACAGTTGCAAGCAAAGCGTCGTGGTGGGATCTACATGTGAGGCGGAGTACATAGCAGCCTCGGAGGCAGCACAGGAAGCAGTCTGGATGAAGGAGTTCATCACCGACCTAGGAGTTATTCCCAATGCGTCGGGCCCAATGACTCTCTTCTGTGACAACACTGGAGCTATTGCCCTTGCCAAGGAGCCCAGATTTCACAAGAAGACCAGGCATATCAAGCGTCGCTTCAACTCCATTCGTGAACATGTTCAAGATGGAGACATAGATATTTGTAAAGTGCATACGGATCTGAATGTCGCAGATCCGTTGACTAAACCTCTTCCACGAGCAAAACATGATCAACACCAGAACTCTATGGGTGTTCGATTCATCACAATGTAACTAGATTATTGACTCTAGTGCAAGTGGGAGACTGTTGGAAATATGCCCTAGAGGCAATAATAAAGTGGTTATTATTATATTTCCTTGTTCATGATAATTGTCTATTGTTCATGCTATAATTGTGTTATCCGGATACCGTAATACATGTGTGAATACATAGATCACAGAATGTCCCTAGTAAGCCTCTAGTTGACTAGCTCATTGATCAATAGATGGTTATGGTTTCCTGACCATGGACATTAGATGTCGTTGATAACGGGATCACATCATTAGGAGAATGATGTGATGGACAAGACCCAATCCTAAGCATAGCACAAGATCGTGTAGTTCGTTTGCTAGAGCTTTTCTAATGTCAAGTATCATTTCCTTAGACCATGAGATTTTGTAACTCCCGGATACCGTAGGAATGCTTTGGGTGTGCCAAACGTCACAACGTAACTGGGTGGCTATAAAGGCACACTACGGGTATCTCCGAAAGTGTCTGTTGGGTTGGCACGAATCGAGACTGGGATTTGTCACTCCGTGTGACGGAGAGGTATCTCTGGGCCCACTCGGTAGGACATGATCATAATGAGCTCAATGTGACCAAGGAGTTGATCACGGGATGATGTGTTACGAACGAGTAAAGAGACTTGCCAGTAACGAGATTGAACAAGGTATAGGGATACCGACGATCGAATCTCGGGCAAGTATCATACCGGTAGACAAAGGGAATTGTGTACGGGATTGATTGAATCCCCAACATCGTGGTTCATCTGATGAGATCATCGTGGAACATGTGGGAGCCAACATGGGTATCCAGATCCCGCTGTTGGTTATTGGCCGGAGAGATGTCTCGGTCATGTCTGCATGGTTCCCGAACCCGTAGGGTCTACACACTTAAGGTTCGGTGATGCTAGGGTTGTTATGGGAAATAGTATGTGGTTACCGAATGTTTTTCAGAGTCTCGGATGAGATCCCGGACGTCACGAGGAGTTCCGGAATGGTCCGGAGGTGAAGATTTATATATGGGAAGTCATCATACGGTCACCGAAAGTGTTCGGGGGTTTTCCAGTATTGTACCGGGACCACCGAAGGGGTTCCGGGGGTCCACCGGGAGGGTCCACCTGCCCCGGAGGGCCCTATGGGCTGTATGTGGGAGGGAACCAGCCCCTAAGTGGGCTGGGCGCCATCCCCCCCTAGGGCCCATGCGCCTAGGGTTGGGGGAAACCCTAAAGGGGGGCGCCCCCCTTGGCTTGGGGGGCAAGCCCCCTCCCCCTGGCCGCCGCCCCCCTCTAGATCTGATCTAGAGGGGCCGGCCCCCTTCCCCCTTGGCCCTATAAATAGAGGGGAGGAGGGAGGGCAGCAGCACCTCATCTAAGGCGCAGCCTTCCCTCTCTCCAACACCCCCTCCTCCTCCGTTGAGCTTGGCGAAGCCCTGCCGGAGAACTGCCAACTCCACCACCACGCCGTCGTGCTGCCGGAGTTGTCTTCCCCAACCTCTCCCTCCTCCTTGCTGGATCAAGGCGCGGGAGACGTCACCGGGCTGCACGTGTTTTGAACGCGGAGGCGCCGTTGTTCGGCGCTTAGATCGGAATCGACCGCGATCTGAATCGCTGCGTGTACGACTCCTCCAACCGCGTTCTTGCAACGCTTCCGCATCACGATCTTCAAGGGTATGAAGATGCACTCCTCTCTCTCTCGTTGCTAGTCTCTCCATAGATTGATCTTGGTGATGCATAGGAAAAAAATTTGATTTACTACTACGTTCCCCAACACTTATATGCATGATTTGATATCTTTGTATTTCTCTTCGAATTATCGGTTTGGTTTGGCCAACTAGATTGGTTCTTCTTGCAATGGGAGAGGTGCTTAGTTTTGGGTTCAACCTTGTAGTGTCCTCACCCAGTGACAAAGTAGGGGTAGCGATGCACGGATTGTATTGTTGCCACCAAGGGTGAAAAGATGGGGTTTTCATCATATTGCTTGAGTTTATCCCTCTACATCATGTCATCTTACTTAAAGCGTTACTCCGTTCTTATGAACTTAATACTCTAGATGCATGCTGGATAGCGGTCGATGTGTGGAGTAATAGTAGTGGATGCAGAATTGTTTCGGTCTACTTGACATGGACGTGATGCCTATATTCATAATCATTGCCTTGGATATCGTCATAACTTTGCGCTTTCCTATCAATTGCTCAATAGTAATTTGTTCACCCACCGTATTATTTGCCTTCAAGAGAGAAGCCTCTAGTGAAACCTATGGCCCCCGGGTCTATTTTCCATCATATATTTTTAGATCTATAAACCAAAAAACCCAAAAATACCTTGCTGCAATTTATTTGTTTTTACTTTGTTTTACGTTTTAGTAAGCTTTTACATCTATCTCTATCAGATCTCACCTTTGCAAGTGACCGTGAAGGGATTGACAACCCCTTTATCGCGTTGGGTGCAAGTGTTTGATTGTTTGTGCAGGTGCATAGATTGGAGACTTGCGTGTATCTCCTACTGGATTGATACCTTGGTTCTTAACTGAGGGAAATACTTATCTCTACTTTGCTGCATCACCCTTTCCTCTTCAAGGAAAAAACCAACGCAAGCTCAAGAAGCAGCAGGAAGAATTTCTGGCGCCATTGCCAGGGAGACCTACATCAAGCCTACCAAGTACCCACCATAAACTCTCATCTCTTGCATTACATTATTTGCCATTTGCCTCTCGTTTTCCTCTCCCCCACTTCTAAAATGATTTCAGAAAAACACAAAAAGATTTGCCTTTTTATTCGCCCTTCTTCCGTTTGTCTTTTCGTTTGCTTTTTATTTGCTCGTGTGCTAGATTGCTTGCTTTGTCACGATGTCTCAAGAAAATACCAAGTTGTGTGACTTTTCCAATACTAATAATAATGATTTTATTAGTACGCCGATTGCTCCTGCCACTAGTGCGGAATCTTATGAAATTAATGCCGCTTTGCTGAATCTTGTTATGAAAGATCAATTTTCTTGCCTTCCTAGTGAAGATGCCACATCCCATCTGAATACTTTAGTTGAATTGTGTGATATGCAAAAGAAGAAAGATGTGGATAATGATATTGTTAAATTAAAGCTATTTTCGTTCTCACTACGAGATCGTGCTAAAACTTGGGTTTTATCTTTGCCTAAAAATAGTATTGATTCATGGAATAAGTGTAAAGATGCTTTTATTTCCAAGTATTTTCCTCCCGCTAAGATCATCTCCCTTAGGAACGATATAATGAATTTTAAGCAACTTGATCATGAACATTGAGGGAGTCATGGACTAAGGGGTCTTCAGGGCGACGACCCATTGTACGTGGGCCGGACTGGTGGAGCCGTGTGGTGACTGGAGACCTACGAAGCCGTGGTGTGCCCTCCAAGTTAAGGGTGGACGAGATCTCTTTCCCTCTTGTTGTAATCTATGTTCGATAACCCTAACCCTATCGGTGTCTATATAAACCAAGGGTTGTAGTCATTAGGGTTAGAGCTACATTCGTCACCTCATAGCCTTAGGGTTTAGCTCATGCTGATCTCGAGGTAGATCTACTCTGTAAACTCCATCATACATTCAATACAATCAAGAAGGACATAGGGTTTTACCTCCTCGAGAGGGCCCGAACCTGGGTAAACACTGTGTTCGTTGTCCCCTGTTATCCATTAATCCTAGATCCACAGCTCGGGACCCCCTACCCCGAGGTCTGCCAGTTTTGACACCGACATTGGTGCTTTCATTGAGAGTTCCGCTGTGCGATCACCGAAAGGATCGATGGCTCAACCGGTCGATGGAGACCGCACCCATACCGAGGGATTTACCGCCCCTGGTCACCTCCTCATCTTCGGCGGCATCTTAGTGCGCGCCGACCCCGTCGGCAGCCTCGTCCAGATCGAAGGCCTCACCCCCATTGAAGGAATTGTCAGTTCAGGGGCATCGACCCCAGGGCTAGCAAACTCACAAAAGTCTGGTATCTTTCAAGGTCCGGCCCCGAAACCCAACTCCGACGGACCGCCCGCAGGGTCTGCCGTCGAGTTACCGGAATGTTCAGCACCCCTAAATGCCCAGCCGGCAGATCAGTTGGTAGATCTGTTTCGCGCAATGGGAATTTCTGTTGTTAGGCCCACAGCCTACGACCGGGTCGGGCTTAAACCTGATGACCGAGAAATAAATACCCCTCCGGTCACGCACCTCGTCGCCACGGTCGAAGAGGCCCAGGAGGGGCCACAACCATGTAAGCTAAAGATGGTGTACACTCGAATCTCCAGCTCGGAGTCAGACACCAGCCCGGATATACGTCCGAACACAACACGTGACACAAGTCCCGGCCTTGAGCCTATTCGGACGCACATTAGTTTGGATCCGAGTCTTGTGCGGTCAGAACCGGACACGCCCCAACCTCCCATCAAGGATAGTCCGGATCCGCGGCAGGGGGAAATTCTTGAAATTTTCCCACCCACCCACCACGCGGAATACTCTCCGGATTCGAGAAGCCCAGACATGTGGGACCTCATGTATGTCAAACAGCTGCCAAACAAAATAGTCCATTGATACGTCTTCAATGTATCTATAATTTTTTATTGTTCCATGCTATTATATTATCTGTTTTGGATGTTTTATATGCTATTTTATATTATTTTTGGGACTAACCTATTAACCTAGAGCCCAGTGCCAGTTTCTGTTTTTTTCCTTGTTTTTGAGTTTCGCAAAAAAGGAATACCAAATGGAGTCCAAATGAGCTGAAAATTTACGGTGATTTTTTATGGACCAGAAGAAGCCCCCGAAGCAAAAGAGTTGGGCCAGAAGAGCCACGAGGCCTCCACGAGGGTGGAGGGCGCCCCCCCCCCCTAGGGCGTGCCCTCCGGTCTTGTGGGCTCCTCGTGGACCCCCCCTAACTTGTTCTCGACGCCAAAAAATCCTATAAATATAGAAACCCCCAGAAATAAACCTAGATCGGAAGTTCCGCTGCCGCAAGCCTCTGTAGCCATGAAAAACCAATCGGGACCCTGTTCCGGCACCCTGCCGGAGGGGGAATCCATCACCGGTGGCCATCTTCATCATCCCGGTGCTCTCCATGACGAGGAGGGAGTAGTTCACCCTCGGGGCTGAGGGTATGTACCAGTAGCTATGTGTTTGATCTCTCTCTCTCTCTCTCTCTCGTGTTCTTGATTTGGCACAATCTTGATGTACCGCGAGCTTTGCTATTATAGTTGGATCTTATGATGTTTCTCCCCCTCTGCCTTCTTGTAATGAATTGAGTTTTCCCTTTGAAGTTATCTTATCGGATTGAGTCTTTAAGGATTTGAGAACACTTGATGTATGTCTTGCATGTGTTTATCTGTGGTGACAATGGGATATTCACGTGATCCACTTGATGTATGTTTTGGTGATCAACTTGTGGGTTCCGTGACCTTGTGAACTTATGCATAGGGGTTGGCACATTTTTTCGTTTTGACTCTCCGGTAGAAACTTTGGGGCACTCTTTGAAGTTCTTTGTGTTGGTTTGAATAGATGAATCTGAGATTGTGTGATGCATATCGTATAATCAAACCCACAGATACTTGTGGTGACATTGGAGTATCTAGGTGACATTAGGGTGTTGGTTGATGTGTGTCTTAAGGTGTTGTTTTAGTATGAACTCTAGGGCTGTTTGTGACACTTATAGGAATAGCCCAATAGATCGATCAGAAAGAATAACTTTGAGGTGGTTTCGTACCCTACAATAATCTCTTCGTTTATTCTCCGCTATTAGTGACTTTGGAGTGACTCTTTGTTGCACGTTGAGGGATTGTTATATGATCTAATTATGTTATCATTGTTGAGAGAACTTGCACTAGTGAAAGTATGAACCCTAGGCCTTGTTTCCAAGCATTGCAATACCGTTTTCGCTCACTTTTGTTACTTGCTACCTTGCTGTTTTTATATTTTCATATTACAAAAACCTATATCTACTATCCATATTACACTTGTATCACCATCTCTTCACCGAACTAGTGCACCTATACAATTTACCATTGTATTGGGTGTGTTGGGGACACAAGAGACTCTTTGTTATTTGGTTGCAGGGTTGTTTGAGAGAGACCATCTTCATCCTACGCCTCCCACGGATTGATAAACCTTAGGTCATCCACTTGAGGGAAATTTTCTACTGTCCTACAAAACTCTGCACTTGGAGGCCTAACAACGTCTACAAGAAGAAGGTTGCGTAGTAGACATCAAGCTCTTTTCTGGCGCCGTTGCCGGGGAGGCTAGGTAAGCGGCACTCACATCCCGTCAACAAAGCTCTTTTCTGGCGCCGTTGCCGAGGAGGTGAGTGCTTGAAGGTATATCTTTAGATCTTGCAATCGAATCTTTTAGTTTTTTGTTTTATCACTAGTTTAGTTTATAAAAGAAAACTACAAAAAAAATGGAATTGAGGTTGCCTCATATGCTTCATCTTTTTAGTGTCTTTCGTGAAAATAAGGATTCCGATAATTGTGCTCAATTGCTAGAAGAAGAAGTCTATAAAATGTTTGGCACTAAATTTTTGAATGATGAGCATGATTGCAATGTTGTTAGTATGAATTCATTGAATATCCATGATGCTAATGATATGCAAAGCTACAAGCTTGGGGATGCTATGTTTGATGAATATGATATTTTTAGTCCCCCAAGTTTTGATGAGAATATTTATTATGATGATAGCATGCCTCCTATTTATGATGATTATATTGATGAAAGTGGGTTTGGAAGAGTGTCAACTCTAGGTACTAATGATCCCACTATTTTGGAGGGTGTTGAATCTTTTCACAATATTGATAAAAGTGGATTTGGAGAGGTCATGACTTTATTTAGTGATGAATCCACTATTTTGGAAGAGGTTCCAATTGATTATGAGAAAAAACTTGCTATTTATGATGATTATTGTGATGACATGTATGCTATAAAGAATAATGATAACCATGAAACTTGTCATCATGATTTTAATTTCCAATTGGATTATGCCTCACATGATAGTTATTTTGTTGAGTTGCTCCCACTACTATTCATGAGAATACATTTGCTTATGTGGAGAGTAGAAAAATTTCTACGCTTGTAGATCATGAAAAGAATGCTTTATGTGATAGCTATATTGTTGAATTCATTCATGATGCTACTGAAAATTATTATGAGAGAGGAACATATGCTTCTACATATCTCAATAATATCAAGTTTCCTCTCTATGTGTTGAAATTTTTGAAGTTATGCTTGTTTTGCCTTCCTATGCTAGTTGATTCTTAATCCCATAAATTGTTTGCTCACAAAATCCCTATGCATATGAAGTGGGTTAGACTTAAAGGTGCTAGTTATATGCTTCATGATGCTCCTGTTATGTTTCAATTCTTATCTTTTATGTGAGCATCATTGAAATCATCATGCCTAGCTAAAAAGGCATTAAAGAAAAGCGCTTGTTGGGAGACAACCCAATATTTACCCCTACTGTTTTTGTGTGTTCACATGATTAAGCTACTGCAGTAATCATGTTTTATAGCTTTTGTTTGAATAAAGTGCCAAGTAAAGCCTTTGGGATAGTGTGGTTGATAGTTGACTTGATTCTGTGCAAAAACAGAAACTTTTTCGTCCAGTACAGAATTTCCTATCTTTTACTGGAACGTGGAAAACTTCTGAAATTTTTACAGTTTATTTTTATACAAATTTTCTACGTTTTCCTAATTTTTCAGAATTTTTGGAGTAACATAAGTATGAGTTTAATTCAGATCTTCACAGACTGTTATGTTTTTGACAGATTCTGTTTTCGATGCATAGTTTGCTTGTTTCCTAGTTTCTATGGCATATATTGCTCAATATAAATTGTAGAAATGATAATTTACAGTAGGCATTATGTGAGAACAATTATTAATCTTTTCTTTGACAGTACCCAAGTGAATGATTTGTTTTATTATACTAACGGATCTCACGAAGGTTTTGTTAAGTTTTGTGTGATTGAAGTTTTCAAGTTTTGGGTGAGTTATCGATATGAGGAGAATAAGGAGTGACAAGATCCTAAGCTTGGGAATTCCCAAGGCACCCCAAGGTAATATTCAAGGAAGATACATGCAACTAAGCTTGGGGATGCCCCGGATGGCATCCCCTCTTTCGTCTTCAACATTATCGGTAACCTCACTTGGAGCTATATTTTTATTCATCAAATGATATATGTTTTGCTTGGAGCGTCATTTTATTTTATTATTATTTACTTGCTGTTATTTAGAGTAATGTTTTGCATCTTTTAGTTCAATAAAAGATCAAGTGTAGCCTTTACCATGCTTATTTTGCAAGTCTATATGTTGCTGTTTTGAAAACAGAAAGTTTTCTATCGTTGTATGAATTCTTATGGAAAGTCAGAACATAATACAATCTTGAAATTTTTACACAATTAGTAAAACAAAAATTTATACAGTGTGGTAATTTTTCAGAAATTTTGGAGTTAGGGAAGTATGAGTACAATTGCGTTTTTTACAGACTGTCCTGTTTTGACAGATTGCTGTTATGTTTAAATTGTTTGCATATGTTTGCTTGTTTAATGATTCTATTTGAGGATAGGAATATTAAATATGCAGAGTCATTTAGTATGCAATGTTAAATAATAATTTTAGTGATTTGCTACAGTAGAGAATGATAAGGTTTTGCATTTGATTTATACTAACTTTTCTCACGAGTTCTTGTTGAGTTTTGTGTGGATGAAGTTTTTAAGATTTAGGGAAACCATCATATAAAAGGAATTAAGGAGACACAAAAGCTCAAGCTTGGGGATGCCCAAGGCATTCCAATATAATATTGCAAGAAGTCTCAAGCATCTAAGCTTGGGGATGCCCCGGTAGGCATCCCACCTTTCTTCATCAAGAATTATCGGTTAGTATCGGTTGAGCCTAAGTTTTTGCTTCTTCACACAGTGTGTGCTATTTTTAGAATGTCATTTTATTTTGTTTTGCTTGCTGTTTGAATAAAATACTTAAGATCTGAAATTCTTAGATGAGAGGGTCTTCACACAGCTACATAATTATTTGACTACTCATTGATCTTCACTTATAACTTTTTGGAGTAGTTTGTCAGTTGCTCTAGTGCTTCACTTATATCTTTTTAGAGCACAACGGTGGTTTTATTTTGAAGAAATTGATGAACTCTCATGCTTCACTTATATTATTTTGAGAGTCTTAAATAGCATGGTAATTTGCTTTGGTTATAAATTTAGTCCTAATATGATAGGCATCCAAGAGGGATATAGTAAAAACTTTCATATAAAGAGCATTGAATACTATGAGAAGTTTGATTCCTTGCATTTGTTTTGAGATATAAAGATGGTGATATTAGAGTCATGCTAGTGATTAATTGTGGATTGGTAGAAATACTTGTGTTAAAGTTTGTGATTCCCGTAGCATGCATGTATGGTGAACCGTTATGTGATGAAGTCAGAGCATGATTTATTTATTGATTGTCTTCCTTATGAGTGGCGGGTGGGGACGAGCGATGGTCTTTTCCTACCAATCTATCCCCATAGGAGCATGCGTGTAGTACTTTGTTTCGATAGCTAATAGACTTTTGCAGTAGGTATGTGAGTTCTTTATGACTAATGTTGAGTCCATGGATTATATGCACTCTCACCCTTCCACCATTGCTAGCCTCTCTAGTACCGCGCAACTTTCGCCGGTACCATACACCCACCATGTACCTTCCTCAAAACAGCCACCATACCTACCTATTATGGCATTTCCATAGCCATTTCGAGATATATTGCCATGTAACTTTCCACCGTTCCGTTTATTATGACACGCTCCATCATTGTCATATTGTTTTGCATGATCATGTAGTTGACGTAGTATTTGTGGCAAAGCCACCGTTCATAATTATTTCATACATGTCACTCTTGAGTCATTGCACATCCCGGTACACCGCCGGAGGCATTCATATAGAGTCATATTTTGTTCTAGTATCGAGTTGTAATTCTTGAGTTGTAAGTAAATAAAAGTGTGATGATCTTCATTATTAGAGCATTGCCCCATGTGAGGAAAAATAAAAAGGCCAAAGAAGCCAATCAAAAAAATAGAGAAGAAAAAAAAGAAAAAGAAAAAGAAAAAAAGGGAGAAAAAAATATAAAAAAGAAGAAAAAATGAGAGAAAAGAGAGAAGGGGCAATGTTACTATCCTTTTTCCACACTTGTGCTTCAAAGTAGCACCATGATCTTCATGATAGAGAGTCTCCTATTTTGTCACTTTCATATACTAGTGGGAATTTTTCATTATAGAACTTGGCTTGTATATTCCAACGATGGGCTTCCTTAAATGCCCTAGGTCTTCATGAGCAAGCAAGTTGGATGCACACCCACTTAGTTTCTTTTTTGAGCTTTCATAAACTTATAGCTCTAGTGCATCCGTTGCATGGCAATCCCTACTCACTCACATTGATATCTATTGATGGGCATCTCCATAGCCCGTTGATACGCCTAGTTGATGTGAGACTATCTCCTTTTTATCTTCTCCACAACCACCATATTCTATTCCACCTATAGTGCTATGTCCATGGCTCACGCTCATGTATTGCGTGAAAGTTGAAAAGGTTTGAGAACATCAAAAGTATGAAACAATTGCTTGGCTTGTCATCGGGGTTGTGCATGATTTGAATATTTTGTGTGATGAAGATGGAGCATAGCCAGACTATATGATTTTGTAGAGATAACTTTCTTTGGCCATGTTATTTTGAGAAGACATGATTGCTTTATTAGTATGCTTGAAGTATTATCGTTTTTATGTCAATATTAAACTTTTATTTTGAATCTTATGGATCGGAACATTCATGCCACAATAAAGAAAATTACATGGATAAATATGTTAGGTAGCATTCCACATCAAAAATTCTGTTTTTATCATTTACTTACTCGAGGATGAGCAGGAATTAAGCTTGGGGATGCTTGATACGTCTCCAACGTATCTATAATTTTTGATTGTTCCATGCTATTATATTATCTGTTTTGGATGTTTTATATGCTATTTTATATTATTTTTGGGACTAACCTATTAACCTAGAGCCTAGTGCCAGTTTCTGTTTTTTTCCTTGTTTTTGAGTTTCGCAGAAAAGGAATACCAAACGGAGTCCAAATGAGCTGAAAATTTATGGTGATTTTTTATGGACCAGAAGAAGCCCCCGAAGCAAAAGAGTTAGGCCAGAAGAGCCATGAGGCCTCCACAAGGGTGCAGGGCACGCCCCCCCCCCTAGGGCATGCCCTCCGGTCTTGTGGGATCCTCGTGGACCCCCCTGACTTGTTCTCGACGCCAAAAATTCCTATAATTATAGAAACCCCCAGAAATAAACCTAGATCGGAAGTTCCACCGCCACAAGCCTCTGTAGCCACGAAAAACCAATCGGGACCCTGTTCCGGCACCCTGCCGGAGGGGGAATCCATCACCGATGGCCATCTTCATCATCCCGGCGCTCTCCATGACGAGGAGGGAGTAGTTCACCCTCGGGGCTGAGGGTATGTACCCGTAGCTATGTGTTTGATCTCTCTCTCTCGTGTTCTTGATTTGGCACGATCTTGATATACCGCGAGCTTTGCTATGATAGTTGGATCTTATGATGTTTCTCCCCCTCTACCTTCTTGTAATGAATTGAGTTTTCCCTTTGAAGTTATCTTATCGGATTGAGTCTTTAAGGATTTGAGAACACTTGATGTATGTCTTGCATGTGTTTATCTGTGGTGACAATGAGATATTCACGTGATCCACTTGATGTATGTTTTGGTGATCAACTTGCGGGTTCTGTGACCTTGTGAACTTATGCATAGGGGTTGGCACATGTTTTCATCTTGACTCTCCGGTGAAACTTTGGGGCACTCTTTGAAGTTCTTTGTGTTGGTTTGAATAGATGAATCTGAGATTGTGTGATGCATATCATATAATCAAACCCGCGGATACTT
Source organism: Thinopyrum elongatum (assembly GCA_011799875.1). Classification (NCBI taxonomy): domain Eukaryota; kingdom Viridiplantae; phylum Streptophyta; class Magnoliopsida; order Poales; family Poaceae; genus Thinopyrum; species Thinopyrum elongatum. Next base: position 502,069,939 of record CM022303.1, read on the forward strand.
GTGGTGACATTGGAGTATCTAGGTGACATTAGGGTTTTGGTTGATGTGTGTCTTAAGGTGTTATTTTAGTACGAACTCTAGGTCTGTTTGTGACACTTATAGGAATAGCCAAATAGATCGATCAGAAAGAATAACTTTGAGGTGGTTTCGTACCCTACAATAATCTCTTCGTTTATTCTCCGCTATTAGTGACTTTGGAGTGACTCTTTGTTGCACGTTGAGGGATTGTTATATGATCTAATTATGTTATCATTGTTGAGAGAACTTGCACTAGTGAAAGTATGAACCCTAGGCCTTGTTTCCAAGCATTTCAATACCGTTTTCGCTCACTTTTGTTACTTGCTACCTTGCTGTTTTTATATTTTCAGATTACAAAAACCTATATTTACTATCCATATTACACTTGTATCACCATCTCTTCGCTGAACTAGTGCACCTATACAATTTACCATTGTATTGCGTGTGTTGGGGACACAAGAGGCTCTTTGTTATTTGGTTGCAGGGTTGTTTGAGAGAGACCATATTCATCCTACGCCTCCCACAGATTCATAAACCTTAGGTCATTCACTTGAGGGAAATTTGCTACTGTCCTACAAAACTCTGCACTTGGAGGCCCAACAACGTCTACAAGAAGAAGGTTGCATAGTAGACATCATCCATCATTATTGGGCTAGATTTCTCCTGGTAAAAAACAGGATGGTACCTTCCTGTGACAAAGAAATAGTTAAAGCCTTCCAGTTCAACTACAGGGATGAGGGCCTCTTAAACGCCCTCGCGCGCCGCCAAATTCAAAGCTTCGCCGTACTATCAGACATGGTGCGCAAATATTGTGCCATGGAGGACACATGGAGGGCACAACAGCCGAGCATGGGACTATATCCCACCGCCAATCATGGAAAGCCTCGCCTTAAACGAACCAATATAAATCGGTCACTGGAGCACGAGCCCAATGAAAAGAAAGCCAGGCCCAGATCGGTGTTAGATGAGTTGCTGGATAAATCATGCCCACTACATTCGGTCTTGCTAGATGCAAACCCAACCCACAGAATTCGAGCCTGCTGGGTGGTAAGACAAGTGGCCAAACATGGCGAACCAATCTTGGGCCTTACACCCCCGGATAAACAGTCCTCAGCTTCACCACGGGACCACAATGTCCTTACGGTATACGAGACATTCACCTCAAACAGCAAAAGGAAAAAGGCTCTTCAGGAGCTCAGCCAGGTATATCAAGTGACAGCCGCACACCCATGGGAAAATACTCCTATCACCTTTGACGAGAAGGATGAGCCAGGCACCCGTATCAGCCACGCACCAGCCGCACTGGTCCTCGATCCCATCACCGATGGTTTTCGGCTGACTAAAGTACTAATGGACGGAGGTAGCGGCCTCAATCTCATTTACGAGGATACGCTCGATAAGATGCAATTCAACAGGTCTCGTATCGAACGCAGTAACACCACATTCCGAGGTATAATACCCGGTAGGGAGGCACACTGCTCGGGACGCATAACACTCGATGTTGTGTTCGGCACACCTGATAACTACATATCCGAACCCTTCCTATTCCACATTGTACCCTTCCACAGTGGATACCACGCCCTTCTAGGATGTGAGGCATTCTCAAAATTTTAGGCCATACCACATTACGGGTATATGAAACTCAAAATGCCAGGGCCCAATGGGGTAATTTCACTTAAAAGCGACCCAAGCAGATCCTTGAGAGCCGAAAACAAAATGGCATCCCTTGCCCTAGAGGCACTATCCGAAGCCCTCGCGGCCGAAGAGTTGACAGCTTTACGCACTACTGTTGACAGGGACGACGTGGTTCTCAGTAAAAGACAAAAATCCACGTCATTCAAGCCAGCAGACGAAATAGTAAAAATTTCAAGTGCATCCAACAGATCCCAACAAAATGGCATCCATAGGAGCACAGCTGGACCCCGCAGTCGACGAGGCATTAAGGACATTCTTGCGCGAAAATTGGGACATATTTGCCTGGCACCCCTCGAACATGCCAGGAGTCCCACGCAGGAAAGCAGAGCACAGCCTCAACATCCTAAAAGGCTTTAAGCCAGTGAAGCAGACCCTGCGTCAGTTTTTTGAGCCCAAACGACAAGCCATGGGCGAAGAACTCGCAAAACTACTGGAGGCCGGATTCATCCGCGAGATCAAACACCCCGAGTGGTTAGCAAACCTGGTAATGGTACCAAAGAAGGATAAGTCCTGGCGGCTCTGTGTCGATTTCAAAGACCTTAACAAGGCCTGCCCTAAGGATCCTTTCCCCCTGCCAAGGATTGACCAGATCATCGACGCCACCACCAGACACGGCTCACTATGTTTCCTTGACGCATACTCTAGATACCACCAGATCAACATGAAAGAGTCCTACCAGGCGGTAACTGCATTCATTACCCCTTATGTCCCTTTCTGCTTCAACACCATGCCGTTCGGATTGAAAAACACAGGAGCCACATACCAACGCATGATTCAAGCATGCCTCGAAAATCAAATTGGCAAAACGGTCGAGGCATACGTAGACGATGTGGTTGTCAAACCAAACACATAGACCAACTGGTAAACGACCTACGCCAAACCTTTGACAACCTGCGAGCTTATGACATATGGCTCAACCCGGAAAAATGTATCTTCGGGGTCCCTGCCAGAAAACTGCTCGGATTTATCGTTTCCCATAGAGGAATCGAGGCTAATGTGGCACCCTGGCTCAGAGAAACCGGAACGCCCCGTATTCCAGCCCAGAGATCGAGGTGAAGTCTTCTGGAATATGGCACTGCTTAGCATAGAACAAACCAGCTTTCTATTACAACACGAATATGAATACAAGGTCTCCGATATTACAATGAATAACACCGGCACGGCGACGCTACACCAACCACAATTGCTCTATGCAAGCAGCATAACAACTCGAGGCAGCGGAACCTCTACTAGCAGCGGAACAACGAACGACGATGATGGACTCCAATCCGCAGGGACTCTGGCTGGAATGTTTATCCTAGCTCGCGAACACAGGAACCACACCAAATAAGCAAGCAAACTCGGCACGACCTGCAAACTGGCATGACACGCCAGGTCAGTACATTGAATGTACTTGCAAGCTCACAATAACCAAAAGCAGTCAAGACAAACAACAGCATGGCATTAGCAGGTTAAAGCAATCATGAGCATGATACTAACAGAACAACATGGCATGCACAAGGTGAACATGATACAACTTTAGCATGGCATGAGCATATGAACATGATGATACTACATGCAACAGGTTAACATTCGCATGCACCAACTTACTCTTGCTCGGCGGATACCTCGTAACCATCTCATACATCCACTTACCAACCTCGGTATCCACGATACCGTCGTGATCCTCTCACGATCACATAAAAATCAACCAACTTCGGTATCCACGATACCTCTGTGATCCTCTCTCGATCACAACCAATCTCTTTCTCATCATCGAACCAGGGTTATTATCAATCAAGTTATTATTATAGTTGGCTCATAGTGTGACCGACTATGAACTGGGCCCATATCCGCGGGCTCGGCTATCGATAGATTAAACACACACTCTGCAGAGGTTAGTACACTGTACCCACACCACAGAACCCATGGCCTCGTGCTCCCATTCGGGTGGACCAACGGTATTCTGACAAAACCGATCTATTGCCATCACACTCTCCCAGCCACTCTGACAAACTCCCCTTTGGGCTAAGTCCTGGGTGGCCCCGTGTCAACTCGTGACACCCAACGGCCACCGTCATGGCAAAACATAAACGGTCCCAAACGGGGACAAGGATCCTTACAACAACAACGAGCACACAAGGTTTATGTCCGCCTACCTGATCAGGGTAGCGCGCGCCCATAACCTTCCCTCGTTGGAGGCACCGGCGAGAGGCATGACAATAGACCTCATTAGGGCCTTCCCTTAAAAGGCAAATGTGGCTGCACTGGTCAGCTCGATTTGGTGGCACCATGACTCAGCCAACAGTTGTTCAAGATCATTATTATCCGGTTAAACTTGAATGTAATGAACTGAGCCATAATAAAATATGATGCAACTATAATGCACGAGCATGATATCAACATAAGCATGGAGGTGCAACACAATCATCGAGCATAACCACAATGAAGCATTTAACCAAATGAACATGGCATACTGACGAGCATAAGCATACATTACACATGAGCATAGCATGACCACTAGCATCATAAATAAATACCATGCAAGAACATAGCAAGAACACTACCAAGTAAGCATGTAACCAGCTAGAGGCAAAGAAACATGCATGACAACGGTACTTGATAACAGACGACAAGCATGCATCAGAATGAACATCGCTACTACCAGCATGTACTACTACTACCAAGCATGACATGTGAACATGATACTAGCAAGTAGTACAAGATAACAAGATGCATCAGAACATAGCATGAAGGTGAACATGAATCCATGAGCATAACCGAAACAACGACAGTAGTAGCCAACAAGCAGACAGATAACGGGCAAACTTTTATTAAATATTCAAGTAGAAACCATGGCTACTGCATGGCTATCATGCAAGTGGCTGTTGTGGCTTGCCTGGGGGTGACGTAGACTCCGGGAAGAAGTGCGGTGAAGCCGCAGAACGATTTGCCAGACGTTCATCTCTCTCGAAGGGGGCTGATTAGGAGCAAGGGCAAAATGGTCATTTTCACTATGGGACCACCTAGTGAAAATGGTACCAACAGAAAGATTTCAACGAGACGGAGAAGTGGGCATTGGTTTCACCTCGATCGGAGTTACGGTCGCGGAGATACGAAGGGTGGAAGTTCAGGGACTAATCTGTGAATATTTTTATCACCAATAGGTCCCTGAGTGGATAAGACAGAAACGGATTTGAGAAAATACGTTTTCGGAACAGAGAAAGCGCGTTCTTGGCCGCAGTAGAGAGAAATACGCTTTCAGAGAAGGGAAAGTGCATTCCTGTCTAAAGCATTACAAGAGTACGTTTTTGGAATAGGGAAAACGCACTCCTGGGAATACGTTTCCACTTAGCTGAGTTGGCAGAGGGGGTTGGGCCACTTACGCGTGGGGTCCAGCGGTAGGGGGGTCGAGCAAAGCTCGTCTTCTTCCTCCCGCTCCTGTTCTCCCGTGAAGCAGAGGAAGAACAGGGGAGGGAGCGGCGAGGGGGCCGGCCGGCCCAAGCCAGCTCCGGCCAAGGTGCGGGCACCGGCGGGACCGGGGCGGCGAGGGGGTCCCGTTCAGAGGGAAGGCGGCCACCGGGGAGGCCTGGAACGGTGGTGAGGTGCGGCGCCAGGAGAGGATAGGAGGCGGGCGGTGGTGTTGGTCTCCGGCGATGCGGCCGCTCCGGCGAGGGGGCAAGGGGGTGGGGCGAACCGCTGGGATGTGGGGAGTGCGGTGGAGGTGGTAGGACAGCGAGGGGAGGCTCGGTTTGGCCGGGGTAGCTCGAACTCCGACGATGGCTGAGGACGAACGGCAAACTCCGGCGAGATGTGGCGATTCCGGTGAGCAAATGAAGCGAGGGAGGAGTGGGTGAGGTGCGGGAGGACTCGGGGCACTCTTATATAGCCACGGGGAAGACTCTAGAGCATCACAGGCAAGCTCAAGCCGAGTTCTAATGGAGGACAGGAGCTGGACGCATCACGGGCATGGCTCTAGCGGCGCATTCATGGCGAACCAGGAGGGGGCCCGGTCAAGGGATGACGCAGACAAGCACGGGGGAGCTCCTGGACAAGGTTGGACGTCGAGACGACGAGGGAGGGGACGAGAACAGTGGCCGGAACGAGCCAGAGCTTGCAATTAGTCATGACGTAAGCATGATCACCACGGGCACGGGTGCAAGCAGTGCGTTCTGGCCGGGCCGACCATGTCTGGCGTGTAGTCCCTCCAAGGTAGGTTACAACTGAGGTAGTGAATCGATCAGGGGCACTGTGGTTAGGTGGTAATGATCCTCTGAAGTTTGCTGTTGCAAACTTAATCATGTCACTGTGATCCACAGGGAGATGCTAAGGGCTAAACATGATGTCTGGGGTGTTTAGGCTAGGAAGGACTATGATCCTGTGAAGTTAGAGGGGAAATGGACCAAGATTTAACATGGTTGCTTAACAACTACATAATCTGGTCCAGAATAGAGATTTGGATGATGCACTCACATGGGTGCATGAAATGAGCTGAAAATCTGCATGGCCCAATTATTTGAAGATATGAAGATGCTCAAAAAGTTTCATGCCATTTGGATTAGCCAAACTAGCACTTGCTTCATATAGCATCTCTCTTGACAGAAACTTGGGAAAATTGCATAGGACAATTGGCTAGATGAAATGAGCCAAAACATGGTGGAGAGAGTTTATATGGATAGGAGAATGTCCTGGTAAATTTTCAGCTTAAATGAAGCAATATAAAATATGGTGCTTCACAAACTGAAAATCTGACCAGAAACCAAGATTTGGAGCTAGGCTCACATAGATGAGTTACATGAGCTCAAATTTGGTGGAGAGTGATGATTTGATCATATGAAGGACCTTGCAAAATTTCAACTCATTTGGATATGCCTAGCTTGTACTTCCTTCACACAGGCTTCCCTCAAACAGGAACTTTGAAAAATTGCTCAGGAATATTTACTAGGCAAATTGAGTTGAATTTTGGCATGGGGCAAATATATGGATAGTAAAAGGTGTCCAAAAAGTTTGGGGTCAAACAAGCAAATATAAATGACAGTTCCTTTTCAAAAAGCCACTTAGGGCAGAATCAGAAAAGGAATATTTGTGAATTATCTTTGATGATGCGAAGGAAGGATTTTGATATATTTGAGGAAGATATAACCCAAACAATTTATGAGAATTATTTGGGATTTTTGGGAGTGACAGAAATATAGGTTGCTTCACAACCTAGGGTTAAAAAGAATTATTCCTTTAATAGAAAAGGAATATTCCCAAGAAAATGAATATTGGAATTGGGTCAAGGATGAAAATGACATGATCTTGGGATGATGATGAGGATGACAAGCCACTATAAAACCTAGGAAGACATGATCTTCCCAAGTTTCAGAACCACATAGCCACAGGAAAAACAATTCAAAACAAGAAATCCAAGAAAATCATCAAAAAAAGAAAACGGCAAAATCCAGGGTGTTACAGCTAATCCGGCCAAAATTAGAGCGCTATCTCAGCTCACAATACCAACAGAGCTCAAACATGTTCAGAAGCTGGCAGGATGTGTGGCAGCCTTGAGCCGCTTCATATCCCGCCGTGGAGAAAAAGCACTACCACTCTACAAGCTGCTCAAAAAGACCAAGAATTTCCAATGGACAGACAAAGCAACCGCAGCGCTCGAGGAGATTAAAGCATTCCTAGCCAGCAATCCTATCCTAACCGCACCTAGTATTGGCGAGCCCATGTTGCTATATGTTTCAGCCACCAATCAAGTGGTCAGCGCGGTGCTTGTGGTGGAACGGGAGTCCGAGGGCCACAAATCTCAGGTCCAGAAGCCGTTCTATTACGTGTCTGAAGTGCTAACACCATGCAAAACACGGTACCCGCACTATCAAAAAATAGCTTACACAGTCTTCATGGTGTCCCAAAAGCTTCAACATTACTTTCAAGAATGTTCGGTCACAGTAGCATCGGAAGTCCCCTTGAATGATATAATCAATAACAGGGCCGCTACAGGCTGCATCGCCAAATGGGCCATCGAGCTTCTCCCCTTCAAGATAACATACAAGCCACGCTGAGCCATTAAATCTCAGGTGCTGGCTGATTTCATAGCCGAATGGACCGAAGCCGAACTACCTAGGGAGTACTCCACATACTCGCACTGGACAATGTACTTCGACGGCTGAAAGATGCTGGCCGGACTAGGGGCTGGGGTCATCCTCATCTCCCCCATGGGCGACACTGTTCGGTATGTCCTCCAAATAATGTATACGGACTCGAACAACGCATCCGAGTACGAAGCATTACTGCATGGTCTTCGCCTGGCCACTACAATGGGCGTACAACGCCTCGAGGTAAGGGGGGACTCAAATCTGGCGATCTCTCAATTAAATGGCGAGTTCGACGCCAAAGACCCCAAGATGGCGGCATACAGAAATGCGGTCCTCCGGATATCTGCTTGATTTGAGGGCCTTGAATTTCACCATGTCGCTAGAGACAGCAATCAAGCAGCCGACGTCCTCGCTCGCATGGGCGCCAAGCGCGACCCGGTTCCTAACAATACCTTCCTCGAGCGGCTCTTTAAGCCCTCCGTGGTCTGGCAGGACGACGTCTCTGGTGCACCATCCGACGAGCCCGCTCACAATACCCCGCCCGAAAACGAAAAAGATGATCAAGTCATCGGCGGCTCCGCACTCGAGGAAACACCCTCCGCACATGAGGTAATGGCCGTAATCCCGCCTTGGACAGAACCCTTGCTAGCCTACCTCACACAACATCAGCTTCCGAAGGATCAAACCGAAGCACGACGTATCATTCATCGCTCTAAAGCATACGAGGTCCATGAAGGTGAACTCTATAAGAAGAGCACCACAGGAGTTTTACAAAGGTGCATCTCCGAATAAGAGGGGCGGCAACTTTTGGCAGAAATACACGCGGGCATGGGCGGACACCACGCGGCAGCTCGGGCTTTGGTCAGCAAAGCTTTCCGAGCAGGGTTTTTCTGGCCCACTGCTCGTGAGGATGCCCGGACTTTAGTCCAACACTGCGTCGGATGCCAGCTGTTCGCAAATCAAAGCCACATGCCCCCCACAGCTCTCCGGATGATACCGATTACGTGGCCTTTTGCGGTCTGGGGTCTCGACAGGGTCGGGCCACTCAAAGGGGGGACAAACAAAAAGAAGTACCTATTTGTCATGGTCGACAAATTGACCAAGTGGATTGAGGCAAGACCCGTCACTTCGGCAGAATCCGGACCCGTCGTCGACTTCTTATCAGATGTCGTACACCGTTATGGTGTCCCCCACAACATCATCACCGATAATGGTACCAATTTCACCGTTCAGGAAGTTAAAGACTGGTGCAGCAAAATGGGCATCAAGCTCGATTACGCCTCGGTGTATCACCCACAGACCAATGGGCAGGTCGAACGAGCCAACGGACTCATCATGAGTGGCATCAAGCCTTGCCTAGTTCGCTCCCTTGAACAATCAGACCGCCATTGGGTTGAGGAACTCGATTCCGTACTATGGGGGCTACGCACTACTCCTAACCGGTCCACCGGATACACACCATTTCTTATGGTATACGGGGCGGAAGCAGTCCTCCCATGTGACCTGATCCATGACGCACCTAGAGTGCGCATGTACGAAGAAAGGGAAGCCGAACTCGACCGGCAGGATAATCTGGATGCTCTGGAAGAAGAGTGAGACATAGCTCGAGCTCGGTCCGCATTCTATTAGTAGCAAGCACGACGTTACCACAACCGTGAAGTCTGGACAAAGACGTACAACGTGGGCGACCTTGTCCTTTGACTCCCTGAAAAACAGAAGGATAAACTCTCACCTAAATGGGAGGGACCGTACATCATCGACGAAGTACTCATAGGAGGAGCATACCGACTTCGCCGTCTGACCGACGACGGCCTCGAGCCGAACCCGTGGAACGCAGCACGGCTGTGGCGTTTTTACGCCTGAGTCCGACATAACCTTCTTCCCCTTTTTTCTTCTTTTATTTTTTCCCTTTTCCCTCTCTCTCGCCATGGTACTAGTTCGGCTTAACCGAACCATACCGAACTCACTAATATGTACACCATCAAATGTAATACCCAGCCTTGCCTGGGGGCTCCCCTAGAAGAGCCAAATAGATGTTTAAATAGCATTCGTCCTGATTGCACCCTTCTCATACATGTTAAGCCAACATATGCACTTGTTTGACTCAAGAACTTTGCCAAGCTAGGTTGCCTGGCTCCTATGCTTACCCCTACGTTCCCGATTGTTCGGCTAGGGAGTAAAGGGAGCACCTCTGTGATTGCTACGACCGGGTTATCCAGGACCGTACCTCAGACGGGTGAAGCCGAAAGCTAGTGTTCTTCTAGAATACAATAAGTCGGCCTAAGGGAAGAGAATACAGCCTCGCGCTTATCACCACGGTTTTTTCACAGCCATTGGTTTCTGTTGATCTTACGTATCCGGATTATCATTTTACTTGAAGAAAGGAATCCTTGGAGGAACTATTTTCATCAGAAGATGTTTCTTACATCAAATAGTAATATAACATAGCTCTCCGCACATGTTTCGTCTGCTCAAACCATAAGGCCGGATTGCCTGGTTCCCGAATTCTTGCCTTGTTTCCCATGGCACGCAGTACGAAACACTCCCCGATCTCTGGTCGGCGAGGTAGAAGCCGATGGCCGGTCAAGACAACATTCTTTCAAAAAATATAAGAGCGCGGATGGAGCACGGTCAACGTAAAGTACATGGATACATAGAATTGACAAAACTCTCATTCTCGACATTGTCTATCAATTGCTCTAACGCACAGTCTTTCTGAGAATAGCGAGCTGCTTGCATCACATCGTCGTACACCAAGCTCAGCGGTATTTCCTGGCCGTCTGGACCCACGGGACCAACCCGGGCCATATGCACCGGGTCGAGCTTGGTGAAGCGGGTTTTCACCATCGCCCACGCTTCACGCGCTCCTTCTCGACAGGCTGAGATCTTCCATAGTTCAAACCTTCACCGAGCTCCTTTAAAGAGACTAGCTAGATTGGCCATACTCTCTGGAGGCGCATCAAAAGGCCATAACGCCTTCGCCATGCTCTTCAGGGCTTTTCGGGCCCTCTCGTAGGTCTTCGATAGTTCCTTTAACAGGTTCCCGTCATAAGTGCCCACTTCTTCCTCGGGTCACCCAGTCAGGAGACCTAACAAACAGGTGTCGCACATCATCATTCACACATCATTAACACGGACCAACAATGTGGTATGATCAGCGCTTACCGTATATGCCACCTTTCAGCCGCTGGTTTTCCTCCAAGGCTTGCGCCAGTTGAGTCCTCAAACTCTTAAATTCCTCGGCTTGCCATTTATTCCCCACCTTGAGCTCATTTTTCTCTTCATGACTTCGCGTCAACACGTGTTTCCCAGCCTCAAGCTCTTTGCGCAACTCGTTTGCGGCCTCCGCGGCTGCATGACAAAAACAGTGTGGACACATAAAATACACCCTTCCCCGAGTTGGGAGATGGTTCTTCTCACTTACCGGACTTATCGCTGCTGGCTTCTCAAGCCGCATCCAGTTCGGCCTTGGTGTCAACCAACTGCTTCCGGCTAGCCTCAAGCTCCTCGGCCAGTTTTTTGCTTTGCTCTCTTGCGGCCTACAAACTTACATCGTTAGAAATCCTTAACTCAGCCATTCCGCCCAAATTAAGGCTTGGGGACTAGTTAGTTAGGGAACTTGCTTTAAAGCTATATACCTTCACCTTGGCGACGAATATACCGGCAATCCCATCAAGACCTGTTCGGGCCGCTCCAAGGTACGCGTCTACCGAATTAAAAGCATTAAACTCCTGTTCGGTAAAGGTAGCATGGCGCAAAGTCTCCCTCCGGTGACGATGGTTCATTACGCTCTCCACTTTGGAATTAGTGGCCAACACATCGTCGGAGTCCGCCGGAGGCACGCCAGCCGCCGCGTATTCGGAGGGGGCTCCGGCCCGTGCCGAAGACTGTGGGCCGGAGTTGCGGTTTGTCACATCCGAGAGGTCTTCGGATTGATGTAGAGACACACGCCTTCTGCAAAGTTGAGCATGCTTTAATAAACAAGTGACAAAGGCGATCCTCGCCGCAATTCTAAAACACGTCACCTCTGGGCAGAGGGGGAAGGTGCGTCCACCCCGGCGGAAGCCTTCCGTTTAGATCTCCTGTCAAGGGTCGAAGCTGGCACGGTCCGTGCTCCTCCCGAGGCAGTTTTATGCGTAGTGCGGTGACCCTTGGGAGTAGAAGTCAGCACGTGGGGGGTAATGCGAGACGAGCGTCCTGTTCGGGAGGGGTTCTTCTTTTCACTTACTGAGGAAGAGGGAAGAGCCCCGGGGTGATCGGCTGTTACAACCACCTTGGCGCCATCAAGGCCCTCCTGATAGAACACCCTGTCTTCAAATTCAATTGATGTTTCTGGATCGTCGTGATACCCCGGATCGCTGTCTCGGGAGTGACTCTCTAGTTGTGGAGGAGGACAACTAAATGACGCAACCTGACGCCTCCACCCCTGTTTATATGACGACCGGTAAGAATTCGGCCTAATCTACAAACTCAAAGTAACGGGTCATGACTTACCCAGTCCGTCAGATTGTATCCGGACCAGCCTTCTCGAATACTCATGCGGGAGAACTCCGCTTCATCTCCCTTGAAGAGATCGGCCAGTATTTTGGCTAGAGCCGCCTTGTTATCCGGCCCTTGCCGCTGGTGACGTGTCACATCGTTGGTCCCATTATAACATCATAAAGGGTGACCCAGCTGTTGGAGGGGTTGCACGCATCGGGTAATGGCGATGGCCATAACTTCGATCATGGTGAGCTTGCAGCTAGTGAGTAGCCTGATCTTGGCCGCCAGTGCACGCACTTCTTCACTGTCCTGTTGGGAAGGGCCTCTAGGCCGCCAGTTGTACCGCTTTATAGGCGGATCATTTGAATATTCGGGTAGCCCTTGCTGAATTGGGTCGGTGAGGGGAACATCCTCGATGTAGAACCACTCCGAAGTCCATCCTTCGGGATCTTTCTGTGGGGTCCCGATTGGGTACCCTGTCCCAGCTATTCGCCATATTTTGGCACCGCCCACCTCAAATATAGATCCCTCCCGGAGGCGGGGGACAAGACATAAATACTTCCTCCACAAGTCAAAGTGGGGCTCGCAACTCAGAAATATCTCGCACAAGGCCACGAAGCCAGAAATGTGCAATATCGACCCTGGGGTGAGGTTGTGGAGCTAGATCCCATAGACCTCTAATAGACCCCATAGAAAAGGATGAATGGGAAAGCCCAAACCTCTTAGGAGGAAGGGCACGAGACACACCCTCTCCTCTTTGTTTGGGGTGGGGGAATTCTCGGCGAGGGCACGGCCATCGATGGAGATGAGACCGGCGTGGACTGGAACCAGATCAGCTAAGGGGAGGAAGCGCTGCGTCTACAGGCGACTCAGCTGGGTATGCGAGACCGAGCAGCTCAACCAATCACCTGGGAGCGGGTCGTGAGGGCGCGAGGATGAACCTGGGGTGTCGGCCATGGCTTTGGGGAATTTTTTCGGTGTCGTTCTTGGCGAAGGGGAAGATAACTGTTCTCAGCGCCTTTGGATCGATAAATAAGCGCCTTATTATAAAGCCGAAAGGACGGGTGCGTAGAAAGAAGGCTTTGGGCCGCATGCCCTCTGGAAAGGTGTGCGAAGCCCTTGCCCCGAGGCGCGGCATTAAACTCTGATGGTCCCATCTCGGTCTCGAGATGTCTTTGGATCCTTGAATATTGAGACTGTCCGGACCCAAGTGCATTAGAGCGGTTCCCGGATAATGTTCGGCAATACTAACACGGCTTCAAACGGAAGGAATGAACTCGTCTCGCAAGCCGATGATGATGTGAAGATTCCAGAAGACGATCCCCGGCGTTGGAGGCAAGTTCGGGGGCTACTGAGTGAGTCATGGACTAAGGGGTCCTCGGGACGATGGCCCATTGTACGTGGGCTGGACTGGTGGAGCCGTGTGGTGACCGGAGACCTGTGAAGCCGTGGTGTGCCCTCCAAGTTAAGGGTGGACGAGATCTCTTTCCCTCTTGTTGTAATCTATCTTCGGTAACCCTAACCCTATCGGTGTCTATATAAACCGAGGGTTGTAGTCATTATGGTTAGAGCTACATTCATCACCTCATAGCCTTAGGGTTTAGCTCATGCTGATCTCGAGGTAGATCTACTCTGTAAACTCCATCATACATTCAATATAATCAAGCAGGACGTAGGGTTTTACCTCCTCGAGAGGGCCCGAACCTGGGTAAACACTGTGTTCGTCGTCCCCTGTTATCCATTAATCCTAGATCCATAGCTCGGGACCCCCTACCCTTAGGTCTGCTGGTTTTGACACCGACAAACCTGTTGCACAATCTTGGGAGAGGATGAAATTGATGATAAGAAATTGCCCTACTCATGGTCTAAGTTTATGGATGATCATACAAATTTTTTATGCCGGATTGAATTTTGCATCTAGAAATCTTTTAGATTCAGCCATGGGAGGTACTTTTATGGAAATCACATTAGGATAAGCTACTAAACTCCTAGATAATATTATGGCTAATTACTCTCAATGGCATACCGAAAGATCTTCTACTAGTAAAAAAGTGCATGCGATTGAAGAAATTAATACTTTGAGTGGAAAGATGGATGAACTTATGAAATTGTTTACTAGTAAGAGTGCTCCTATTGATCCTAATGATATGCCTTTGTCTACTTTGATTGAGAACAATATGTTGCTACTCTTTTGAAAGAAAAAAATAGGAATTCCCGAAGTAATGTCTAAACCCAAGGATTTCACAAATCAAAGATAAAGGATTCCAGAACAAGTAAACACAATTTTCAATTGTCTCAACAACAGAGTTGGATCAGAATAAGGAATAAAAGTCAATTCGTTCGAAATGAGACAAAGAAAAGAGTTTAAAGACGACTCAAATTTTTTTGAAGGATTTTGCCTTCGAAGTTTGTCAGGCAAAATTAGCCCACTTGAGTCATGAGTATAAATGAAATTTGTTTTTTCTGTAAGGAAATTAATGCACGTGGACGTTCCGGCATGAATCTCCGCAATTACTTGTTCGGATTTTACATATTGATCATTTTGCACTAGAATCAAGCTTTTTGAGGGAATATTCACACTATATAGAATATCTTGACTCTGAATAGTTACATGCAAGTCTATATAACATAGAAAAGCAGGCTGTCCATGACGGGTACGTGTGGGGTGAACCAAATTCTCATTGAATTTGATTTTTCCATTCGAAGGGGATCGTACAAGGTCGGCAGTACCCCCTGTGAATACTCCGCCAGTATGAAAAGTTCTTAATGTTAGTTGAGTCCCTGGCTCCCCAATTGATTGACCCGCAATAATACCTACGGCTTCTCCCAATTCGACCAGATCACTATGAGTAGGACTCCGGCCATAGCATAATTGACAGATCCAAGAAGTGCTTCGGCAAGTAAAGGGGGTTCTAATATATATTGGTTGTGCTATAATTTCGCACATAAGGGGTTATTTCTTGGTTTCGTCCAGTCATTAATAACTTGATTATTTTTAGATAATAGTAGATAGAAAGAACGCTCGTAAGGAGTCCTATTGAAACCAAGAAATATAGGCCTGCTTGCCATCCACACCAGAATAGATAGAGTTTTCCGAAGAAACCTGCTAGTGGAGGAAGGCCTCCTAGGGATAAGAGACATAGGGCTAAAGAGAGAGCCAAAAAAGGATCTTTCGTGTATAATCCTGCATAATCTCGAATGTTATCAGTTCCGGTACGTAGACCAAATAATTTCAATTCTGGACAAAAAAGAAAAGGAAAAAAGGAATTTCTAGGGACAGTGTTACCCCCTATATCTCCTAGTTTATATTGTAGGAATAATAAAACAATTTAGCAGTCTGACACACTTACGTCCTCGCAAAGTAAATAATGATTATTGTAGTCGTAACCGTAGAATAGGATCCTAATCAAAATAAATACATTTGGTTCAGGCGCTATTAGCATTGTAAGAAAAGATTTATTTTACAGACCAGAGGGGCTATCTAAATCCTAAAGTAAAGGCGAGCGATCGAAGTAGAAGTACCAACGGCTCAGTGTCATGAAACTTCTCCATCTGATTCAATAAGGGGGAATTAGCCTTCTTGTCAAATGGCTATCCTTGACAAAGGGTACCATTTATACCATAATCTACAATGTAGCGGGTATAGTTTAGTGGTAAAAGTGTGATTCGTTCTATTAATAACTGAATTTGAAATGATATACTTAAGGCATCCTTAAGTTTTCTATTTTTATATTCCGATGAAAACTTTAGTTCTTATAAAGGATTAAATCCTTTTTCTCTCAATAGCATATTGAGGAAGAATATACATTCTGGCGATTTGTATCCAAAGAATAATTTAAATTGCATCCAAAATAAAAATTGGATTATGAGTACAGAGTCGCGAAGCAGAATTTTGCATTGGATTAAGTATTCCAATTTTTAAAATATGAGGAGGTTTTCCCTTACTTTGTCCGTGTCAACAAACAATTCGAAATACCTCGACTTTTTCAGAACAGGTCCGAGTCAAATAGCAATGATTCGAAGCACTTCTTTTTCCATTACACTATTTCGGAAACCTAAGGACTCGATCGTATGGATATGGAAAATACAGGATTTCCGATCCTAGCGGGAAAAGGAGGGAAACGGATACTCAATTTAAAGTGAGTAAACAGAATTCCATACTCGATCTCATAGATCCCTATAGAATTCTGTGGAAAGCCGTATTCGATGAAAGTCGTATATACTCAATCAAGGTTACCAGGTCACAGCTCTGATTCTTCTTCCCTTATAGAACCTTCCCGCAAGAAATCAGTGGAAGTGGGTCCGCCCCTACAACTCATCAAATCTGCCTTCTTTTCTGTTCTGTGCTGTACATATTCTCAAGTTATGAGAAAGAATGGATTTGAATGCAATTTTGAATTAACAAAATAAACGAATGAAGTGAATCTATGGATGTGAATTTTGTTGGTAGGAACAATTTTGGTAATAACGCGTATAGAGGAAATTTCAACCCTAGGCCGTTTCCTAGTAATTCCTATAATAATTATGGTAATTCCTACAACAATTCTTATGGAAATTATAATAATATGCCCTCTGATCTTGATAACAATATTAAAGAGTTTATTAATTCGCAAAAAAATTCAATGCTATGGTTGAAGAAAAATTGCTCAAGATTGATGATTTGGCTAGGAACATTGATAGAATTTCTCTTGAGATTGATTCTTTGAAAATTAGGTATATGCCACCCAAGCATGATATTAATGAATCTCTTAAAGCTACTAAAATTTCTATTGATGAGTGCAAAGAAAGAACCGCTAGGATGCGTGCTAAGCGAGATTCGTTTGTAAAAGCGTGTTCTTCAATTTCTTGTGATAATAATGATGAAGATCTTAAAGTGATTGGTGTGACTCCTATTGAATCTTTGTTTTCTAATATAAATCTTGATAAATATGGGACTGGAGATGAGTCAACTTTAGCTAGAAGGCGTCCCAATGATTTCGAGTTTATAGATCTTAATGCAAAAATTGATAAAAGTGGGATTGGAGAGGTCAAAACTTTAAGTAGTGATGAACCCACTCTTTTGGATTTCAATGATTTTAATTACGATAATTGTTCTTTGGTAGATTGTATTTCCTTGTTGCAATCCATGTTGAATTCTCCTCATGCTTATAATCAAAATAAAGCTTTTACTAAACATATTGTTGATGCTATGATGAAATCTTTTGAAGAAAAACTTGAGTTGGAAGTTTCTATCCCTAGAAAGCTTTATGATGAGTGGGAACCTACTATTAAGATTAAAATTAAAGATTATGAGTGCGATGCTTTGTGTGATTTGGGTGCTAGCATTTCCACGATTCCAAAAACTTTATGTGATGTGCTAGGTTTCCATGAATTTGATGATTGTTCTTTAAATTTGCATCTCGCGGATTCCACTATTAAGAAACCTATGTGTAGAATTAATGATGTTCTTATTGTTGCAAATAGGAATTATGTGCCCGTAGATTTCAATGTGCTTGATATAGATTGCAATCCTACATTTCCTATTATTCTTGGTAGACCTTTCCTTAGAATGATTGGTGCAATTATTGATATGAAAGAAGGAAACATTATATTTCAATTTCCATTAAGGAAGGGCATGGAACACTTTCCAAGAAAGAAAATTAAGTTGCCATATGAATCTATTATGAGAGCTACTTATGGATTGCATACCAAAGATGACAGTACCTAGATCTATGTTTTATGCCTAGCTAGGGGCGTTAAACAATAGCGCTTGTTGGGAGGCAACCCAATTTTATTTTTATGTTTTTTGTTTTTGGTTCTGTTTTTCAGTAAGTACACATTATTACCTCTGAAGTAATTGTGTTTTGGTGTTTTAATTAGTGTTTGAGCCAAGTAAGACCTTTGGGATGGCTTACGGTGATAGTTGATTTGATCTTGCTGAAAAACAGAAACTTTTGCGTCCAGTAACAGAATTGTTTAAATTCACTGGAGAGTGTAAAAACCCTGAATATTTTACACAAGATTTATATACGAATTGCCTATTCTTTCCTAATTTTTCAGTAATTTTGGAGTTATATAAGTATGAGAACAATTTAGATCTTCGCAGACTATTCTGTTTTTGACAGATTCTGTTTTCTATGTGTTGTTTGCTTATTTTAATGAATCTATGGGTAGTATCGGGGGGTATGAACCATGGAGAAGTTGGAATACAGTATATATTACACCAATATAAATAAATATTGAGTTCACAACAGTACCAAAAAGTGGTGATTTATTTTCTTATACTAACGGATCTCATGAGTTTTCTGTTGAGTTTTGTGTTGTGAAGTTTTCAAGTTTTGGGTAAAGATTTGATGCACTATGGAATAAGGAGTGGCAAGAGACTAAGCTTGGGGATTCCCAAGGCACCCCAAGGTAATATTCAAGGACAACCAGGCATCTAAGCTTGGGGATGCCCCGGATGGCATCCCCTCTTTCGTCTTCATCTATCAGTAAATTTACTTGAGGCTATATTTTTATTCACAACCTGATATGTGTTTTGCTTGGAGCGTCTTGTATGATATGAGTCTTTGCTTTTTAGTTTGCCACAATCATCCTTGATGTACACACCTTTTTAGAGGGACACGCATGAATCGTGAATTTATTAGAATACTCTATGTGCTTCACTTATATCTTTTGAACTAGGCAATTTGCTCTAGTGCTTCACTTATATCTTTTTAGAGCACGACGGTGGCTTTATTTTATAGAAATTTTTGAACTCTCATGCTTCACTTATATTATTTTGAGAGTCTCTCTAAACAGCATGGTAGTTTGCTTAGGTTATGAATTTAGTCCTAATATGATGGGCATCCAAGAGGGATATAATAATTACTTTCATATAAAGAGCGTTGAATACTGTGAGAAGTTTGATTCCTTATGATTGTTTTGAGATATAAAGATGGTGATATTAGAGTCATGCTAGTGAGTAATTGTGGATTGGTAGAAATACTTGTGTTAAAGTTTGTGATTCCCGTAGCATGCACGTATGGTGAACCGTTATGTGATGAAGTTGGAGCATGATTTATTTATTGATTGTCTTCCTTATGAGTGGCGGTCGGGGACGAGCGATGGTATTTTCCTACCAATCTATCCCCCTAGGAGCATGCGTGTAGTACTTTGTTTCGATAGCTAATAGACTTTTACAATAGGTATGTGAGTTCTTTATGACTAATGTTGAGTCCATGGATTATACGCACTCTCACCCTTCCACCATTGCTAGCCTCTCTAGTACCGCGCAACTTTCGCCGGTGCATTACACCCACCATATACCTTCCTCAAAACAGCCACCATACCTACATATTATGGCATTTCCATAGCCATTCTGAGATATATTGCCATGCAACTTCCACCGTTCCGTCTATTATGACACATACCATCATTGTCATATTACTTTGCATGATCGTAAGATAGCTAGCATGATGTTATCATGGCTTGTCCATTTTTTTATATCATTCGCTACGCTAGATCATTGCACATCCCGGTACACCGTCAGAGGCATTCATATAGAGTCATATCTTTGTTCTAGTATCGAGTTGTAATTCTTGAGTTGTAAGTAAATAAAAGTGTGATGATCATCATTATTAGAGCATTGTCCCATGTGAGGAAAGGATGATGGAAGCTATGATTCCCTCACAAGTTGGGATGAGTCTCCGGACTTTACAAAAAAATAAAAGAGTCCAAAAGAAGCCCAAACAAAAAAATGAGAAAAAAATGAGAAAAAATGAGAGAAAAGAGAGAAGGGGCAATGCTACTATCCTTTTACCACACTTGTGCTTCAAAGTAGCACCATGATCTTCATGATAGAGAGTCTCCTGTATTGTCACTTTCATATACTAGTGGGAATTTTTCACTATAGAACTTGGCTTGTATATTCCAATGATGGGCTTCCTCAAATTGCCCTAGGTCTTCGTGAGCAAGCGAGTTGGATGCACACCCACTTAGTTTCTTTTTGAGCTTGTATAAACTTATAGCTCTAGTGCATCCATTGCATGGCAATCCCTACTCACTCACATTGATATCTATTGATGGGCATCTCCAAAGCCCGTTAATACGCCTAGTTGATGTGAGACTATCTCTTTCTTTTCGTCTTCTTCACAACCACCATATTCTATTCCACCTATAGTGCTATATCCATGGCTCACACTCATGTATTGCGTGAAAGTTGAAAATTTTTGAGAACATCAAAAGTATGAAACAATTGCTTGGCTTGTCATCGGGGTTGTGCATGATTTAATACTTTGTGTGATGAAGATGGAGCATAGCCAGACTATATGATTTTGTAGGGATAACTTTCTTTGGCCATGTTATTTTGAGAAGACACGATTGCTTTATTAGTATGCTTGAAGTATTATTGTTTTTATGTCAATATTAAACTTTTGTTTTGAATCTTATGGATCTGAATATTCATGCCACAATAAAGAAAATTACATGGATAAATTTGTTGGGTAGCATTCCACATCAAAATTTCTGTTTTTATCATTTACCTACTCGAGGACGAGCAGGAATTAAGCTTGGGGATGCTTGATACGTCTCCAACGTATCTATAATTTTTGATTGTTCCATGCTATTATATTATCTGTTTTAGATGTTTTATATGCATTAATATGCTATTTTATATTATTTTGGGACTAACTTATTAACCTAGAGCCCAGTGCCAGTTTATGTTTTTCCTTGTTTTTGAGTTTTACAGAAAAGGAATACCAAACAGAATAAAACTTTCGCGATGATTTTTCTTGGACCAGAAGACACACGTAGGACTTGGAGAGGAAGGCAGAAGAGTCCCGAGGGCTCCACAAGCCCTCAGGTCACGCCCTAGGGGGCGGAGGGGCGCCCCCTGGCTTGTGGGCCCCATTGGACTCCTCCAACCCTAATTCTTGGCCTATAAATTCAGAAATATTGCCAAACGACCAGAAGCGTCCACCAAAATACTTTTCCGCCGCCGTAACCTTTTGTTCCCGTGAGATCCCATCTTGGGGCCTTTTCTGGCATCCTGCTGGAGGGGGATTCGATCACGGAGGGCTTCTACATCAACTCTATTGCCCTTCCGATGAAGCGTGAGTAGTTTACCTCAGACCTACGGGTCCATAGCTAGTAGCTAGATGGCTTCTTCTCTCTCTTTGATCCTCAATACCATGTTCTCCTCGATGTTCTTGGAGATCTATCCGATGTAATATTCTTTTGTGATGTGTTTGTCGAGATCCGATGAATTGTGGATTTATGATCAGTTTATCTATGAGTATTATTTGAATCTTGTCTGAATTCTTATATGCATGATTTGATATCTTTGTATTTCTCTTCAAATTATTGGTTTGGTTTGGCCAACTAGATTGGTTCTTCTTGCAATGGGAGAGGTGCTTAGTTTTGGGTTCAATCTTGTGGTATCCTCACCCAGTGACAAAGTAGGGGTAGCGAGACACGTATTGTATTGTTGCCATCAAGGGTAATAAGATGGGGTTTTCATCATATTGCTTGAGTTTATCCCTCTACATCATGTCATCTTACTTAAAGCGTTACTCCGTTCTTATGAACTTAATACTCTAGATGCTTGCTGGATAGCGGTCGATGTGTGGAGTAATAGCAGTAGATGCAGAATCGTTTCGATCTACTTGACACAAATGTTGTCGGTGCAACAAACCCCAGGTGTGTTGCCCAGACTATACACAGGCTCAAGAACAAGGTTGCAGCGTCCAAGACAAGACCAAGCAGAAGAGATCAGCTCTTTGAGAAATCAAAGGGTGGATCAAGAAGATCAAGACCAACCAAAGGAGCAAGATACCACTAAGAAAAAACCTCCCTTGCCGGGCAGGCGAGCCTGGCGGGGACGAGGTTGCCCTGAAGACAAGTCTTCAGATTGCCTCGGCAGGCTTGCCGGGGGCGCCGAGGGCGGATTACCCCGCCAAGGCTCCGCCGCTCCACCTCACAGCAACGCAAGTCATCGATCGGTGCGGTGTCGAGCCCCCAAGTGGCTAAGTGGCCGCTATTTGGCACGTGGCGGCCACTTCCAGAGGAAATCACCTCCAAATGACACCCGTCCAGGGACGTGTCATGCAGGCAGGCGAGAAGGTGGCCGAACGGCACGGCAAGGCTTGCTGGGCTACGCTACGATGTGACACTAAGCGGTGCATTTAATGCGCTCTGTCCTGTCTGCAGAGTTAGGTATGATAGCACTGTTTGCTATCTAATCAGTATGCAATGACTGATTTGCCATTGTGGTGACCCCTTGATCTATAAAAGGAGGGCCATGGTAACCTTAGAAAGGATTCGGACCCTTGTACACTCATACGCGCGTAGTTGCTCTCGCCCCGAGGCGACCCTACCGGGCTAGAGCGCTGCGTCTCCACCTCGGTCCTCTCATCAATCCACCAAAGCAGGAGTAGGGTTTTATTCCTCGCGGCAACCCGAACCTGGGTAAAAACTGCCCGTGTGATTGTTGTCGTGCTGCTCCGCGCCCTCCGCTCTTTGTGCAATGCGTCCTTCCCCACTGCCGAACCACAAGGGGCCGATGGCCCCATAGGTGGCCGTGTTTTCCCACGACATCTTTGCCGCGCCAGGTAGGGGGAAGTGCTTGCACGAACCTAAAAGCGTACGCAGCGCGTCATCTTCATCATCATTCTCTTCATCGACGGCTTCATCATCCATGGCGCCCAAGAAGAAACCCGGTTGGTTGCCGACGCCGTGGGGGCTACGGGGGCGCACGGGGACGTGGACGCTGCGGGGAACGTGGCCGGCGCAGGCAGCGTCATCGCAACCTCCCCTATGGCCGAAACGGGAGCGGGAGGCACTGGAGAAGGACAGCGCCAACAACTTCCCAGCGGCCACGCTCCACAAGGTGCGGGTGGAGAGATCATCCTGTCCGCGCCTCTCCGCCCCACCGAAGGACGCAGCCACAACGGTGGCGCTCGCCCTGGGGCGAACCGCAACCCTCCGGCCGCCCCCGCTGCGGGTGCGGTCGCAGGGCACGCGCCACCCCCGGAACGGGCTGGCCAAGCCGAGGCGCCGAACGGAGCCGCCGATCCCCAATGTAACACCCCCAGTGGTTAACTACAGTAATCACCCTTTTGATTATGCCATGTCATCATGATCAACAGTGCATGACCATCATTAACACCATATTGCATTTCAACTCCTAAGTCAAATTCGAATTTAAATGAAAGTGAAATATAAAAGTTGACCAACATGAAAACTAAAATGTCAGATAAATAGCAAATATTCCAGAGACCATTCAAAAATTGAAACCAACCTTATTGGAATTGGGTAAGTGGCTCGAACATCCACAAACAGTGGCCGAAAGTAATATTTAATAACCTTTTATTTAATCTAAAATAAATATGAAAAGATATTTACCCCAAACTAGTTTTTGGTGGTAGGATATATTGTGCTGTGATTTTTGGGCCAGCTCTCATATTTTACAAAACTCATTTGGATGCCCAACAATTTACTAAACAGAGTGTAGAAATAAAAAAAAAAGAAAAAAAAAAGAACAAAAGAAAAAAAGAAATAAAGCCCCCCCCCCTCGCTGGCTCGGCCCAGCTGGACCACGGGGCTAGCCAGGCCGGCCAGCCGGCTCCACTCCCCCTACCCCCCATCTCCCCCACTCCCGAACCGAAACCCTAGCCGCTCCCCACCCCCCCTCCTCGCTCACTCCCCCCCACGATCCAGATCGGCGCAGGCCCGACGCGCCCTCGACGCGCGACCGCGCCCCGACGCCGCCGCCGCCCGTCGCAGCCTCCCTAGCCAACGCCGAACGCGCTCGTTCCTCGCCGAGGACCGCGCCCGCGCCGCTCGCCCGCCCTCGCAGACCCGCCGCTTCGCCCCGCCCCGACCCCGTCGCGCTCGACGCCGTCGCCTCTCCACCACCATCCCCGCCGTCGGCCCGACGCCCGCTTGCCCTGCCCTAAAGCGCCGGTGGAGGCCCTCGGCCTCCTTCCCTTGCCCCGTCCCGCCTCACCTACCGCGTCGCACGCCCGCGATCGCAGCGTGCACCGCGCCCCCCCCTCTCGCGCTAACCCTCGCCGCGCCGGCCCGCGCGCCATCCGCGGCGACCGCGCCCCTGGGCGCCGCTCAACCCCTGGCCGCGCGCTGCCGCGGCCTCGCCGTCCGCGCCCCACCCCCCCCCCGGTCATCGCCCGCGCGTGCCATTGGGACCGGGACATGTCCGGTCCCAATGGGCACGCTCCGGACATGTCCGGCGCCCAGACATGCACGCCGCGGACAGTCCGCCCAGCCCACTGACATAGGGGCCCACGGCCCCAGAAACGAATTAAAATAATAATAATAAACTAAAAATAAAAAATAAACTACATTAATTAAGTAATTAGTTAATTAATCTGATTGTAATTTAATTAAGTAGTAGTGGTATTAAAACAGTAATTTATAGTTAATCACTAATTAACATACGCAGCCTTATGGACAGGTGGACCCACTGGTCTGACGTCATGCTGACGTCAGCCACGACACTGTTTTGGATAATGTTGAATTAATAAAATAAATAAATTCAGAGAAATTATAAAAGCTGTAGAAACTCATATCTTTAATCCGTAACTCGATCTGAAATACTTTCTACATGAAAGGTGTTCAGAACCGACGAGACGAATCTGAATACGCGGTCCGTTCGTCCGTAAGCGTCCCAACTATCCGAAACTTGCAACGTTCCCCTCTTATCCTTGTCCGAGAAATTCCAAAGACCCGGGAATATCGTCAGATATTCTCCCGCTCCGTCGTCCACGTGTGAGCTGCGTTGAATACCCTAGCCCGTGTATAGTTATTTGTTCATGCTCATGTTTGATATATTTATACTGTTTCCTCCCACCTCTGTCTGCTCTCGTGATGGCCCGACCCTGAAGTCGTCCACGAGAGACCGCCGCGCTCCGGATCCCGAAGACACCATAGACGACCTTGCCTTGCCGCCGAGCAACCAGGGCAAGCACCTCCCCTTGAACATACCGATATCGCCCATTCTAATTCTCATGCTTGCATTAGAATTATGCTGCTGTGCTTTACCTATTCTGATGCATAGCCTGTTCATTGTAACCTGATGTTATAATTACCTTTACCTATCCTTAAAATGTTTTACGAGTCTGGATGGTAGAGAACATCAGTGACCCCACTTATCGACTGCCGCGCTGGATCGTCAGAAGACCCCGATAATGGGATTGAAGACCAGGGACCCGACACCGCACATCACCCCCCTTAGTTGACGACACGCAGCGTTACTATCGAGTGCCGAGGGTGCTGAAAACCCTTTGTAGCACTTCTGATGTTAACTTCTGAGAGGTAGCTATTGCGGGTCGTGGTCATCGAGGGTGATTCCCTCCTTTACCGCATTCCGATGACGACGCTGTCGTACAACACCTCAAAGTGGGACCCAGTGAGGGTGAGTCCTTCAGTTCACCTTGACGGATAGGATACAATCGAGTGGGAATTCAATGAGGTGATTACCTCAGATTCACAGGATGTAATGGACACACGGATACTTGGACTTTACATGTTACTTGGAAAGGAGGGTGACCTCTGGGGTGTGGTACCCGAGTTGTGTGAGCTGTGAAGGCGGGGTTGCCAGTGTGGTGCCCGAAGTGGTGAATACGAGGCGCTGCGGGCATTCTAACCCCTTGCCGCAAGTCCTCGAGACTGGCGACGGGGTGGTCACATCTTTCGTTGCGTCTCTGCTCGTATTACCGCATAGCCCTAGTCCTAACGATTTGGATATTTGATCCGAGCAGCTCTCTGGCCTGGAAGCAACTAACCATCACGTGGGCATAGTATGTGGTCTGCATCGTTGCATCAGCCGAAAGCTCTGTCAGACGTCCAGTTCAGC
This sequence comes from Thinopyrum elongatum, assembly GCA_011799875.1. Classification (NCBI taxonomy): domain Eukaryota; kingdom Viridiplantae; phylum Streptophyta; class Magnoliopsida; order Poales; family Poaceae; genus Thinopyrum; species Thinopyrum elongatum. The sequence goes on from CM022303.1 coordinate 502,096,027, forward strand.
AGTGCGGGCATGGAGTGATGGCGCCATTTCGGTGGTGCTTGGATCTGGGCCATGTAGCAACGACCCGGGAGGGTGAGGGGCGATGGCCAAGACCCCCTTGCGCTTAGGACGTAGACCGGCGGGGACCTCTCTGCTGAGCCGTAGGTAGGGTTGCGATGTGTCGTTTGGCCGAGGCCGGGCATGACCCAGGAAAGTGTGTCCGGCCGGAGTTAATCGAGCGTGTTGGGTAAGTTGGTGCACCCCTGCAGGGAAGAACACTTCTATCGATAGCCGGTCCTACGGTAAAGGACACTCGGAGTTGTATCCTGATTGATACAATTTAGAACTGGATACCTGTGATGAGACCTGTATATATGGCTCTGGGATTGCTTCTCGCAGGGAGTCGAGAAGGGATCTCAGGACGAGGTTGATGAATGTATGGCTCTGGGATTGCTTTCTCGCAGGGAGTCGAGAAAGGATCTCTGGGTGAGGTTGATATTATTACTGCTACATTATATGGTATTGTTCTACTCTCTTCTACTGCTGCAAGACCGCTGAAGATGCTAGTCTTCGATAGGACTAGGCCTTTCTCTCTATTCTGGCATTTCTGCAGCCCAGTCCACATATACAGCCTCCCCTTGATAATGTTGCATATGTAGTGTAGATCCTTGCTTGCTGAGTACTTTTGAGTACTCACGGTTGCTTTGTTTACCTTTTCTCCCCATATCAGTTTGTCGTGACCAAGATGACGGAGCCCCTGAGACAGCTGCCCTGCCGACGATCGTTACTACTACTACTCAGAGGATGGATACTACTACGAGTTGACTGACGACCAGGAGTAAGATCGGAGGGTCCCAGGCAGGAGGCCTTCGCCTTTCGATCGTAGTGTTTTATTTTGCCCCGCCTTCCTAAAGGCCTTTCTGTTTCTATTTCATATCTGTACTCAGATATCTGATGCTTCCGCTGACGCTTGTTCGCAAGCTTATGTATTCGAGCCCTCGAGGCCCCTGGCTTGTAATATAAAGCTTGTATGACTTTATTTATGTTTTAGAGTTGTGTTGTGATATCTTCCCGTGAGTCCTTAGGCTTGATCGTGTGCATTTGCGTGTATGATTAGTGCACGATCGGGCCGGGGGCGTCACAAGTTGGTATCAGAGCCGACTGCCTGTAGGAACCCCCTTTCCAACTCCTTGGCCGAAGTTGAGTCTAGTAACCGAAAACTGTTTTACTAACTTGGCTGTGTGGCTTACGGGCCCACGTCGCCAATTGGGAGGTATTAGTATCTTTTATTCCTCATCTTTACTCTGGGACTCTGACCTCTCTTCCTTTCGGGTTAACTAAAGTTTACTAACGCCGACACTTAGGATCTCGTAATTCTCGTCCACCCGGAGAGCTGGATATATGTGCGATTTCCCTGACATTGATCTGATTAGTCTGATAATCATTTTCCTTTCCATTGTTTTGTTTAACCTTTCTCTCCGAGATCGGTTATACTTCTCCTTGTTTTTTTTTGGACAATCATGAGTTTCCTCTGTTTCAGATGGATCGTTTGTTTCCACCACACCCTGCGACGCAGCTACCAGCTGTTCGAGCAGGGATACATCCAGAGTACATCCTTTATCCACTGGGGCAGATGTCAATCCGTTACAATACCCCAGTACTATCTCCTCCAGATACCCGCAAAGATTTCGTGATTTATTGTGACGCATCCCGTGAAGGATTAGGCTGTGTCCTAATGCAAGAGCGTAAAGTGATTGCTTATGGCTCTCGTCAGTTGGGCCCACATGAAGAGAATTATCCGGTACATGATCTAGAACTAGCTGCTGTGATCTATGCATTGCAGTTATGGCGACATTACCTTCTCGGTAATCGTTGCGAGATATACACGGATCATAAAAGTCTGAAGTACTTGTTCACTCAACCTTCTCTAAACCTCCGTCAGCAAAGATGGATGGAGACCATTGCGGACTATGATTTGGGTATTTCTTATACCCCTGGCAAGGCTAATGTAATGGCTGATGCGTTGAGCCGCAAATCCTATTGCTGCGAACTTGAGGTTCAGCTACAGCAACCCCTTCTGTATGAAGAGCTTCGAAAGCTAAATCTCGAGATAGTTCCTCAAGGATACCTAAAAACCTTGGTTGTTGAACCAGACCTTGAGAAAGCTGTTAAGACTGCGCAAGCTAAGGATGCTGAAGTTGATCTGATGAAGAAAGATCTTCACCTTGAAAAGTACAGGGATTTCTCGCTGTCTGAAGATGGAACCTTGTATTTTAGAAACCGCATTGTAGTACCTCGCTTTGAGCTTATGACTGACAAAGTCATGAAGGAGGCACATGATACCCCGTTGTCTATTCATCCGGGTAGCACCAAGATGTATCGTGATCTCCGTCAAAGGTACTGGTGGTCTAGAATGAAGCAAGACATTGCTCGATATGTTGCTGAATGTGATGTGTGTCGACGCGTTAAAGCAGAACATCAGAAGCCTGCTGGAATTCTGCAACCACTTCCTATTCCTTTATGGAAATGGGATAAGGTTCAGATGGATTTCGTTACAGGACTTCCCAGGTCATAGAAGGGTCACGATGCTATTCTTGTCGTTGTCGACCAACTCTCCAAAGTTGCACACTTTCTGCCTGTCAAGGAGACGATCACTGCTAGTCAGTTAGCAGAGTTATATATCTCCAGAATTGTTTCACTCCACGGTATTCCGAAAGAGATCAGTTCAGACCGTGGCAGCATATTCACTGGTCATTTCTGGGAAAGTTTCCAAAAGGCTATGGGAACTCATATCACCTGGAGTTCAGCTTATCATCCTCAATCCCAAGGCCAAGTTGAACGAGTCAACCAAGTGCTTGAAGACATGCTACGAGCTTGTGTTGTTTCTTTCGGCAAGAAGTGGGAAGAATCTCTTCCATATGCCGAGTTCTCCTATAACAACAGCTATCAAGCCAGCTTGAAAATGACCCCCTTTGAAGTTCTCTATGGACGTAAGTGTCGAACCCCTCTGAATTGGTCAGAAACTGGGGAACGACCGCTCGTGGGTCCAGATATTATTCAACACGCCGAAGAACAAGTTCGTATTGTCCGGGAAAATCTCAAGGCGGCTCAGGACCGCCAGAAGAGCAACTATGATCGCAAACGATGGGGTTTGACTTATCAACCTGGTGATCAAGCTTATCTTCGTGTCACACCTATGAAAGGCACTCACCGTTTTGGAATCAAGGGCAAGCTAGCTCCGCGCTACATTGGTCCTTTCCGCATTGTTGCCAGACGTGGTCAGGTGGCATATAAATTGGAATTGCCTCCGCAATTCTCTCATATCCACGACGTCTTCCATGTGTCGCAACTTCGTAAATGCTTCAAGGAATCTCCGCACCAACCTGTGGATCACGAGATGCTTGAATTGCAAGATGATCTTTCTTATAAGGAGCATCCGATCCGCATCCTCGATGAAGCTGAACGTCGAACCCGTCAGAAGGTTACCAAGTTCCTCAAAGTGCAGTGGTCAAATCATACTGAAAATGAAGCCACTTGGGAACGCGAGGATAATCTTCGTGCGGAATACCCCAAACTTTTTCCTTCTACTTCTTAATTCTCGGGACGAGAATTCTTGTTAGTAGAGGAGATTTGTAACACCCCCAGTGGTTAACTACAGTAATCACCCTTTTGATTATGCCATGTCATCATGATCAACAGTGCATGACCATCATTAACACCATATTGCATTTCAACTCCTAAGTCAAATTCGAATTTAAATGAAAGTGAAATATAAAAGTTGACCAACATGAAAACTAAAATGTCAGATAAATAGCAAATATTCCAGAGACCATTCAAAAATTGAAACCAACCTTATTGGAATTGGGTAAGTGGCTCGAACATCCACAAACAGCGGCCGAAAGTAATATTTAATAACCTTTTATTTAATCTAAAATAAATATGAAAAGATATTTACCCCAAACTAGTTTTTGGTGGTAGGATATATTGTGCTGTGATTTTTGGGCCAGCTCTCATATTTTACAAAACTCATTTGGATGCCCAACAATTTACTAAACAGAGTGTAGAAATAAAAAAAAAAAGAAAAAAAAAAAGAACAAAAGAAAATAAAGCCCCCCCCCTCGCTGGGGCCTCGGCCCAGCTGGCCACTGGGCTAGCCAGGCCGGCCCAGCCGCGCCCACTCCCCTCCCCCATATCCCACCACCCGACACCTAGCCGCTCCCCACCCCCCTCGCGCTCACTCCCCCCCCGATCCAGATCGGGCGCAGGCCCGACGCGCCTCGACGCGCCGACCGGCCGCCCCGACGCCGCCGCCGCCCCGCTCGCCGCTCCCCTCGCCAACGCCGACGCCGCTGTTCCCTCGCCGACGACGCGCCGCGCGCTCGCCCGCCCTCGCCGGACCCGCCGCTTCGCCCCGACCCCGACCCCGTCGCCGTCGACGCCGTCGCCTCTCCACCACCATCCCGCCGTCTCCCCGCGCCCGCTGCCCTAGCCCTACAGCGCGGTGAGGCCCTCGGCCTCTTCCCTTCGCCCGTCCCTACCGACACTACCGCGTCGCACGCGGCTCGCAGCGCGAAGCCCCCCCCCTCTCGCGCTCAACCTCGCCGCGCGGCCGCGCGCCATCCGCGGCGACCGCGCCCCTGGGCCCGGCTCACCCCTGGCGCGCGCTGCGCGGCTCGCCCGTCCGCCCCCCCCCACCCCCACCCCCCCCGTCCGCGCCCGCGCGTGCCATTTGGGCGCCGGACTGTCCGGTCCCAAATGGGCACGCTCCGGACATGTCCGGCGCCCCAGACATGCACGCCGCGGACATGTCCGCCCCAGCCCCACTGAATAGGGGCCCACGGCCCAGAACGAATTAAAAATAATAAAATAAAAATAAAAATAATTAAACTAATTAATTAATTAATTAGTTAATTAATCCTGATTAGGTTAATTTAATTAAGTGAGTTAGTGTTAATTAAACAGTAATTTAATTAGTTAATCACTAATTAACCTAACAGCCTATGACAGGGGGGACCCACTGGTCCTGACGTCATGCTGAGTCAGCAAGACACTGTTCTGGATAATGTTGATTTAATAAAATAAATAAATTCCAGAAATTAATAAAGCTTTAGAAAAATCATATCTTTTAATCCGTAACTCCGATCGAAATACTTTCTACATGAAAGTTGTTCAGAACGACGAGACGAATCTGAAACGCGGTCCGTTCGTCCGTCACGCGTCCCTAAATATCCGAACTTGCAACCGTTCCCCTCTTATCCTCTGTCCGATAATTCCAAAGACCCGGGAAATATCGTCAGATATTTTCCGCTCCGTCTGCACGTGTGATGCTGCGTTTAGACTACCCCTAGCACCGTGTATCATATTTGTATGCTCATGTTTGCTATATATTTATACTGTTTCCTCCCCCTCTCTCTCTCGATAGCCCCCGACCCTGACGTCGTCCCCCCGAGACCGACGCAGCTCCGGATCCCGAAGACACATAGACGACCTTGCCCTTGCCGCCAGAGCAACCAGGCAAGCCCCTCCCTTGAAACATACCGATATCGCCCATTCTAATTTCTCCTGCTTGCATTAGAATTACTGTGCTGCTGCTTTACCTATTCTGATGCAAAGCCTGTTCATTGTAACCGTGTTGATAATTACCTACATATCCTAAACTGTTTAGTCTAGGCTGGGTACGAACCTATCAGTGACCCCACTTATCCGATGCCGCGCTGGATCGTCAGAAGACCCGATCAATGGGATTGAAGACCAGGACCCGACACCGACATCACCCCCTTAGTTGTAAGACACTGCAGGTTACTATCGAGTGCCGAGGGTGATGAAACCTCTTGTGCACTTCTGATGTTAACTCTGTAGAGTAGCTATCGGTCGTGGTCATCGAGGGGTGATTCCTCCTTCACGCTTCCGATAACGACGCTGTCGTACAAACACCTCAAGTGTGGACCCAGTGAGGGTGATTCCTCCTAGTTCACCTTGACGGATACATCGAGTGGGAATTCAATGAGGGTGATACCTCAGATTCCCTGATGTTATGGACACACGGATACTGGACTTTACAATGTTACTTGGAAAGGCGGGTCGACCCTGAGGGGTACCCGCGTGTGATGTGAAGGCGGGTTGCCAGTGTGGTGCCCGAGTGGTGAATACGAGGCGCGGCCGGGCATTCTTAACCCTTGCCGCAAGTCCTCGAGATGGGGCGACGGGGGTCACATCTTTCGTGAGTTCTTGCTCGTTACCGCAAGCCCTAGTCCTAACGATTTGGATATTTGATCCGAGCAGGCCTCTGGCCTGATAGCACTAACCATCACGTGGGCATAGTATGGGCGTTCTGCATCGTATGCATCAGCCGAAAGCTCTGTCAGACGTCCAGTTCAGCAGTGCGGCATGGAGTGATTGGCGCCATTTCGGTGGTGCTTGGATCTGGGCCATGTACGCAACGACCCGGAGGGTGAGGGGCGATGGCCAAGACCCCCTTGCGCTTAGGACGTAGACCGGCGGGGACCTCTATGCTGAGCGTAGGTAGGGTTGCGATGTGTCGTTTGGCCGAGGCCGGGCATGACCCAGGAAAGTGTGTCCGGCCGGAGTTAATCGAGCGTGGTTGGGTAGTTGGTGCACCCCTGCAGGGAAGAACACTTCTATCGATAGCCGGTCCTACGGTAAAGGACACTCGGAGTTGTATCCTGATTGATACAATTTAGAACTGGATTACCGTGATGAGACCTGTATATATGGCTCTGGGATTGCTTCTCGCAGGGAGTCGAGAAGGGATCTCAGGACGAGGTTGATGAATGTATGGCTCTGGGATTGCTTTCGCGCAGGGAGTCGAGAAAGGATCTCTGGGTGAGGTTGATATTATTACTGCTACATTATATGGTATTGTTCTACCTCTTCTACTGTGCAAGACCGCTGAAGATGCTAGTCTTCGATAGGACTAGGCCTTTCTCTCTATTCTGGCATTTCTGCAGCCCAGTCCAATATACAGCCTCCCCTTGATAATGTTGCATATGTAGTGTAGATCTCCTTGCTTGCTGAGTTACTTTTGAGTACTCACGGTTGCTTTGTTTACCTTTTCTCCCCATATCAGTTTGTCGTGACCAAGATGACGGAGCCCCTGAGACAGCTGCCCTGCCGACGATCGTTACTACTACTACTCAGAGGATGGATACTACTACGAGTTGACTGACGACCAGGAGTAGGATCGGAGGGTCCCAGGCAGGAGGCCTTCGCCTTTCGATCGTAGTGTTTTATTTTGCCCCGCCTTCCTAAAGGCCTTTCTGTTTCTATTTCATATCTGTACTCAGATATCTGATGCTTCCGCTGACGCTTGTTCGCAAGCTTATGTATTCGAGCCCTCGAGGCCCCTGGCTTGTAATATAAAGCTTGTATGACTTTATTTATGTTTTAGAGTTGTGTTGTGATATCTTCCCGTGAGTCCTTAGGCTTGATCGTGTGCATTTGCGTGTATGATTAGTGCACGATCGGGCCGGGGGCGTCACACCCAAGCACAACCATCTCATCACCACGCCACCCTGGCGACTGGCGCACAACGACGAGAGCACGGCGCTGCCACTACCTGCACTGTTAGAAGCCAGGCGATGTTATGGTCTACATCGTCATCCATGCCGAGCACTGCTTCGGAGGCCATGGCACGGGCCCAACTCCTGTTGAGATTTTCGCCGGCGGCCGATCAGATGGATGAGTGGAGAGCCACCATTCTGAGCCTGATTGGTTTCGCCGAGGCGGGAGGATCACAGCGAGCGGGCCCGTCACGGCCTCCGCAGGCGGCGACAACGGCCCGAGCCACTGGCCGTACCGAAGGGGCCACCCCCACGGTGCAATCCCCTCCATGGCAGCAAGCGCAGGGGCCGCAGCTAGAGCCACACGACCAAGAACCTGATGACGTATCGATGGTTTCGTTCGATCCTTGAGCACGACAAGACCAGCGGCGAGTCCTGGAAGACAGGCAGAGGGAAGACGCGCACGCCACCATCGAACGATGCCGCGAAACCCAACGCCAGTCAAATAGGCGCAATGGCCCCGACGTCGACGAGCCCACGCCTAGTGAAGGTGGGTACCTACCTTTCGAGGTTGGGTGCCCCGCATTCACTCGCGAGCTGTGGCAAGTCCGTTGGCCATCTGCTCGCACGTTCAATCCAGAAGTACCAGAGAAGTATGATGGAAGATTGAACTCGACAGAGTTATTGAGCCTCTACACCATCGCCATTCAAGCTGCCGGGGGAAGAGATGAGAAGGTGTTCACCAACTACTTCCCTTTGGCACTCAAGCCAAATGTGAGGTATTGGCTGATGCATTTGCCAGACAATTCCATATCGACCTGGGCTGACCTATGCCGTGAGTTTGTTGGCGCCTTCACGGGTGGCCATCAAGAACCAGGGCGGCCCAGCGACTTGCAGCTCCTTCCGCAGAAAGAAGGAGAGAGTCTGCGGAAGTACATGCAGAGGTTTAGCCGGGTGCACAGGAATATTCCAGACATCCACCCGGCAGCTGTGATAGCCGCATTCCAGTCCAACGTGCGCAACCACCAGATACGTTCTAAAATGAACGTTCGGTTGCCCAAGACTGTGAATGAGCTATACACTCTGGTGGATAAGTGTGCCCGAGTAGAAGAGGGGAGATGACTCCCCGGTGAAGAAGATGGTGTCGACATCGACTCAGAGGACGACGACGACGCCACCAACCAAAATAAGAAGAACAAGAAGCGCAAGGATAAAGCGGTGATGACCGTTGAAGGATCGAGTGCACCTAGTACCGGCAAGAAGGCCAAGACCGAGGTTCCCGGCAAGGAAGCTGCCGCGTGCACTAATTGCCAGGAAGCCACGGCTGCCGAGAAGGTTGGGAAGAGTGATGGGCCATACTGCAAGATCCATCGGACCATGGGCCACGATCTTTAGGAGTGTCATCTGGTTGAGCAACTCGTCAAGAAGCAGAGGGCTGAGTACGAGAAGTGTGATAAGGAGAAAGACCAAGATGGCGCTGGCGGGAATTGCCGATGCAGCAGAATAGGTTGCACCGGCAAGGCTCCTCAGTATCAGGGGAAACCCGCTAAAGGCCATGAGAAGAAGGATTGCGAGGACGAGAGTGATGAAGGAGATGAAGAGGAAACCAGCGAGCAGGAGTTCCAGAAAGCCACTGACGCACTATGCATTGACGAGGGTGCATCCTTACACTCCTCTCACCACCAACTCAAAAGATAGGCGCGTGAGGTCAATGCCGTGGAGCCAGCGGCAGATTCTCGGAAGCTGCTCAAGTGGTCCCGCACGCCCATCATCTTTGATGAGGAGGATCACCCCGACCGCACTACCGCGGTAGGGTGTTTGCCGTTATTGGTTTCACCAATGATCTGCAACCTCAAGGTCACAAAGATGTTGGTTGACGGCGGGGCCGGGTTGAATCTGATTTCTCCAAAGGTCATCAGCAAACTCTAGATAGCAGATGAAGAGCTCAAGGTTACTGGTACATTCCAAGGGATCAACCTCGGCAGGAGTCGTCCTAAGGGGAAGATCACACTGCCGGTAACATTCGAGGGGGAGTTAAACTACCGGACTGAGAAGATGTTTGATGTGGTTGACCTCCCCCTGCCGTACAATGGAATCCTTGGTCGCCCTGCCCTGGCCAAATTCATGGCGGCATCCCACTATGCCTATAACACTTTGAAGATACCAGGGCCAATGGGCGTCATTTCCATTCCATCAGACAAGAAAGACGCAATCATATGCGTGGATAAGATGTACCGGGAAGCAGTCACTGCAGAGGCCACGGAAGCCACTGCTCCCGCCAAGGAAAGCAAGAAAAAGAAGAAAGCCAGCAAGGATGCTAGCAAGGAATCCGGGAAGCATACCTCTTCGGAGTGCGTTGCGCCTGTTGATGACTTGCCAGAGAGTTCCAATAGCAAGAGGTCCAAGGCTGCTGCACCCACTGTGAAGAAGGTCCCGGCAGGGCTGGCTAGCGCTAACGGTACATTTACCATCAGTGCCACCCTCGACGACAAATAGGAAAGCGCGCTCATTGCCTTCCTGCGGGCGAATGTCGATGTGTTTTCTTGGCAACCATCTGACATCCCCGGTGTTCCCAGGGAGGTAATTGAGCACCACCTTGCTGTCTGCCCACATGCCCGGCCCGTCAAGCAGAAGGTCCGAAAGCAAGCTTTGGAGCGGCAGCAGTTTATTGCCGAGGAGATCAAGAAACTTGAGGCAGCTGGTCTGGTCAGAGGAGTGTTGCATCCAACATGGTTAGCAAACCCAGTGGTAGTGCGCAAGGCGAATGGGAAATGGAGGCTTTGCATAGATTTCACAGATCTGAACAAAGCATGCCCAAAGGACCCATTCCCCTTGCCGCGCATCAACCAGATTGTGGATTCCACCTCCGGGTGTGACCTGCTTTCCTTCCTAAATGCCTACTCTGGCTACCACCAGATCTTGATGTCCAAGGAAGATGAAGAGATGACCGTGTTCATAATCCCCATGTGGCACGTACTATTTTGTACGAATGCCCTTCGGTTGAAGAGCGCTGGATCCACTTTTGCAAGAGCAGTACAGATTGGCTTTGAGTCCCAGCTGCACAGAAATATTGAAGCCTACATGGATGATATAGTGGTCAAAACCAAGGACAGAGTTACTCTCATTCAGGATTTAGAAGAGACCTTTGCAAATCTGCGCAGAATCAACTTGAAGCTGAACCCGGAGAAATGTGTGTTTGGCATTCCTTCTGGCAAGCTACTTGGCTTCTTCATGTCCCATCGGGGGATAGAGGCCAAACCCGACAAGATCAAGGCTATTGAACAGATACAAGCACCCAAGACAGTTAAAGACGTGAGGCGTTTGACTGGATGTGTTGCCGCGCTGAGCAGGTTCATTTCCAAGTCCGCCGAACGTGCCTTGCCTTTCTTCAAAATCTTGAAGAAGGCAGGACCCGTGGAGTGGACCCCGGAGGTGGACGCTGCGCTACAAGATTTGAATACCTACCTTTCCTCTGTTCCCACCTTAGTCGCTCCTAAACCACAAGAGCCGTTGCTGCTATATTTAGCAGCGACCAATCAAGTGGTTAGCGCAGCGCTGGCGGCGCAGCGGGAGGTAGATGACGCAGCAGTCGCCACCGCTGTCCCCTCTGGAGAGGAAAGTGAACCCGTCCCAGCAAGGTCAGATGCAGTTCAAGACAAAGAAGAGCAAGGCAGTGGAGACAGTTCCAAGATCACGGCAAGGAAGAAGGTGGTGCAGCGCCCAGTGTACTTCGTCAGCTCCCTACTGCAGGGGGCTAGGTCAAGGTACTCTGGCATGTAGAAGTTGATTTTTGGCCTCATCATGGCCTCAAGGAAACTGCGCCACTACTTCCAAGCCCACGAGGTCACGGTTGTCACCCGCTTCCCCTTGCAATGCATACTCCGAAACCTCGAGGCCACTGGCAGGATCGTGGAATGGGTTTTGGAGTTATCCAGCTTTGGTTTGAAGTTTGAAAGCACCTCAACTATTCAGAGCAGAGGACTGGCAGAGTTCATTGCGGAGTGGACACCGACCCCTGATGAAGAAGTACTGGAGACAGTCATCCCCGGCAAGGAAGCGCCCCAAGAATGGATTATGTATTTTGATGGTGCCTTCTCCCTACAAGGTGCAGGAGCTGGCGTGCTTCTCATTGCTCCCACTGGGGAGCACCTTAAGTATGTCGTTCAAATGCATTTCCCCCGGGAGAAGGCTACCAACAATACTGCAGAGTATGAAGGGCTCCTTGCCGGGCTCAGAATTGCAACAGAACTGGGAATCAAGAAGCTGATTATCCGCGGAGATTCACAACTGGTGGTGAGATAAGTGAACAAGGATTATCAAAGCCCATTGATGGAGGCATACGTCGAGGAAGTGAGAAGGTTGGAGGAGCACTTTGACGGATTGCAAACAGAGCACATACCGCGTGCAAAAAATAGCATTGCTGATCATCTATCAAAGTGCGCTGCACAAAAACTCCATGTGGAACCAGGGACTTTTGTTCTCCATCTAACTCAATCCTCCGTATCCCCGGCAACAATGGCCAGCAAGAGAAGGAAATTGAACTCCGGCAAGCCTCTCCCGGCAGAGCTTCCCGAAGCCCCCGGCAGAGAGCTTGGTGGGAACAACTCCCCTTCGATCAGTGAGCTGCACCCTCCCGCCAAACTACCAGTCTTTGAGGTCGAGGCATGCGCTCCCATCGATGGGGAGGTGCCGCTAGTCCTTGTTGCCGAGCCCCAGGCTCCAACTTGGGCGCGGCACATTGTTCATTTCCTCCAAATAGGAGAACTTCCTGAAGAGCAAGAAGAAGCTGAAAGAGTAGCCCGGAGGGCCAGTATGTATCAGTTCATTGACGACACGCTATACAGAAGAAGGCCCAACGGTGTGAAATTGAAGTGCATTTGCCGGGAAGAAGGAAAGGAACTGTTGGCAGAGATACACAAGGGTATGTGTGGCTCCCACATGGATCAAGGGCCTTGGTTGGGAAAGCTTTCCGGCAAGGCTTCTACTGGCCCACAGCCCTCCAAGATGCAATTGAGCTAGTCACCAAGTGTGAAGCCTGCCAGTTCCACTCCAAGAATATCCATCAGCCTGCTCAAGCTCTCCAAACAATCCCTTTGTGATGGCCATTTTCAGTCTGGGGGCTCGACATCTTAGGCCCCTTCCCCCGTGCTACCGGGGGCTTTGAATTCTTGTTCGTCGCAATCAACAAGTTCACAAAGTGGCTAGAAGTAGAGCCCGTGAGAAAGGTGACCGCGCTGTCAGCTATCAAGTTCTTGAAAGGATTGGTGTGCCGCTTCAGGGTACCTGCCCGAATCATCACCGACAATGGCACCCAATTCACAAAGCCGCGCCTTCATGCAATACGTTCATGCCCTCGGAAGCAAGGTCTCATTTGCCTCTGTGGCCATCCCAGAAGCAACGGGCAAGCTGAGAGGGCGAACGCTGAAGTGCTACGAGGTCTTAAGACAAGAACTTTTGATCGGCTGCAGAAGTGCGGCAGGCGATGGATCGACGAGCTGCCGGTGGTTCTTTGGTCCCTCCATACGACACCAAATCGAGCTACCGGGTAGAATCCCCTCTCCCTAGTCTATGGGGCAGAAGCAGTTATCCCCACGGAACTCATATTTGGGTCTCCTCGAGTGCTTGCCTACGATGAAGTAGTGCAGGAACAACACCGTTGTGACGACGCTGTGCTACTTGAGGAGAACCGTCTCCGGGCTGCTACGTGTGCTGCACGCTACCAGCAAGCCCTGCGTTGCTAGCACAGCCGCAGGGTTCATGCCAGGAGTTTTGAGGAAGGCGACCTTGTCCTTAGGCGCGTTCAGTCCGCCAAGGGTGCAAACAAGTTGACGCTGAAGTGGGAAGGCCCTTACCGGGTAGTACGAGTCACCAGACCTAGCGCAGTCCGTCTGGAGACTGGAGATGGCATTCAATTACAAAACTCATGGAACATTGAGCATCTCCGTAAGTTCTACCCGTAAGGCGCGGCTGTCGGGCCCGGCCCGACAGCCACCCTTTTGTACAAGCTTTGCCGAAGTTGCATGTAACCCTTGGTACAAAACCAGGCGCAGACCCTGAGCAACAGAGAAATAAATGAAGCGCTGGGGGCCCCCGAAACTTGCATGCATGCATAAGCATATCATGAGCATAGCATGATCATGTAGATGAGGTCGCATGTGGCATTGTTTTCATCTGCACTAAGTTGCAGGGTTCTTGCCGTGGACTTGATCCCGAAGAGAAGAAATGAAGACGAGCCTACGTGACGATCCCCGGCAAACCAAACAAATAAGTTCCTTCTTATCCATACATGTTCTGTAATTTTAAAACTTGTGCATATGAAAACCCCGCCACCTTCGAAACATAGGTGCTCCTACCCTTTGACTCGAACGCTGCTTCGGTCAGGGTGGTCGCAGTGGCCTTTGGCGGAAAAGGTTCGGTGGGGGGCTGGTCCCTTTTTACGGTTTTTTGCCCGGCAGGCCTAGCCCTGCGGCGACAAACTGAGGGCACCAGCAGGATAGCCTACCGGGGAAACTTGTTTACTTAAATGTATAGAGGCATTTCACCTCTGCATGGATATGGTACATGCACAAGTGCCCGGCAAAGCTTGTCTTTTTCATTAATATGCTGATAAGCAAGTACAGATCTTACAGAACACAAACATGGATAAAGAAGTTTACATTATTTAGACTAAAGTTTGGCCGATGCCTGCACATTTTAAACTGAAAAAAGATAACTGCCCCGTAACCCCTTTCTTGTCCCTCTCCTCCTAGGCACTATGGTGAGAAGAGAAGAGGGCAAAAGGGGTGCCTGGGCAGAAGCCCAGCCTGACCCCGTCAGGCCCCACGACAGGGAGCCCGACAAGATCGGGAGGGCATGGGCAAAGGTGATGGTGAAGAGAGCGGCGGAAGGGTCCCCCTGGCCACCGCCACCAGGGCCAGCAGGACGCGGCAGGGCAAACGAAGCTGCAGCTCGAGAGGAAGCCTGCCGGGGTCCAGCTGGAAGGCTGCTGGAGGAGCCGAGGGTACCACAACCACCTCTGCATCCAACTCCCCGGCAAATCGCCTTGCCGGGAAGGAGATGCAGGTGCAGATGATGGTGCTGCCGCCTGATGGTGATGGTGCGGCTGGTGTTCAGCCGGAGTTGGAGCCGTCGTCCTCCCCGTCGGCGCCGTCGTCGTCGCCGTCACTGTCCTCCTCGTCGCTATCACTTGAGGAGGAGCTTTCGTCATCGGTCGAGCTCTCCGCGCAGCACCCTAAGCGAGCACCCAAGCAACCGAGGACCTTGACGGAGAGCAGCTCGGCGTCCATTAATTTAAAATGGAAGACGTGCCCCTCCGACAAGCTGTGGGCCCGGGCAAAAGTCTTCTAGCCGCGTCGGAAGAGCATGACATGAGGGGCAGGGAAATCCACATCCACCCGCATGCTGCCATTACAGTAACCCCTCATGTGCAGCTTCAGTGCACATGGTTGTTCAAGCTCCATCACCCTCGCAAATGGAGTAGGGAGGCGGAGGCGACCGCGCGGGGGCTTATACAACCTGATGATGAACTCCAGCGGTTGATCTCTGACATGGCCTTCCATTGGGGGATGAGCGGCCGGCAGAGGTGCAATCAGAGCACCACCCCGTCCTCCTCGACCCCGGGCACCACGGCGGCCACGACCTCGCCCCCTCCCACCTCCTCTCGCGGCGGGCTCTGCCCCCATGTTTTCAACAGGAGGAGGGAGGTGCTGTCGAGTAGAAGACCTTGTCGCCACTGTCGGAGAACCGCCACGACCCCGGCCCCTCACCATGGTGGACAAGAACTGCTAAAGAGAAGGAAGGGGTGAGATGTGTGGAGAAGCACCCTGCCCTGCATTCCTTTTTATAGGTGAACGGGGCAGGGGGCTGGCTCCTCTCCCTGAAGGCAGCCGCCCTACTCCTCCAATCCGGCTTCCCCGCGCCACCAACGGCTCGTGGAATCAAGGCCAACCCTCAGCACCAATCCATGGCGTCTGGGTTTCTGCCATGGCACGCATTTCCACGCCCTCCGCGTCTGCCACCAACCCCGCTCAACGCATGCAGTACATGTGGCGGAAGCGCTGCAAGTGGGAAAGATAATGGAATGGCAGGCACCACCCCATGAACGTGGGACGTGGGCAGCCCACGGACCGTGGCTCATAATCTCCCCCACAACGTCTTGCACGATGCACGGGAAAACCAGAAACTGACTCAAGCTCAGATTAATGAAGAAGCAAAGAAGATCTCAAAGGGTGAGCTACCGCAGCCTCCCCGCCTATGTACTGGACAGGGCCTACCCTGACGACGCTCTGCAGCGCGTTCAGGCCAGGCCCGGGGGGCTCCTTTCGGTGCAACAAACCCTAGGCGTGTTGCCCAGACTGTACGCAGGCTCGAGAACAAGGTTGCAGCGTCCAAGACAAGACCAAGCAGAAGAGATCAGCTCTTTGAGAAATCAAAGGGTGGATCAAGAAGATCAAGACCAACCAAAGGAGCAAGATACCACTAAGGAAAAACCTCCCTTGCCGGGCAGGCGAGCCTGGCGGGGACGAGGTTGCCCCAAAGACAAGTCTCCAAATTGCCCCGGCAGGCTTGTTGGGGGCGCCGAGGGCGGATTACCCCGCCAAGGCTCCACCGCTCCACCTCACAGCAACGCAAGTCATTGATCGATGCGGTGTTGAGCCCCAAGTGGCTAAGTGGCCGCTATTTGGCACGTGGCGGCCACTTCCAGAGGAAATCACCTCCAAATGACACCCGTCCAGGGATGTGTCACGCAGGCAGGCGAGAAGGTGGCCGAACGACATGGCAAGGCTTGCCGGGCTACGCTACAATGTGACACTAAGCGGCACATTTAATGCGCTCTATCCTGTCTGTAGAGTTAGGTATGATAGCACTATTTGCTATCTAATCAGTACGCAATGACTGATTTGCCATTGTGGTGACCCCTTGATCTATAAAAGAAGGGCCATGGCAACCTTAGAAAGGATTCGGACCCTCGTACACTCATACGCGCGTAGTTGCTCTTGCCCCGAGGCGACCCTGCCGGGCTAGAGCGCTGCGTCTCCACCTCGGTCCTCTCATCAATCCACCAAAGCAGGAGTAGGGTTTTACGCCTCGCGGCGGCCTGAACCTAGGTAAAACTTTCCCGTGTGATCGCTGTCGTGTTGCTCCGTGCCCTCCGCTCTTTGTGCAATGCGTCCTTCCCCACTGCAGAACCACAAGGGGCCGATGGCCCCATAGGTGGCCGTGTTTTCCCACGACAAACATGATGCCTATATGCATAATCATTACCTTGGATATCATCATAACTTTGCACTTTTCTATCAATTACTCAACAGTAATTTGTTCACCCACCGTATTATTTGCCTTCAATAGAGAAGCCTCTAGTGAAACCTATGGCCCTCGGGTCTATTTTCCATCATATATTTTCAGATCTATAAACCAAAAAACCCAAAAATACCTTGCTGCAATTTATTTGTTTTTACTTTGTTTTACGTTTTAGTAAGTTTTTACATCTATCTCTATCAGATCTCACCTTTGCAAGTGACCGTGAAGGGATTGACAACCCCTTTATCGCATTGGGTGCAAGTGTTTGATTGTTTATGCAGGTGCATAGATTGGAGACTTGCATGTATCTC
Organism: Thinopyrum elongatum; assembly: GCA_011799875.1. Taxonomy (NCBI): domain Eukaryota; kingdom Viridiplantae; phylum Streptophyta; class Magnoliopsida; order Poales; family Poaceae; genus Thinopyrum; species Thinopyrum elongatum. The sequence continues at coordinate 502,113,137 of CM022303.1, forward strand.
CTACTGGATTGATACCTTCGTTCTTAACTGAGGGAAATACTTATCTCTACTTTGCTGCATCACCCTTTCCTCTTCAAGGGAAAAACCAACGCAAGCTTAAGAAGTAGCAGTCAGCCACACTATCTTCCCATCTGGATAGAAGTGTGCAATGGAATAAAACTGCATAATCATCTCATCATTCCATTTAGTGAGCTTCTGTCCAACAAATGCATCAACTCCATTCAACCTGAAGCTCTCATGAACATGGGGAAAGTAATCTTCATTGTCATCGATGTACTGCCAATCGACCCACTTCATGTCACATACAATGGGCTTCTTGTCAAGCAATACTGTCTCAAAGAAGTCCTACTGTTCTCTGGTGTGAAAACGATAGTCTACAGCAGTCCTCCTCCTTATGGCATATGGATCATTCTTTCTCCACTGTCTTAGACCTGCATCCTTTCTTAGCTTCATGTTCTCAGCCACTGGATGGTTATCATTGTGGTCTGGAATCTTTGGCTTCAATTTCCTGAGCACTAGTGGCTCATCATCCTCTTGGACCTCTGGCACTGGGGCCTTGTTCTTCTCAGCGCAGCTGATATGTTTCTGGTGGATCTCTTTGGAGCTAAAGTCTTGGGTGCAGTAGGTGGAGGTTTTGTCTTGGGCTTGGAAGGAGCAGCACCAGTCCTAATGGCATCAGTCATCAATTTTTGAGACTTGGCAGGTGGTGCAACAACTTCTTCTTCCTCCTCCTCCTCTGAAGTAGTGTGCTTCTCAATCAGCCAAGGGGTCAACAAGCTTGCACCATCTTCCTCTTTTCCTTTCTTTCTTCTTTGGAGGTTCAACATCTTGAGCAAAAGTGGATTGTCTGGCCTTTGACATAGGAGCTCTTTTGGCAGGAGCTTTCTTCTGAAGGCCAGACTTTGTGGTGGTAGATGCAGCATACTCCCTTCTGAGCACTTTCTTCTTAGAAGTCACTTCTTCCTCAACCACAAAATCTTCATCCTCACTGTCAGAATTCCTCCTCTTTCTTTGTCTGGTTGCAGCTTTTGGCAAGTTGCTAAGGGTGGTTCTGCTACCCTCATCATAACTTCTGCTGGGACTAGTGCCCAGACTGAGGTTGACTTGCTCCTCTGATTTGTTCTGACTGTTAGAAGCCTCAGACATCTCTGCAACTGACCCTGTGAATAGATGGATATGGGTAGAGTGGATGAGCATCACAAAAGAAAACTATTTTTTTGCAAAAATTGAGTCAAAATCTTAACTTTAGTTTTCTGCAGAAAGCATTTCGGAGCTACCGATATGATAATCTCGGTGACACCGAAGCACTTAACAGAGTCTAAACATGCAGTTTTGGTTAGACCAAGTTGCAGTTCGGTGACTCCGGGATGCTAGGGTTTCACTTAGAAATTGCTTTTGGTCTCATTGATCAGTACGTTTCAGTCAGACCGAATTATACTTAGTGCAATGGCCAGGGCCAATCGGTGGGACCGAAAGTTTCATTTCGGTCGGTCCGAGATGAATTCGGCGGAAACCTAACCCTAAGATTTATCATCAAATCTACTGTAAGGAATTTTTTTGCTGGATAGATCAATTTCATACGTGGAGAGAGACTAGGCAATAGCTTTGTGCATTGAATCGGAAGGGGAAAACAGCACAAAGGGGTCGAACCATACCCTAACTTGGTGATGGCTCGCTATGGCGGCAACGGTAGAGAAGATTCCCGTTGACGGTGGCGGAGACCTGCAACGACGACGCACAGGTGTATACGACGACAATCTGGAGACCAAGGGGCGGCAGTGCTGGGGTGCGAGCTCATGCGGTTTGAAGTAATTTTCAACCGTACGGGTATGCTGAGAATATATACCCAGACGTTGTCGGTAGCACCGAATGAAATGCCTCGGTGGCACCGAGATGCAAAACTGCATGCAATTATTGCAAATCAGTGAGACCGAGTCGTTTTAATTGGTTACACCGAGATGAAAACCTAGATCAATCTAATGCATTCGGTGAGACCGAGTAGGAGTGGTTTGTCAGACCGAAATAGAGTAGAAGGTTTTGGAAGTCAGCCCTTGACAGATCGATGACTCCAAGTGCTCCTCACCCGGAGGGTCCGAAAAAGAACTTGTTCAAACTTTTGTGATATAGCATGAATAGAGTTTGAGACGAGAAGAGCATAGGTAGCTAGAGAAGGTTCTTAGGCATTCTTGTCCATCCATTTGGCCAATAAAAACCAAACAATCAAAACAACAAAATGGATGTCCTCGAATGTAGAAATTATGCAACCAACATGCTCACACAATAAGATAGCAAATGAAACATGTGTCAAAGCATGCACAAACAATTCTAGCATCTATCAAGCAATTGGCGATGAATGGGTCATCTATATATGAGTATATTGACTTAGGAGTCAAATGAGAGCATTTGATCATAGGTCATACTCATCGTTTAAGCACAAGTGGGGTTACCACTTTTACATAAAGCATTAATGTGTTCACACCATTAGAGTTTCTTTAGCTCAATTCTTAGAGTAAAGCTCCCCCTAGATGTGATATCCCCCCTAAGAGGGATGAACTAACCTTGGGTTTTGTCGATGATGACTTCATGTAGATGTTGAAGATGTGGATGCTCAATGTTGATGTAGATCTTTTGGAGCAATCCATTGGAGTGTTGCACTTTCAATACCTACATGGGTTAGTCCCATAAGGAACATACAAGGATATCCATAGACATAGAGTGAATTGCACAAATGATGATGTCCATGAAAGCATTAGGTTACCTTGTCCCTTATCTTACCAACAAGAGGGTTTGTGACTCCATGAACTAGTGCAAGATATGAAAGTTGATTGCACAAGTCCTTGCCAATATGAATATGGGTGAAGTATGTTGGCGGAGTCACCCTCAAGAACTCTCTAGTTCTTCTTCTTTGGGATCCACATCAACTTGATGGGAATCCTTGGAGTTGCGGTTGAACTTGATGAAGTAGAACTTGACGTAGTCTTGGGAACCCACTTGACCATGGCCTTAGGAGCTTCTTCAAATGAGTCAATCTCTTCTTGAAGCTTGTCCTTGCCTTTTATCTTGTGGTCTTGTGGTGGAAGATCATCTTGAGCTTGTGTTCCCTCAAAAGAAGTGGGGGTCATACTTCTCTTGTTGAGGAACAAACTTCGTCTTGGGGTATTGATCTTCATCCCACTCAACTCCATTGGCATTGAACTTTCGTTCAAAACCAACACCTTGATTCTTCCGGTGCCTTCCTTGCTTGCGTACAATTTCCTCAAATTTCTTACTCCCGACAAGGCTCTTGTAAACACCTTTCTCTATAATTCCCTTCAATAAGCTATTTTCTTGCTCAAGTGTAACTTGGCTAAGAGAATCATTAGTGGAATCAATAGAACTACTAGAAGCAACAATATTGGATTTAACATGGTTATTGTTACTACTAGAGGAAGAATCTTTCTTGTTCTTATTGCTAGATTTTACTTGTGGCATATAAGTAGACAAGAGGAGATGTTTGGCAAGATAAGAAGAACTCTTCTTTCGAAGATCATCATTGATAGCTTTTAGGAACTCATGCTCTTGCTCTAAATTTAGCTTCTCGAAGCGTAGCTTCTCATGAGTCCTTAGAAGCTCTCTATGATCCTCTAGAGTTGTTTCATGAGCCAACTTAAGAGTGTTTAGTTCTTTAGTTAGACGCTCAATCTCCTTCTTATCATTGTCATTCGTTTCATCTTGATTAGCATGATTACTAGCAAGTTCATCACTAGTTTTATCAACAAGTAAATCATCATCTCCTAGCAAATCATCTTCATCACTATTGAAATCAACATACTCGGGGTGTGATACCTTAGGGCCTTTAGCCATGAAGCATCTTCCAATTCCTTCATTTGATGAGTCAAATATGTCGTAGGAGTTGGATGACACAAGTGCAAGACCGGCAACACCTTCATCTTGAGTATATTCGGAGTCGGAGTGATAGCTTCTCTCGGAGTAGTTGTCGGAGTCGGAACCAGATACCCATTCACCAACATGAGCTTGATGTCTTCATCTTGTGTAGCTCTTTGATGACTTGTCCTTCCTTTCCGAATCCTTGCTTCTATGAGAGGGTATTCGTTCATAACGATCATCTCTACTCCTTCTCTCTCTTGGAGGTGATTCATCTCTTCTACTCCTCCTTTTTGGTGAATCTTATCTTTTCTTGTAGGGATCCGTACACTCATTGGAGTAGTGTCTGGGTCTTCCATAATTGTAGCAATTACGATCACGACTAGAAGATCTTTTGTCATTGTAGGATCTTGACTTGGAGCTTCTCTCTTTGCTTCTATTCTTGTAGAACTTTTTGAAGTTCTTCACCATTAAGCTCAATTCTTCATTAGAGACTTGCTTCTCACTAGATGTTGTAGGAGCATCACTTGAAGCTTTGTAAGCACCACTTGACTTGTTGTGGAGCTCTTTCTTATCCTTGAGTGACATCTCATGAGCAACAGTTCTACCAATGACTTCCATGGGCTTGAGATCTTTGTAGTTGGGCATCATTTGGATCAAGGTGTACACGGTATCATATTTTCCATCTAAGGCTCTTAGGATCTTCTTGATGATGAATTTGTCGGTCATCTCTTCGCTTCCTAAGCCGACAATCTCATTTGTGATGAGAGCAAGACTAGAATACATCTCGGTGACTCCTTCACCATCCTTCATCTTGAACTTGTCAAGTTGACTTTGAAGAACATCCAATTTGGATTCTTTAACGGACTCGGTACCTTCATGCATGTCAACCAAAGTATCCCAAATTTCCTTTGCATTCTCAAGGCGGCTGATTTTGTTGAATTCTTCAGGGCACAATCCATTGAAAAGAATATCGCAAGCTTGAGCATTGTATTGCAACATCTTCATTTCTTTCACGGACGCTTCACGATCCAGTTCTTTTCCATCCTTGAAGAAATCACCTTGCAATCCAATACGCACAATAGCCCAAATGGTGGGGTTATGACCAAAAATATGCATTTTCATCTTATGCTTCCAACTTGCAAAATTAGTACCATCAAAGTAGGGACCTCTACGGTGGTAATTTCCCTCGCTAGATGCCATACTCTCCTAGGTTGTGAAACCAAGGCTATGATCACCAAAGCTATGGAAATCAAGGCAAATGGAGACCAAAGCTCTGATAGCACTTGTAGGATCGAAAGTAGGTCTAGAGGGGGGGTGATTAGACTACTTGACCAAATAAAAATCTAACATTTTCCCAATTTTAGTTGTGGGCAGATTTTAGCAATTAGCACAAGTCAAGCAATCAACCTACACATGCAATTCTAAGAGTGTAGCAGCGGAAAGTAAAACATTGCATATGAAGGTAAAGGGAAGGGTGCAAATGCAATGAAGACACGGAGATTTTTGGCATGGTTCCGATAGGTGGTGCTATCGTACATCCATGTTGATGGAGACTTCAACCCACGTTGGTGTAGAGTTGTATCGGTGGTCGATAGAACTTGAGGGAATATTTGTTCTGCCTTTAGCTCCTCGTTGGGTTCGACACTCTTATTTATCGAAAAGGGCTACAAACGATCCCCTATACTTGTGTGTTATCAAGACCTTTTTCTGGAGCCGTTGCCGGGGAGCAATAGCGTGGGGTGAATATTCTCGTGTGTGCTTGTTTGCTTTATCACTAAGTAGATTTTATTTTGTGCTCTTGTTTTCTATCTTTAGTTATGGGTAGGAAACGCAAAATACCAAAAAAATTAGTTGTACCTACTAAGCCAATGGTTGAAGAACCAGCCAAAATCTATCATACTACTGAAGCTTTCTACTTGGATCATCTTCGATCCATTTGTGCTCGTGCTGAAAACCCAACTAGATTAGTCGAGGGAAAATCATTAGATGAGCATGCTTGTTTTGTGCGACACCGTTTATCTCAAAAGGGAAACTTTTATAGCATCAAATTAATACTATGCAATGCAATGCTTGGAATTTATGTGAAATACATGATTTTACTTGTTGTTCTGAAGACCCTAAGAAGCACCTTCCTTATCAATGTGAGTTTAGAGATAATGGAATTCTATCTTCTTATGCTAAGGGTGTTTATAATTACTATGATGTTGAACAAATTGAAGAATTTATTGCTTTTAAGGGTGCTTATGAAATTGATTCTTTGATTGAAAAGTATGATACTACTCTTTACGAATCTGAAAATTTTGTCATACTTAAATATTGCTATGAAAACTATGCTTATAATGCTTATATTAATGAGTTTATTGATAAAGTCTCCGCTGTCCAAGAAGAGACTAATATTTTGCAGGAGTCTATGGAAGAAGAAATTGATGAAACTGTGAGCTCATTGGATGAAAAACATGATGAGGAGAGCGAAGAACAAAAGGATGAAGAGCGGATTAGCTACACATGCCCACCTTCTAATGAGAGTAACCCTCCAACTCATACATTGTTTAATGTCCCTTCGTTCTTACCGAAGGATGAATGCTATGATAATTGCTATGATCCCGTTGATTCTTTTGAAATATCCCTTTTTGATGAAATTGATGTTTGATATGCTTGTGGCCAAGATGCCAATATGAATTATGCTTATGGATATGAATTTGCTATAGCTCCTTATGTTAAGAATGAAATTGTTGCTATTGCACCCACACATGATAGTCCTATTATCTTTTTGAATTCTCCAAACTACACTATATCGGAGAAGTTTGCGCTTATTAAGGATTATATTGATGGGTTGCCTTTTACCGCTACACATGATGATTTTGATGAATATAATATGCATGTGCTTGCTGCTCCTACTTGCAATTATTATGAGAGAGGAACTACATCTCCGCCTCTCTATGTTTCCAACACGATAAAATTGCAAGAAACTCCTTATGCTATGTATTGGCCTTTACTTGATGTGCATGAATTGTTCTTTTATGACATGCTGATGCATAGGAAGAGAGTTAGACTTCGTTATTGCATGATATATGTTGCTTTGTGCTCACTACTAAATGCCAAATCATCGTTAATTCAAATTGGCTTTGATATACCTTGGGATCCGGGTGGATCCATGACTTGAGCTCTTTATGCCTAGCTTAATGGCTTTAAAGAAAGCGCTGCCAGGGAGACAACCCGGAAGATTTAGAGAGTCATTTTATTCTGTTGAGTGCTTTTATAAAGTTTAAAAACACAAAAATATAGAGGGGAACTTAAAACTACACAAAAAGAAAAGCGAAAGTGAGAAAGACGAGCACCGTTGAAGTGGGGGACGTCCTTGAACTTTGTTCATGCCCATGGAAACTTTATGAATCTCGATTACTGAAACTTTTCAACAAAAATAATTATCCCCTTGCACAAATCCATTGTATTATAAAAATAATGTGCCAAGATTTGCCTTTAGGATGATTAGATTGCTTGTTGGTATGTGCGGTGCAAAAACAGAAACTTTGGCTGTAGTGCACAATTTTACATTTTTTACTGGAATGTCAAAAGTTTCTGAAACTTTTTGCACAGTATTTATATACAATTTTTTTATTTTTTTCCTAATTTTTCAGAATTTTTGGAATTACAGAAGTACGGTAGATGTTCAGATTGCTACAGACTATCCTGTTTAAGACAGATTCTGTTTTTGATGCATTGTTTTGCTTGTTTTGATGAAACTATCGATTCTATCGGTGGTATAAGCCATGGAAAAGTTATAATACAGTAGCTACAATGCAAAAACAAAATATGAATGGGTTTGCAACAGTACTTAGAGTAGTGATTTGCATTATTATACTAACGGATCTCACCAGTTTTCTGTAAAGTTTTGTGTGGATGAAGTGATCAAAGATTGAGGAGGTCTCGATATGAGGAGAAGGAGGAGAGGCAAGATCTCAAGCTTGGGGATTCCCAAGGCACCCCAAGTAAATATCCAAGGAGACTCAAGCGTCTAAGCTTGGGGATGCCCCGGAAGGTATCCCATCTTTCTTCAACAAGTATCAGTATGTTTTCGTTCTCGTTTCGTTCATGTGATATGTGTAAATCTTGGAGCGTCTTTTGCGTTTAGTTTTCATTTTTCTTTTATGCACCATGCTGGTATGAGATAGTCCATGGTTGATTTATATAATGCTCATTGCACTTCACTTATATCTTTTGAGTATGGCTTTATAGAATGCATCATGTGCTTCACTTATATCATTTGAAGTTTGGATTGCCTGTTTCTCTTCACATAGAAAACTATTATTTGTAGAATGCTCTTTTGCTTCACTTATATTTATTAGAGCATGGTCTTTTGTAGAAAGAATTAAACTCTCATGCTTCACTTATATCAATTTAGAGAGCCAACGGGAATTGGTCATTTGCATGGTTGGTCATAAAATCCTACATAAAACTTGTGGATCACTGAATATGATGTGTTTGATTCCTTGCAATAGTTTTGCGATATAGAGATGGAATATGTGGGAGGTACTAGTAAACGGTTGTGGTTAGGAAGAATATTGGTGTTAAGGTTTGTGATTCCCGAAGCATGCATGTATAGTCTCTCGTTATGCTATGAAGTTGGAGCATGATTTATTATTGATTGTCTTCCTTATGAGTGGCAATCGGGGATGAGCGATGGTCTTTTCCTACCAATCTATCCCCCTAGGGGCATGCGTAGTAGTACTTAGCTTCGAGGGCTAATAAACTTTTGCAATAAGTATACGAGTTCTTTATGACTAATGTGAGTCCATGGATTATACGCACTCTTACCTTTCCGCAATTTGCTAGCCTCTACGGTACCATGCATTGCCCTTTCTCACCTCGAGAGTCGGTGCAAACTTCACCGGTGCATCCAAACCCTGTGGTATGATACACTCTATCACACATAAGCCTTATTATATCTTCCTCAAAACAGCCACCATACCTACCTATTATGGCCCTTCCATAGTCATTCCGAGATATATTGCCATGCAACTTCCACCGCTTCCGTTTTGATGACTTGAGCATTCATTGTCATATTGCTTTGCATGATCGTAAGATAGCTAGCATGATATTTCCATGGCTTGTCCGTTTTTTTATATCGTTGTTATGCTAGATCATTGCACATCCTAGTACACTGCCAGCGGCATTCATATAGAGTCATACTTTGTTATAGGTATCGAGTGTAATTTTATTTCTTTTGAGTTATAAGTAAATAGAAGTGTGATGATCATCATCATTCATTTTTATAGCATTGCCCCAGTGAGGAAAGGATGATGGAGACTATGATTCCCCCACAAGTCGGGATGAGACTCCGGACAAAGAGAGAAAAAAAAAGAAAAAAGAAAAAGAAAAAAAGAAAAGAAAAGAAAAGAAAAGAAAAAAACAAAGAGAGAAGGGGCATGCTAATTCCACACTTGTGCTTCAAAGTAGCACCATGTTTTTCATATAGAGAGTCTCCTATGTTGTCACTTTCATATACTAGTGGGAATTTTTCATTATAGGATTAGATGCACACCCACTTAGTTTTCATTTTGAGCTTTCATACACTTATAGCTCTTAGTGCATTCGTTGCATGGCAATCCCTACTCCTCGCATTGATATCAATTGATGGGCATCTCCATAGCCCGTTGGTCAGCCGCGTCGATGTGAGACTTCCTTACTTTTTTGTCTTCTCTATATTTCCCCTCTCATCATAATCTATTCCACCCATAGTGCTATATCCATGGATTGCACTCATGTATTGCGTGAGGGTTGAAAAAGCTGAAGCGCGTTAAAAAGTATGAACCAATTGCTCGGCTTGCCATCGGGGTTGTGCATGATAAATACTTTGTGTTAAGAAGACAGAGCATGACAAGACTATATGATTTTGTAGGGATAACTTTATTTAGCGTTAATATTTTGAAAGACATGATTGTTTGTTGGGATGCCTGAGTATTGATATCTTTATGTCAAATTATAGACTATTGCTTTAAATCACTTGTGTCTTAATATTCATGCCATGATTAGATATACGATCAAGTTTATGCTAGGTAGCATTCCATATCAAAAATTATCTTTTTTATCATTTACCTACTCGAGGACGAGCAGGAATTAAGCTTGGGGATGCTGATACGTCTCCATTGTATCTATAATTTTTGATTGTTTCATGCTAATATTATACAACTTTCACGTATTTTTGGCAACATTTTATATGATTTATTGGACTAACCTATTGATCCAGTGCCCAGTGCCAGTTCTTGTTTGTTGTATGTTTTTTGTTTCGCAGAATATCCATATCAAATGAAGTCCAAACGCGATAAAAATTTACGGAGAATTATTTTCGAATATTTATGATTTTTAGGAGGTGGAATCAACTCAAACGGAGGCCCACGGCCTCCACAACCCACCAGGGCGCACCGGGCACCCCCTAGCGCACCCAGGTGTCTTGTGCCCTCCTTGTACGTCAGTTGGAGCTCTACTTCGGGCGCAAGGAAGCTTATATCCAGAAAATAGTCATGTTAAAATCTCAACGCAATCGTATTTACGGATCTTCGGGAATATAAGAAACGGTTTTCGGCCAGAAAACAGGAATGCAAAACAGAAGAGAACAGAGAGACAGATCCAATCTTGGAGGGGCTCTCGCCCCTCCGCCGCCATGGAGGCCATGGACTAGAGGGGGAACCCTCCTACGATCTAGGGGGGAGGTCAAGGAAGAAGAAGAAGGAGGGGAGGCTCTCTCCCCCTCTCTCCCGGTGGCGCCGGAACACCGCTGGGGCAATCATCGTGTGACGGCGATCTACTCCAACAACTCCATCATCTTCACCAACAACTCCATCACCTTCCACCATCTATATTCAGCGGTCCACTCTCCTGCAACCCGCTGTACCCTCTACTTGAACATGGTGCTTTATGCTTCATACTATTATCCAATGATATGTTGCCATCCTATGATGTCTGAGTAGATTTTTGTTGTCCTACCGGTAATTAGTGAATTGCTATGGTTGGTTTAATTTGCTTGTGGTTATGTTGCTATCCTTTGGTGCCCATCGGATGAGCGCGCGTGTGGATCACACCATAGGGTTAGTTGTATGTTGATAGGACTATGCATTGGAGGGCAAGGGTGATAGCAACTTCAGCCTAAACATAGAAATTGATACATACGGGATTGAAGGGGGACCAATATATATCTTAATGCTATGGTTGGGTGTTTTTACCTTAATAAACGTTAGTAGTTGCGGATGCTTGCTACTAGTTCCAATCATAAGTGCATAGAATTCAAAGTAAGGGACGACATGCTAGCAGTGGCCTCTCCCACATACAAACTTGCTATCGGTCTAGCAACATAGTCAATTGCTAAGGGACAAATCCGCAAATCCTACCACCACTAATCCACACTCATTTTACTAAATTTAATTGTTTCTTTATCTAAACAACACCTAACTTTTATTTTCATGTTCTTTATTATCTAGCAAAAACCTATCACACCTACAAAGTACTTCTAGTTTTATTCTTGTTCTATGTAAAGCAAACATTAAGTGTGCGTAGAGTTGTATTGGTGGTCGATAGAACTTGAGGGAATATTTGTTCTGCCTTTAGCTCCTCGTTGGGTTCGACACTCTTATTTATCGAAAAGGGCTACAAACGATCCCCTATACTTGTGGGTTATCACTGGTGCAAAATCCAAGAAACATTGACAAACTAGTTATGGCAGGATTTGCGAAATGGTTCAAGAGCCGTGTAAGCTTTGGAATTGCACTATCAATTTTTTTAATATATTGAGTACATAAGTTGATCAGCTTGTCTATTTTCTAACCATAGGTTAAAAAGATGCGGGAGGATGGGCAGGCAGTTAATGATGCCCTTTACGCACTAGCAATGGGTCCTGATACTCGGGTAAGACATTATGAATCTTGCGTTGTTGGAGATGTGCACTACAACACCCTTGCACGCGACGAAGGCAAGAAGACATAAAACGGTGCCATCATGAGCACGGATACGTACGGCAAGCAGACAACTCAAATGTATGCTAACATAATAGACATTGTTCAGTTGTAGTATATCTCCAGTTTTGAGGTTCATCGGTGTGTGGTTCTGTTGTGCTGTCGTTGGTATAACCTGTTTTCCAGGATCGCAAAACCCAAAGCTGATGATTATTCCAAATCCATCAATGTCAAGGCGGCGTACCACACCGATGAGCCTTTTATTTTGGCAAATCAAGCAACACAGATATTTTTCTTGGAAGACACATATGGATGTAGCGATGACTAGAGAGTATTGCAAAGGTTTGAGCAGAGGAATTCGTTTAATGAAGTTGCACAACAAGATGATGCTTACACTGCTCCTGATGTAGAAGATTCCACAGATGTTCGTAGTATCTTTGAGAACCATCACATCAATAACGCTGGCGAAAATATTCCCTGTCGGGCTGTGGACGTACGAGAGTTGACCAATAAGAGGCCAATGTTCGAGGACATTGAGGATGCAGAAGAAGATGACACTGGGGGAAATTACGATTCAGACTGATACAAATGGTGAAGATGTTGACGCTGCTGCTGCGGATGATGATTAGATTGCTTTTGTTGTATTTACCCGTGAGAAGACGACTTTTTATCTACTATGTGAAATTGTGTTTTCTATGACATCTGAAACCTGATGAAGTTATTGTTTAGTATTTTGCTGTGAGAACATCACTTTTATGTATGTTGATTTGTGTTTGGTGATTGTATGACGACTAAAACATGATGACATTGTTGTTTAGTTGTACTCATATTTGGCTGTGAAACCTGTATTTGATGACATAGTTTGCTGTTGGACTACAATTTGCTCTACGTCTTCCAATAGGATAAAGCTGACCTGGCAGGGCCTCTGCTAATTTATTTATTTATTAGCAAAAGGGCCTCGGGTACTTATTTATTTATGAGCAAAAGGGGATACCCCCGATTTCCGTTAATAGAAATCATTAGATATGCACAACACTACGCCCAGCCTGCTAAACATATTTCATTCATTACTAGTTTCAGCAGAGTGCTCATGTCATAGCCACTGAATACATCACGAGTGCTACATACACTGCAAATAAAGAGACAATCATCCTACATAGCACAACAATCTTGCCCATTATCTTCACAAGCTCTTTCATCTCCTGATTGCTGCCAAGGCCGTTCAACAACTATTGCTTGGCCATGATCAGATGAACTGCATCTTTAACCTTCTGCTCTACATCTTCCTCTTCTGTCGTTCCTTCAGTTACTTGTCCAACACCCCAACCTGCTGGTATTGGTATTCCTCAGCTAACCAAATAATCATCGTAGTTCCATTCCCCACATCAGCAACTCCCCAGGAATACAAATCACACGAATCTTTCCTTTTCTGCACGAATCAAATTGGAAGATCATCAACCAAACTATTAAAAAAATTAGTAACTAAAAGCAAGCGAACAACACTTAAACATATTATTACCCCATGATTCGGGCATTTGTAGAAGACTCGGCCAGGGTTGAGGATTGTAGTTGAGACACGATGGATGACTTTGCGTGATTTGAAGCAGTGGCACCACACCAACGGCAGCGGGTTGCGATGAGCAACCGGCTGCGGTGAGTGTGCCGGCTGGGGTGTGATGAGACCCACAGGCGATGGTACGGGTGGCGACTTGACGCATATCTGGTTGTTGCCTGCTGAAGGGCAGGTGGACGAGCCGCCAGCGGACATGGTTGCTGCGGCCGGAGCTTTTGATACTAGGCAAAGTAACTAGAGAAGAGGAGAAGCGAACGCTCGATATGTCAGTTTCATTACTTGAAGAGTAGCATAGCACTATATATAGTCATAATCTAGGTTTGGATTCGAACTAGCTACAGGAGCATGTCTCCCTTTTTTCTAAAACTCAGCAACATCTCTTTACTGGTACACTGGCTTGTTCTATACGCCTTCTCAAGTCTTTGATTTTCGGGAATGTTATGTGGCGAACGTTCCCTGGGAGGAGGACGGCAAACGAACGCATTTTCCTCGCAGTTTTAGTTGCGACACAAGATCAAACGGTGGCAGTTTCGGGAATGTTATTTGGCGAACGAGCCCAGTTTTTCTTTTCTTCCTATAAAAAAGTATACCTACGTGGTGTCGGCTTAGTCAACAAACGGTTGTGCCAACCTTGACTGTTGGATTGACATTCAACGTCTGTCGTGTTTCTTTAGTCTCTTCTTCCTCCAGCCGCCAAAGCCAAACCAGCGCCGGCGGGACCGCCTGCTCCCGCCTCCCACGGCTGGCTGTGCTGCCGCGCACGCATTGCGGCCACATCGCACCCTAAAACTCTACGCATCTTCCCCGGCTCCTGTTCGTTCCCGTATGAGGCCTCACCATCGTCCTCCGCCTTGGTTCGCTCGCCGCGGCGCCGCCCTCAGGTGTTGTCAACATGGTCAACAACCAAGAGGAATAAGGAGATGACTGTACATGGTGAGGATGATAGTAGGGACTCACCAGGATCATGGCAGTAGGCAAGCAAGTGCCTCCTTTATTACAAGAAAAAAATGGTTCCTCCTGATGGTTTCCTGGCATCTGGGTCGCACCCACTGTCAACGTAGTCAATAAGCGAGATAACTACACAAGGAGCGACTAACACCCGGGACCCAGCAGCTCGCGCAGTATTTTTTTTTGGTCGGAGCAGGGTATCAACTGGGTTGTGCAGGAGCTGTGGCCCATCTGGCCCAAGCTTTTATTTCATATGTTTACCACATGACCAACCCAGTTTTTTTCTTTCTGAAAATGGCTAGCCCAGCTATTTTGTTTTTTGCAGAATACCCAACGGAGGCCTACTTGCTTTTCCACGCCCTGCTGGGCTGGAAATCTTTCAAGACGAGGAGGGATGCATTCGGCTTGCCAAGAAAATGGGCTATAAGTAATAAGAAATGGGCTGTAAAATGAAAAAATACAGCAAACAGGCAATTAGTTCCAAATTACTTTTTTCTTTCAGATTTTGATATTTTAAATATCATTGTTTTTGTGCGGGTAAAATTTCATTGGATTTTAAATTAAGGTATGTTTAATTTTTAAATTAATTTGAATATGGCTAGAAATTTCGGGCTGTATGCTGTTTGGGATAGATTTGGAGGCTGACTTGTGGGTCTACTAGGTTGACGTGTACGCAAGGCTTTGTCAACTCAGTCCACAAACGATTCTAGCAGTAGCGACCGTTGGATGTTAATCCAACGGCCATACTGCTTCTTCAATATCTGATCTTCTTGCTCCAGCCGCCCAAACCAGCGCCGGTGGGACCGCCTGCTCCTGCCTCCCTTGGCCGGCTGTGCTGCCGCGTAGGCCGCACCGCCCCACCCTACTCCATCGCTGGCCAGACCATTCCTCTACTCACCCACACCTCCTGTTATTTTCCGGCGACGGCAGCAGAACCAGTAAATCCTCATACTCCCCACCGTGTGGGCAACCACTGCCGAGTCTTCCCCGGCTTCGTGTCGTTCCCTTCCTAGGCCTCGCTGTCGTCCACCATGTTGGTGCTCTCGATGCGGCATGGTCAATGTAGTCAACAAACGACAGCCATCGGAAGAGGGATGTATATGGAGAGGCTGACAGTAGGGACCCACATGGTCCATGGCCCCACGCAAGTAAGTGCCTCCTTATTACGCGAAAAAATGATTCCTGCCACTGATAGGCTGGACCCACCAGCTACATCTCTGCACGCTAGCAAGTGCCTCCTTATTATGCGGGAAAAAAAGTTTCCTCCCCTGACAGTTGAGACCCACCAGCTACACCTTCGCGCGCAAGAAAGTGCCTCCTTATTACGCGCAAGAAAAATGATTCCTCCCGCTGCTAGCTGGGACCCACCCGATTTGGAGGCTGACTTGTAGGCCTACTAAGTGGATGCGTACGCATCGCTTTGTCAACTTAGTCAACAAACGATTCTAGCAGCAGTTACCGTTGAATCTTAATCCAACCGTCGTGCTGCTTCTTCAATCTCTGATCTGCTTGCTCGAGCCGCCCAAACCAGCTCCGGCCGTACCACCTGCTCCCGCCTCCCGTGGCCGGCTGTGCTGCCACGCAGGCTTCACCGCCCCACACTACTCCCACTACTGGCCAGGCCTTCCCTTTACTCACCCACACCCCATGTTATTTTCCGGCGACGGGAGCCTCACACCGCAGCCGAACCAGTCAACCCTCGTACTCCCTTCCGCGTGGGAAACTACTGCCTTGTCTTCCCCGCCTTCGGTTCGTTCCCTTCCTAGGCCTCACCGTCGTCCACCGTGTTGGTGCTCTTGGCGCGGCGTCGTCAACATGGTCAATGAACGACAACCATCAGAAGAGGACTGTACGTGGTGAGGCTGACAGCTGGACCCACCAGCTACATCTTCGCACGGAAGGAAGTGCCTTCCTATTACGCAAAAAAATGATTCCTCCCCCTGACAGCCGGGACCCACCAACTTTATCTTTGCACGCAAGGAAGTGCGTTCTTGTCCTCCCTGATAGCTGGGACCCACCAGGTCAAAGCGTACATACCGTTGTCTGTGTGGGCGCAGACGTGTACGTACATACCGGTCGATCGGTCTGTCTGCCATGATGAACCGTGTCCGAGTAAGAAGCGGTAGCAGTTCAAGCAGTCCCGTCTAAATCCTGTACACATACGTACATACGGGCATGGTCTCGAACGCGTACAGCGATGGCGTCCGGTTCATCGGCAGCCAGCTGGCTGGGTCGGAATGCGTCTTGTTTAACGGGAGCCAACCGACTTGGACGGAACAGCCGAAACGGGGTCTGGCGTACCGTAGTACGGAGGAAACGGCCTTCTGTTCGACCGCCTAGGGTCGAAATGGGATCCTGTTCATTAGGAAGGTCTGGCATACCGCAAAACAGAGGAAACGGACTTCTGTTTGAGCTCCTACGGTCGAAACGGGGTCCTGTTGATCGGGAGGGGTCTGTCATACCGCAAGACGGAGGAAATGGATTTCTCTTCGACCTCCTACGGTCTAAATGGGGTCCTGTTCATAGGGAGGGGTGTGGCATACCGTAAAACGGGACTCCATGGGCAACTGTTCATCCATCGTCGACTTCCTCCAGCCTTCACTTGCTACTGTTCATCCACCGTCTCTAGCCTCCACCAGCCACTGTTCATCCACGGGGCTACTGTTCATTCAACCTCCACCGACTACAGTTCAACCAGCCTCCACGGGTCCTGTTCATCCACCCCAACCGGCTGGGGTGTGTGGCGGCCTCTTCGGGGTCCTGTTCATCCAGCGGCAACCGCGTCTACCACGGGGTCCTGTTCATCCAGCGGCAACCACCTACACATGGCCGGGGTCCTGTTCATCCAACCCCCATCAGGAATTGTTCATCCACACCCAACCCAACCGGCTCGACTCACCACGTCTCGACTCGTACTACGTATCGCGCGCACGGCATCAATGGGCACTATTCATCCAGAGACAACCCAATGGGCTAGCTATGTCTCGCGTGGGGGTTCGATTGGCTTTAGTAAGCAGCAGCGGCGATCGATCAGGTTCAGTTAGCAGTGAAGGAGTCGGTCAAGTTCAGTTAGCAGTAAAGGGGTCGATCGATCGGGTTTAGTAAGTGAATGCCTCTCGCTTGGGTTCACTTATAGCGACATGGCTTGCATCAAGTGCGCATACGAGAGAAACATGCAAACCACACTACATTGCTTGGCCCTGACCACCCACCGTAACCGGGAACTCCGCAAAAATTTCCTCGCCCTCACTTCTACCATGATTATTTATGTCATGGACGACTCAAAGAATGTCATGCAGGTGCGTCCCCTACCCGCCCAGGACGAGAAGCCCATTTTCTGTCATGATTTTTGTCATAGAAGTAGGAGCCCACCACATCTATGATGATACATGGTTTTGTCACAATTATCGTCATAGAAGTGTCATAACCATGACATTTTTTTGTTCGGGCCATAATGTCACGGATGTGTCTTTTTTTTTGTAGTGCTTGGTTCTCAACTGAGGGAAATACTTATCTCTACTGTACTGCTTCATCCTCTCCTCTTCGAGGAAATCCCAATGCAACTCACAAGTAGCAAGGCTTTTTCCGGTACTCTGGTAGAGAGGGAATCGATCATGGAGGGCTTCCTTGCCACCTTCTGATGATGCGTGAGTAGTTCACCATAGACCTATGGGTCCATAGCTAGTAGCTAGATGGCTTCTTCTGTCTCTTTGATCTTCAATACAATGTTCGCCTTGATCTTCTTGGAGTTCTATCCAATTTAATCTTATTTCGCAGGACGTGATGAATTGTGGGTTTATGATCAGATTATTCATTGAAAGTAATTGAGTCTTTTCTGAACTTTATTATGCATGATTGTTATAGCTTTGTATTTCTCTCCGGTCTATCCATTTGGTTTGGCCAACCAGATTGATTTATCTACGGTGGGAGAGGTGCTTTATGATGGGTTCAATATTGCGGTGTTATCACCTCGTGACAGAAGGGGTAGCGAGGCACATATTTGTATTGTTGCCATTAAGGATAAAATGACGGGGTTTATTCATCTTGCTTGGGTTTACTTTGTCTACATCATGTCATCATACCTCGTGCATTACTCTGTTTGTTATGAACTTAATACATTGAGAGGCTAGCATAGAAGCGCTCTCGGAGTGGAGTAATAGTAGTAGATGCAGAATCTTTTTGGTCTACTTGTCACGGACGTGATGCCTATATACTTGATCATTGCCATGAATAACATCATAACTATGTGCTTTTCTATCAATTGCCCAACAGTAATTTGACTACTCACCGTATGCTATTGTTTCGAGAGAGAAGCCTCTAGTGAAAACTATGGCCCCCCGGGTCTACTTTAAACATATTACTAAAACAAAAAATACCTTGCTGCAATTTTTTATCTTTTATTTTGTTTTGCAATTTATCTTTCTACCTATACAAGATTTGATACTTGTGAGTAACGAGTTCAAGGGGATTGACAACCCTTCTTGCCAGCGTTGGGTGCAAGTATTTGCTTTTGTGTGCGCAGGTGTTGTTCACTAGGATTTGCTTGCTTCTCCTTTTGGTTCGTAAACTGTGGTTCTCACTGAGGGAAGTACTTATCAGCTACTATATTGCTTCACCCTTCCTCTTCAGGGAAAATCCCAACGTAGCTCACAAGTAGCAGAACGAATTTCTGGCGCCGTTGCTAGGAGACATCATCAAATACCTACCAGGTTCCTTCACACAAATTATCAATTACGTGCTCTTCTTTTTTATTTGCCTTTGCCTCTTTTTTTTATGTCCTCCACTTCTCTAAAAATCAAAATCACACATTGTTAGTTTGCTTGTTTGCTTGCAATAATCATGTCATCACACAAAAACAGAATATAAAGGGATATGGATCCTCATCCACTTGCTAATCTTTAAAAAAAATCCAATTATGATGAACCATTTGCTAGTGAGTTGAGTGCACTGGATTATCTTTATGAAGTTTTGCTTGAAAATCATGAATCTGGAAATTGTGATGAAGTGCTGAAAGAAGAAATTTATAAAATGATTCATGATAGCTCCTTGAATGAAAAGCATGATTGCAATGATGTTATTATAAATTCTATTAATGTCAATTGTGCTAAGGATATGCAAAGCTACAAGTTTGAGGATGATAATTTTGTTATGTCCACTAGTTATTGCAATGATCATGCTTGCGGTGATAATGCTTCTGATGATCTTGAAAATTTATTCAAGCCTCATGATGAATATGTTATTGATAATTATGTTTGCAATAATATTGAAAGTGGGTTTGGAAGAGTGTAAAATTTAGGTAAAAAGAATCCCACATATTCGGAGAGTGTTCAATCTTATGAAATTTTTGAAAAATGGGTTCGGAGAGGTCATGACTTTAGTTGATGTTAATCCCACTATCTTCAAAGATTATAAAACTTTTATGCATGTGGATCATGAAGATAATATTTTATATGATAGCTATATTGTTGAATTTGATTGTGACCCAACATGTAATTATTATGAGAGAGGAAAATATGGTTGTAGAAACTTTCATGTTATTTAATTACCTCTCTTGATGTTGAAATTATCAATGTTTCATTCTTCCTATTTTCATATGCTAGATGTTGTTTGTATTGATAATTTGTTTTCCTATAAAATGCCTATACATAGGAAGAGGGTTAGACTTAAGTGTGGTTTTTGCATGTTTTTTGATGCTCTCTTTGCATTTCAATTCTTATCTTTTATGCGAGCATCATTTAAAAATCTCAAGCCTATCTTAATGGCCATAAAGAAAGAGCTTGTTGGGAGACAACCCAATATTTACCTTTATGATTTATTTTATTTTCCTTGAGTCACATGATTATTACTACTGTAATGATTGTGTTTTTATGTTTTAGTTAGTGTTTGTGCCAAGTAAAGACTTTGGGATGATTTGGTTGATAGTTGATTTCATTCTGTGAAAAAATAGAAACTTTTGCGCCTAGTGCTGGAATTACTATAATTCACTAGAATGTGATGAAATTCTAAAATTTTACACATGATTGATCTACAAATTGCCCACGTTGTACTAATTTTTTAGATTTTTTGGAGTTACAAAAGTACCTTTTTATTCAAATCATTACAAACTATTTTATTTTAGACAAATTCTGTTTTCTATTGCATAGTGTGCTTGTTTTAATGATGCTATGGATTATATTGGGGGGGGGGGGGTTTGATACGTCCATTTTGCATCATGTTTTCTTACTGTTATTTATAATTTTTTTATGCATAATAATGCTCTATGGGGTGATTCAAATGCCTTTTCTCTCATAAAATGCAAGGTTTACACAAAGAGGGAGAATACCGGCAGCTGGAATTCTGGACCTGAAAAAGCTACGTCAGAGACACCTATTCTGCACATCTCCAAATAAGTTGAAACTTCACGGAGAATTATTTTGGAATATATAAAAAATAGTGGAGCAAATAACTACCAGAGTGGGGCCACCTGGTGACCACAAGACACCAGGGCCGCCAGGCCCCCCAGGCGCGCCCTGGTGGGTTGTGGCCAACCCAGCTCACCTCCGATGCCCATCTTCTGGTACTAAAGGTCTTTTGATCTAGAAAAAATAAGGGCAGGACTTTCAGGATGGAGCGCCACCGTCTCGAGGCAGAACTTGGGCAGGAGCACTTTTGCCCTCCGGCGAAGCGATTCCGCCAGGGGAACTTCCCTCCCGGAGGGGGAAATCGAAGCCATCGTCATCACCAACAACCCTCTCATCTTTGGGAGGCCAATCTTCATCAACATCTTCAACATCACCATCTCATCTCAAATCCTAGTTCATCTCTTGTGTTCAATCTTTGTACCGGAACCTCAGATTGGTACCTGTGGGTGACTAGCAGTGTTGATTACATCTTGTAGTTGATTACTATATGGTTTATTTGGTGGAAGATTATATGTTTAGATCCATTATGCTATTTAATACCCCCTGATCTTGAGCATGAAAATCATTTGTGAGTAGTTACTTTTGTTCTTAAGGTCACGGGAGAAGTCATGTTGCAAGTAATCATGTGAATTTGATATGTGTTCTATAATTTGATGATATGAATGTTGAGATTCCCTTAATGGTGTCATGTGAAAGTCGACTACATTGCACTTCACCATCTTTGGGCCTAAGGGAATGCATTGTGGAGTAGTTATTAGATGATGGGTTGCTAGAGTGGCAGAAGCTTAAACCCTACTTTATGCGCTACTTCGTAATGGACCGATTTGGATCCATATGTTTAATGGTATGTGTCGGGGATATAACCCGCGATATGACCCGGCCAGAAATATGACCCGGCCGGACTTGGCGGCTCACTGATGAACCGCCCAGACTTGGCGACTCACTACGTGACCCGTCCGGATCTCTCCACTCACTGATGACCCGGCTGGGCCAGGTGACTCATTGGTGACCCGGCAGGCTGGTCAGAGGAGCGACAAGACCCGGAAGCCCAAGGCCCAGAGGGCGGCTTATGAGAAGACCGGCTCAAGGTGCATGTCCGGTGGGCCGGCTTAAGAGGAAGGAATATTCCCTTACAAAGGAAGCAAGACTAGGACTCCACTTGTAGTAGAGTAATCCTAATCCTACTAGGACTAGCCATGTAACCCGCCCCTTCAACTTATATAAGGAGGGGCAGGGCACCCCAAGAGGGAGAAGTTAGACAAGTTAAGACAGACAAGTCAATAGCTCTCGAGATAGAGGTAGCAAAAGAGCACCCATGTAATCGTGAGCATCACCATGATCAATATCAATAAAGCAGGATGTAGGCTTTTACCTCCACCGTGAGGGGCCGAACCTGGGTAAAACCTCGCGTCTCCCGTCCCACTCAACCCCTCTCAAGCTACCACATATATGCGTTGGCCTCACGACTAAGTCCTTTTTCATGAGGACATCTGCCGTGACAAATCCACGACAGTTGGCGCCCACCGTGAGGCCGGCGCACGGTGATGTTGAGTTCTTGAAGGGATTTCTTTAGGGATCGAGAAGCTCGCGATTAACTAGATGAATAAAGTTCCGGTGCGGCAGGATCAACATTATCTCTATGGCGAGAAGTGGAGGCGGTATATATGGTTTTGGGATTAAAAAGAAAGAGTTAGGGTTCCATCTATGTGCGTCGCCGTCGCGTCATCTCAATCCGCCGAGTCCGAGATGAGATCCTCTGTACGAGGTGATTAGTTTGCTACGTTACTACTCCAAGGCTGACTGGAGTTCAAGTGTGAGCCGGTCCGGATCGAAGTCCGCAGATGATCAGATTGAATACTACGGAATTGCAAGTTGTGGCACTTTTTGCTCACGAGAAGCATCGCCATGGTTTGAGTTTGCTTGCCCCGAAAGATTATAGTGAAAAAAAAGGAGCGGCCAAGCTAACCAGACGAAAAACAATTGGGGGCGAAAAGTCTTTTGCCTGGCATCACGGGAAGAGCTAAATCTGCACGCATACCAAGGCTGTCCGATCACATCAATCAACGAAAGATGCTACTCCTAGTACTACACGGAACCAGAGGCAATTTAGGAGGTGCACAAATACAGCTGCTACTAATTGCATGGACCAGCGTCCAGATCAGCCTAACAAATGTGTCTACGCCGGTGTACTAGTTTCATTGTACTACCTTTCATAAACAAAGGACAGACGACGAAGATTGTCCGACTCCGACTGCACGGTTTCCTGTTGTGGCCACCGACATCATCTGCAATTGATAACATGGATCAGATCACTTTCCAGCCAGATCAGCAAAGCCTGCGAGCCGCCCTCGACGGCAGCCTCAAAAACACGCGACCCGGCCACGACCACCGTCAGCAAGCCGCAGGTCCGGCATGTTTTCTGCAACCATGTTTTTCGTGAGCCGTCATGTTCACTGTTCGTCTCGCCGTGTCGTTTCCAAGACGCCGCACGTGGACCCGCTGCATCTACCGCGGCCAAGTCGCCTCATTCCCCCGTCACCTCCTCTGGATGAAAGAACTTGGTTTTCGCAGTACAAGTCTGAAATGCTGTGCCTAAAGTCTATTTGGCTGTTACAATATTTGGAGGGGATTAACCATCGTTGTTGCATGCTACTTCCACGTCAAAACAGTCCAAAGGAAAAGAAGCGATCTACCAGGTTGGAGTATTATTTAACAAAGAACTACTATGTACGTGATTTGGAAAGTACTACTTGAGTACGACATCAGATGAGCAACTGTGAGATGGTTTTGTTAAGCCACTGTGATTTGGAAGACTTGAATGTGGATTAGTCAAAATTGCCACGATCTAGAGGAGAATGGTGTGACCCGCCTCAGTGACTCACCGGCGCGACGGCCGACCTGCACAGCCGCCCGCCTCTGCTGCTGCTGCGCGCGCGTGTGTACGCGCAGCCATCCAGCTCGCCTCTGTTGCCATCTGAGCCGTCTGAGCCGACTGCCTGATGCTACGCCGCGCCCCCTGCAGGCGCTTCTCGCTGTGGAATTGAAGTAGCAAAAGCAGTCTCTTCTCGCTGGAGGCTGCCAAAGTCAAAGGGTCAGTCGCCTGACTCGCGCATTAGTAGTATAAAACTACTACAAGTACAGCATCAGTATCCGCCTTATCCGACAAAAACAATCAGGTGCTATTTTTCTAGCTCTTCTTTGGTGTAATTAAATATCATTGAAATGATTTTTCTGAGGTATGCTATTATGTACACAGGTCAATTAACTCATGGCCATGGTACGATCTGGTCCTCGCGTGCCGGTGTCGGAGGCCACGTCTACATCTGCGCCACATTGACGGACGTGCGTAAGCCGCCACCCATGGGACTCGGTCTGCGTCAACTCGTCGGAACTGCGCCTGCGATTGACTTGCCCGTCCACGCGGCTGACTGCGCCCGCGATTGACTCGCATGTCCGCACCGGCTTACAATGATGCGGCCGACTCATCTGTCTGCTCCCGCGGCCGACTCGCCCGTGATTGATTTCAGCTTCACCGTCGTGATCATCAACTCTGCGGTGGATAATTATTGGCCTAACGTATCAGGTGAAATCCATCCAGTATATTTTTATATTACTCTTGTTTGCAATCTCTTTAACGCAGGGCAGTTGTCTACTGCAAAAGTGACCGTCATGTCACGGAGTTTGTTAAATGATTTATGCTGGAAATATACATTGAGTATTGCGAGGATTGTCAATTCGCCTCAAGCCTCTGGTTTACATCAAATTTCAGCATTCCACTGCTCAAAATTATATGGCGGTTTTATATCACGGCTGAGTATGAAGAATCTCAAGCCAAACTCCTCGAGTCGTCTTAAGATTCGGGGGCTACGATGACATGACTTAGCAAATTTTGCCAGATTCAAGAACCCCGGGTCATTGAAGGGAAGATAACCCGGTCCCGGAGGCTACTGCCATATTGATGAAAATTTAAGGGCCGTCAGAAAATGTCCGGCTTAAAAAGAGGGATTCCGGTTTAAAATCCCGGCCCAAGAAGATATTATCTCTCGCAAAAAGTTAAAGGTTGCCGAAGAGGACCTGCTGCCATGATGCGCGGTTCAAACATGGGTATCCTGCCTTATTGGCTTATCATATTATAGGTCACTTGGGGGCTTCCTGCTCACTGAGCATAGT
This sequence comes from Thinopyrum elongatum, assembly GCA_011799875.1. NCBI lineage: Eukaryota > Viridiplantae > Streptophyta > Magnoliopsida > Poales > Poaceae > Thinopyrum > Thinopyrum elongatum. The sequence continues at coordinate 502,138,042 of CM022303.1, forward strand.
TGTGACTACCCTCTTGATCCGGCTTGCACGCCTTGTTTAAAAAATTACTTGGGGGCTTCCTGCTCACTGAGCATAGCTATGACTACCCTCTTGATCCGGCTTGCACGCCTTGTTTAAAAAATTACTTGGGGGCTTCCTGCTCATGGAGCATAGCTATGACTACCCTATTGATCCGGCTTATACGCCTTGATGCAAATTGCTTGGGGGATTATTGCCCAAATTGAACGGGTACCAAAGAGAACCTGCTACAATGAGCAGTTCAAACATAGGTATCCTGCCTTGAAGGCTCATTATTGAACACTTGGGGGCTTATTGTTCAATGAACATAGCTTTATTGACCCTTTTGATCGGCTTGGATGCCAGGTGTAAAACACCAAAAACTCCGGGTTATCCTGCCTATATGTCTGCCAGTCCGCCCAGGTTATCTGGAATGACCCGCCGAACTCTTGACAGTCAATCTTATAAAGACCCTGAACTTGTCAAGGTTAAAACGGCCGTTGGTCATGTGAGGCCCGGCTTATAGGTTTAAATGAAGGATTAACTCAGTGGCTGTGCGGCCCATGAACATCACTTGATATTGAGGCTTGGCAGCCTATGGAAGCCTTGTTTTTCTGATTTGTTATTTTCTTTGAACATTGTTCGGGTTCGTACCCTTGTACCATATTGATATATGGTTTAACATGGTTCAGGCCATGTAGCCTTAATCCTTATGACTCATACTTGAGCTTATTTGGCGTTTTTGATAACCCGGACTGGCTTTGGACAATAAGTCGCCAGCATATTTTGATTGCGCATTTGGAGTTATGCACTTCCAGTTTTGGGCTGTTACCCTTACTGCATACGGCACTGCAAGCCGGCGGTATGAACCAATCTCACAGGATGATTTGCCTTGAATAAATTCAAGTCATGATTTTTTACGGGTTAATACCCATGCTGGATTACAACCTTTTTATGACGTCAATCTACAGGTATGACTTTTTCATATTTGAATAAATACTTCGGGTTTTTCGTAACCCGCCCTGGTTATGGACTTTAAGTCGCCAGTATACTTTGGATTGCGCAAATTGGAATCATGCGCTTATAAATCTTTGGATTGTCACCCTCCCTGGATATGGCGATGTAAGCCGGCAGTATGAGCCAATTTTCCAGGTATGTTTTTTATTGTTATAAGAATATGCGAGGTTTGATAACCCGCCCTGGCTTTTGACTTTAAGTCGCCAGTATATTTTGGATTTGATGGCCTTAATTCTAGTCTTTTCTATAATTGCATAAGACTATATTATGTTTGGGTTGTTATCCGTCCTGGTTTTTGACGTTAAGTCGCCAGGGCATATGTTGTTTAAACTTTGTGCATGACATGCAGAGCTATGGCTTACATAAATGATTAAGTTCAAGCCCATCAACGAAGATTAAAATTGGTGTTTCAAAAGGGTTATCAGTTCTTGATTTTTGCAAAGGCTATAAGCCGCCGGGTTACAAAAATCCCGGATTACAATGAATGCGCATTACGTCGCCATCAGCCAAGAGCCACTGATCATTTAACTCTGGATTTACTTGTCAACAGACAAGATCTTGTGATTGAGGTTTTCATACCGGATTATATTGTTCAAATCTTGAATAGCCAAATATGGCTGGATTTTCATTATGGTTGTCATAACCAGTATTGAATGATTGAGGTTTTTTCAACCGTGTTATATTATTCAAATTATATTATTCAAATCTTTAATAGCCAATATGGCTGGATTTTTATTATGGTTATGAATAACCAGTATTATGATTGAGGTTTTCAAAAGCCGTTTCATAGCAATGGCTATTGTTTATTTATCCGAGAATACCGGCTCACAGCAGAGAGCATGGTTCAATATTGAATATGCAAAGGCTTTCAGCAACATCATCCGGACAATGGATATGGTTTTATTTTACAATGGAAGGAATAGTCCCGAGTCGCTGCAGGCACACGACCCGGCACTTGGGGGCTACAAATCATGATTATATCAAGTATGCAAGTCCCATGTCACTGCAAGCATGCACCATGGCACTTGGGGGCTAATGCAAGGTCATTTTTTAACTTGCCTCATTGAAGACCCGACCCATCACATGGTGATGAGCCGGCCCTTGGGGGCTACTAATTGCTCCTGTCAAAGGTAACCCGAAACTTGGGAGCTACATCATATGGTGTTATTTTTTGAAGTAAATATAAAGTCGCAGCTCAGTATTATCTTACTGAGCCGGCCCTTGGGGGCTACACGTTGCTGCTCAAATCTGCATGATCATATCTACAAAGTCCCTGCTCATTATTGCATAATGACCCGGCACTTGGGGGCTACACATGTGAGGTGCAAAATATTCAGTTTATGATTGGCGACTTACATGAACAATCCGGATTTCTCCAGAATTGCAGCATTTATATTGAAGCAAGTCTTAAGCTATCACTATGATTTCCTCTTAAGACTTGGGGGCTACAGATGATATGCATATCAGGAAGGAATATCTTCAAGTTCTCAGTTTTTTGAACAAACCAGGTATTATATTCTCAGTTTTGGCCTGGATGACTTAAGAAAGTCAATTACATGACCCGGTGTCAGCAATGATAATGACCCGGTATCATCAGTTGATTACTATATGGTTTATTTGGTGGAAGATTATATGTTCAGATCCATTATGCTATTTAATACCCCCTGATCTTGAGCATGAATATCATTTGTGAGTAGTTACTTTTGTTCTTGAGGTCACGGGAGAAGTCATGTTGCGAGTAATCAAGTGAATTTGATATGTGTTCTATATTTTGATGATATGAATGTTGAGATTCCCTTAGTGGTGTCATGTGAACGTCGACTACATGGCACTTCACCATCTTTGGGCCAAAGGGAATGCATTGTGGAGTAGTTATTAGATGATGGGTTGCTAGAGTGGCAGAAGCTTAAACCCTAGTTTAAGCGCTACTTCGTAAGGGACTGATTTGGATCCATATGTTTAAAGCTATGGTTAGATTTTATCTTAATACTTTTCTTGTAGTTGCGGATATTTGCGAGGGGGTTAATCATAAATGGGAGGTTTGTTCAAGTAAGAATAGCACCCAGGCGCCGATCCACCCACATATCAAATTATCAAAGTAGCGAACGTAAATCAAACCAACATGATGAAAGTGACTAGATGAAATTCCCGTGTACCCTCAAGAATGCTTTGCTTATTATAAGAGATTGTTTTGGCCTGTCCTTTGCCACAAAAGGATTGGGCTACCTTGCTGCACTTTATTTACCATTACCGTTACTTGCTTGTTACAAATTATCTTGCTATCAAACTACCTGTTACCGACAATTTTAGTGCTTGCAGAAATTACCTTGCTGAATACCACTTGTCATTTCCTTCCGCTCCTCGTTGTGTTCGACACTCTTACTTATCGAAAGGACTATGATTGATCCCCTATACTTGTGGGTCATCAGAGGTATAGGTCATGGAGAAGTTATAATACAGTAGGTATTATGCAAGATTAATTAAGAATTGGGTTACCACAGTACTTAAAGTTTATGATTTGTCTATTATACTAACGGATCTCACGTGGTTTCTGTTGAGTTTTGTGTGCTGGAGTTTTCAAGTTTTGGTTGAGATCACGATGGATGAAAGAATAAGGGGCGGCAAGACACTAAGCTCGGGGATGCCCAAGGCACCCCAAGGTAATATTCAAGGAAGACCCAAGCGTCTAAGCTTGGAGATGCCCCGGATGGCATCCCATCTTTCGTCTACAATCTATCGGTATGTTACTTGGAGCTACATTTTTATTCATCACATGATATGAGTTTTACTTGGAGCATCTTGTGCCATAGTTTTCTTTTTGTTTGCTTTTTAGTTTACCATAATCATTGTTTGCTAGACACACTACTACTTGTCAACTGCGTTGGGATTTCTCCGAAGAGGAGGGGTGAAGCAGTACAGTAGAGATAAGTATTTCCCTCAGTAAGAACCAAGGTTATCGAACCAATAGGAGAACCAAGCAAACCTTCTTTAGAAGCACCTACACACACAAAAGCAAATACTTGCACCTAACGCGCGAAAGAGGGTTGTCAATCCCCTTGAACTCGTTACTTGCAAGGATTAATTATGATAGTGATAGATAGATAAATAATTTGCAAAACAAAAAAAGTAAATAAATTGCAGCAAGGTATTTTTGGTTTTCATAATATGTAAAAGTAGACCCGGGGGGCATAGTTTTCACTAGAAGCTTCTCTCTCGAACACATAGCATACGATGGGTACAAATTACCGTTGGGCAATTGATAGAAAAGCGCATAGTTATGACGTTTTCATGGCAACGATCATGTATATAGGCATCACGTCCGTGACAAGTAGACCGACTCCTGCTTACATCTACTACTATTACTCCACTAGTCGAACGCTATCCAGCATGCATCTATGTATTAAGTTCATGACAAACAGAGTAACGCTTTAAGCAAGATGACATGATGTAGACAAAGTAAACCCAATCAATATGAATAAACTCCATCGTTTTACCCTTAAGGGCAACAACACAATACGTGCCTTGCTACCCCTACTGTCACTGGGTGAGGACACCGCAAGATTGAACCCATCACAAATCACCTCTCCCACTAAAGATAAATCAATCTAGTTGGCCAAACCAAACAGATAGATCGCAGAGAAATACAAAGCTATAACAATCATGCATAATAAAATTCAAAAAAGATGTAATTACTTTCAATGAATAATCTGATCATAAACCCACAATTCATCAAATCCCAACAAACACGCCGTAAAAAGAAGATTACATCAGATAGAACTCCAAGAAGATCGAGGAGAACATTGTATTGAAGATCAAAGAGAGAGAAAATCCATATAGCTACTAGCTATGGACCCGTAGGTCTGTGGTAAACTACTCACGCATCATCGGAAGGCAACAAGGATGATGTAGAAGCCCTCCGTGATCGATTCCTCCTCCAGCAAAGTACTGGAAAAGGCCTCCAGACGGGATCACGGAAGAACAAAAGCTTGCGGCGGCAAAAAAATTGTTTTGGGTGGCTCTCTGGGGTTTCCTCAATATTTGAGAATTTATAGAAGTGGAATTAGGTCAGACAGAGCCACGTCGGCCCACAAGGTAACAGGGCGCACCCTGATGCCTTGCCATCTCCTTGTTTTTACTTTGGTCTCCTGCCGAAGCTTCTAGGGTCTCTTTCGTCCGGAAAAAAACATAAAAAAGTTCCGTAGCGTTTGGACTCCGTTTGGTACTGATTTTCTGGAAAACCAAAAACAAGCAGAAAACAACGGGCACTAGTCACTGGGTTAATAGGTTACTCCCCAAAAATGATATAAAATAGCATAAAAATACATATAAAGCATCCAAGATTTTTTTGAATATATACTGTGAGGCAAAGCCCCACAACCCTTTATTAAAATAAAAGAGAACTGTACAAAGAGGAAGAACTATGTACAAAAGCTAAGAAAAGAGAGCCTACCTCTACCTACCTGTAATTACAACAGAGTACCAATCCAGGCAAGCAGCTTATGCTTGTTGCTATCTCTAAACCTATGAGCTAAAAGAGAAATATCATGGATGAAATTACATCTCCAGGAACTAAAAGTGGCTCTCTCCCCTCTTAAAGTTTGCCATTCCTTAGAATCCAAATGTTCCATGCTGCTGTGAGCATAAGTTCAAAGAAGAATGGGTGCTTGAAGCTGGATCTGGCATGGTGGATACACTGCTGGATATCAGAGCCCCTGGTCCAGTCAATGCAGAGATAATTCCAGTCAATGCATCCTAGATTGATAATATAATAGCATGAAACTATCGTCCTCGAGTAGGTAAATGATGAAAACAGAATTTTTGATGTGAAATGCTACCTAATATGTGTATCATGTAATCTCTTTACGGTATAATCATTGATAAACAATAAAGTAACAATATCAACATAATAATATCCATGAATATAATAAACATGATCATTACCTTTTCAAAATATATGATCCTTGACAATTGTTATGCCCACTCATTTTATCATGTTAGCATGGCATGACTCCACCTTCACCGTATAAATATAAATCATGAGCACCTCAGTGTTAAACCAAAGAATTGGATTGTACTTCTAACATGCTTCAACATTTCAACCCCACACAATACATGACCATGAGCCATGGATATAGCACTATAGGTGGAATAGAATGCAGTGATATTGATTAATAAGAAGAAGTCAAAAAGAAAGAAAGTCTCACATCAACGTGGTGAATCAACGGCCTATGGAGATCCTCATCAATTGATGTCAATGCGAGGAGTAGGGATTGCCATGCAACGGATGCATTAAGAGCTATAAGTGTATGAAAGCTCAATGGAAACTAAGTGGGTGTGCATCCAACTTGCTTGCTCATGAAGATTTCGGGAATTTTAGGAAGCCCATCATCGGAATATACAAGCCAAGTTCTATAATGAAAAATTCCCACTAGTATATGAAAGTGACAACTCAGGAGACTCTCTATATGAAGAACATGGTGCTACTCTAAAGCACTGGTGTGGTAAAGGATAGTAACATGGTGCCTCTCTTTTTTTTGTCCGGAGTCTCATCCCGACTTGTGGGGAAATCATAGTCTCCATCATCCTTTCCTCACTAGGACAATGCTCTAATAATGATAATCATCCCACTTTGTTTACTTACAACTTGATATTACAACTCGATACTAGAACAATATGAGTCTATATGAATGCCTCTGGTAGCGTACCAGGATGTGCAATGATTCTAGTGTAACTTGTATAATAATGATGAACGGTGAATGTGCCACAAATATTATGTTAGCTCTATGATCATGCAAATCAATATTACAATGAACACGCATGTCATGAAAACAGAACGGTGGAAGTTGCATGGCAATATATCTCGGAATGGCTATGGAAATGCCATAATATGTAGGTATGGTGGCTGTTTTGAGGAAGATATAAGGAGGCTTATGTGTGATAGAGCGTATCATATCACGGGGTTTGGATGCACCGACGAAGTTTTCACCAGCTCTCGAGGTGAGAAAGGGCAATGCACGGTACCGAAGAGGCTAGCAAATTGCGGAAAGGTAAGAGTGTGTATAATCCATGGACTCACATTAGTCATAAATAACTCACATACTTATTGTGATAGCCTATTAGCCCTCGAAGCAAAGTACTACTCGCACGCCAAGGGAATTGGTTGGTAGGAGTTAACCATCGCCTGCATCCAATTATAATAGCACTCAAGGATTTCAATCAGAAATACAAATGCTCAAACTTCCTCACCATGCCATGACCAACAGTTAGATGAGCAGTTAATAACAAGCTTTAATACCAATATTTCTACTAACCAATGATCATGAACCAATATCCTTTCATATTACGACATCAATATAATTAAACCATATGTTTCTTTAGTGATCTACATGAAAGTTTTTATTATATCCCCCTTGAATACCTATCCTTCTCGAACTAGTCTTTATAACCCGTTCAAATTGCCATTACTATTTATTAGTCTTTCAAAAAGATTTAAGTGAAGCATGAGAGTGCAACTATTTCTTTAAAATATAACCACCGCCATGCTCTAAAAGATATAAGTGAAGCCCTAGAGCAACTGGCTAGCTCAAAAGATATAAGTGAAGCACATAGAGTATTCCTCGCCGTTGCCCCACAAAACCATGTCGTCCTTGACCGGCTACGGGAGATCTACGATGCTGTGGTGACGGGAGGTGACAGGAGGTGACGAGCAATGGTAGGGGGGAGGATGGGGACAGGGGCGGGAGCAGAGGGGGGGGGGAGGATGCTGTCTGAAACGTGCCCTTCATATGCAGACCTAATGGCCCACTCGTAAGCGGGTAATCACGAGCAATCAGTGACCCACATGTCATTGTGATCGCCGGCCCCACACACGGCCCACTCGTCAGCCTCTTGTGGATTGCCTAGTCATACGCGGCCAATCACGTCACAGAAACTAGCCTCTCATGGATCGCCTCGCCAGTCCTTCTAGAAAACCATATCTGACGGCTCTAGTTCGGCGCTAGGGTATGATCGAACGGCTGCAGTTTGGTGCTAGGGTTTGGAGAGGGTCAACAGGGTTTTGTAGGGTTTGACCAACATTCAAATGAGTATAACTACTTCAAAAAAATTGAAAAAAATACAAAACCGGCGCACATAGTCGTTTTAAGTGATATACTTTGGATAAAAAAAATATAAACTTGATCTATGGTTAGTTTTATGAAAAAATCTTCACAAAACTGAGCTACCTCAAATGATGTTGCAGAGAGTTCAAGGCGCAAGTGAGAGGGGTTTAGGATTTTGAATACAAAAAAATCAATAAAATCACAAATGCTTCATTATGGAGTGACCAAGAAGGATTTGAACTTACTTTTCATTTTCATATTTTAAACCTGTTTTTAATGGTTTTCAATTAAAGCCTAACTAATTCAAAAAAAAGAAAAATATGGACATTAATTCAATAAATAGTGAGACTTCAAATGGACATTATATAGATTGAATAGGTGTTAATAAAAAAATATTTGGCTCATTTAGAGAAGGTTAAAAAAACTTGATTACAAATGGGGCTGTTTACCCTAGCTTCAAAGCTCATTTGGAGCATTTGGAGCTTCAGAGCTCATTTGGAGCTTCAGATCTCATTTTGGAGCAAATGTATAATAGTTCGGAAAACATTGAACATCACACCACAGAGCAATTGGCTTCAAATTCAAAATTTGCCTTAAATTCAAATTTTGCCTCAAATTTCAATTCTACCAAAAATTTAACATCAAAGTACAAATAGGATTTAGCATTATTACACCTTACATTTTCATAGTAGTTCAAATTGACAACAGAAACCTTAGTACACATTCCTTAAAGTTCAAAGTTTACGACTGGCATTCAAAGTTCAAATATTTGACTTGCTCCTTGTGCTCGTAGATGGCTTAACTGTCTTGCTACTGGTTTCCCTAATGGGATATTCTGTGGCTTTGTCTTGCTCCTTTTGATCTTCACTTGGGGTTGTGGCGGTGGAGGTGCTGACGGAGCACTTCCACTGACCGAGCACTTGATGACCAGTTGACGGTCATCTGTGGGTTCAATAATCCTTAAAGGAACAATGGGAACCATGTCATCCTCCTCTCTTATAGCTTCAAAACCATCATAAGCCATGGCTTCAAATTCTACATCAGATGATGGTTCAACCGAAGTTTCTTCCTCTCTAGGCCTTTTCTTTCCTTTATCTCTACCTATCCTAGAGTTGGGTCAAACAGAAATAAGAATAGGGATAAGCCATCAATAAAAAGAGAAAAAATGCATACAAAAAGTGAAGGTTGCACACATACCAAGATGCTGGTATTGCTACTACATTTGCTGCATTCTCCTCTACATTTGCTGCTGCCCATTGTTCCTCTTCTCCCAATGATGCATCCACTAGATTGGTACAAAGCCTAGCAATGTGCCCTAGGGTTCCACATTTTTTGCACTTACACTGTCTTTTTACATGACCGTCTTCACCTGCTCTTATCATGTTCTTCCTTGGTCTTCTTGGTGGTCTAGTAAGTATAGGAGAACTGAGTTTGAACCCTGGATCTACTCTGTTCCATTGGTATTTTCCCAAGAGTGCAGGTACATTGTCAACACAAGCAGCCCTAAATTTGGCAATAGAGAAATGTTCAAAGCAATACTGACGTGGCTTGAGACTACGTCGGTATTTCCCCAAAGAGGAAGGGATGATGCAGCGCAGCTATGGTAAGTATTTCCCTCAGTTATGAAACCAAGGTTATCAATCCAGTAGGAGAACCAAGCAACACTATGTAAACGGTACCTGCACACAAAGAACAAATACTTGCAACCTGACGCGTATGAGGGGTTGTCAATCCCTTCTCGGTAAAAAGATAGATTAAATTGTATGAGATTGGATAAATAGATCTAGCAAGAACACAAAATAAAATAAGTAAAGAAAAAGTGCAGCAAGGTATTTTTGTGTTTTTGGAATAATAGATCTGAAAACAATATGATAAAAGATAGACCCAGGGGCCGTAGATTTCATTAGTGGCTTCTCTCGAGAAAATAGCGTACAGTGGGTAAACAAATTACTGTTGGGCAATTGATGGAAGAGCAAATAATTATGACGATATCCAAGGCAATGATCATGTATATAGGCATCACATCCAAGATTAGTAGACTGACTCCTGCCTGCATCTACTACTATTACTCCACACGTCGACCGCTATCCAGCATGCATCTAGTGTATTAAGTTCATGGAGAAATGGAGTAATGCAATAAGAACGATGACATGATGTAGACAAGATCTATTCATGTAGGAATAGTCCCATATTTTTATCCTTAATAGCAACGATACATGCGTCCCTCGCTACCCCTTCTATCACTAGGTGAGGACACCGTAAGATCGAACCCATCACAAAGCACCTCTTCCCATTGCAAGAAAAATAAATCTAGTTGGCCTAACTAAACCGAAGATTCGGAGAAGAAATACGAGGCTATAACAACCATGCATATAAGAGATCAAAGAAAACTCAAATAATATTCATAGATAGATCTGATCATAAACTCACACTTCATCGGATCCCAACAAACACACCACAAAAAGTCATTACATCAATAGATCTCCAAGAACATCGAGGAGAACATTGTATTGAGAATCAAAAAGAGAGAAGAAGCCATCTAACTACCACCTACGGACCTGTAGGTCTATCATGAACTACCCACGCATCATCGGAGGAGCACCAATGAGGATGATGAACCCCTCCGTGATCGTGTTCCCCTCCGGCAGAGTGCCGGAATAGGGCTCTAGATTGGATCTTGTGGTTCTGGAACTTGCGGCGTCTAGAATTGTGTTTCGATCGCTCCCCTAGGGTTTCTGGAATATTTGAGGATTTATAGAGCTGAGAGGCGGTGGAGGAGACCCCCATGGGCCCCACCACCCACCTGGGCATGCTAGGGGCCTCTAGCGCGCCCTGGTGGGTTGTGGCCCACATGGGCCTCCCCTCTTGTGCTTCCTAATGGCTCCCAAGTTGTCCTCTAGTCCAAAAAAAATCTCCAAAAAGTTTCGCTGCATTTGGACTCCATTTGATAGGGATATTCTGCGAAGTAAAAAACAAGCAAAAAACAACAACTGGCACTGGGCACTATGTCAATAGGTTAGTCCCAAAAAATGATATAAAGTTGTTATAAAATGAAGGTAAAACATCCAAGAATGATAATATAACAGCATGGAACAATCATAAATTATAGATACATTGGAGACGTATCAGCATCCCCAAGCTTAATTCCTGCTCGTCCTCGAGTAGGTAAATGATAAAAACAGAAATTTTGATGTGGAATGCTGCCTAAAATGTTCATCACATATTCTTTACTTTTGTAGCATGGACATTTGGACTTTTAGATGGTTCAAAGCAATAGTCTATAATTGACATGAAGACTTCAATACTCAAGCATATCAACAAGCAACCATGTCTTTCAAAATATCAACACTAAAGAAAGCTATCCCTAGCCCATCATGCTCAATCATTGATCCATTCATGAAACACACTATCGTGGGAAAACACGGCCACCTATGGGGCCATCGGCCCCTTGTGGTTTGGCAGTGGGGAAGGACACATTGCACAAAGAGCGGAGGGCGCGGAGCAGCACGACAGCGATTGCACTAGCAGTTTTTACCCAGGTTTGGGCCACCACGAGGCATAAAACCCTACTCCTACTTTGGTGGATTGATGAGAGGGCCGAGGTGGAGACGCAGCGCTCTAGCCCGGCAGGGTCGCCTCGGGGCGAGAGCAGCTACACGCGTATGAGTGTACAAGGGTCCGAATCATTTCTATGGTTTCCATGGCCCTCCTTTTATAGATCAAGGGGTCACCACAATGGCAAATCAGTCATTGCGTACTGATTAGATAGTAAACAGTGCTATCATACCTAACTCTGCAAACAGGACAGAGTGCATTAAATGCGCCGCTTAGTGTCACATCGTAGCGTAGCCCGGCAAGCCTTGCCGTACCGTTCGGCCACCTTCTCGCCTGCCTGCGTGACACGTCCCTGGACGGGTGTCATTTGGAGGTGATTTCCTGTGGAAGTGACCGCCACGTGCTAAATAGCGGCCACTTAGCCACTTGGGGGCTCGACACCACATCGATCGATGACTTGCATTGTTGTGAGGTGGAGCGGTGGAGCCTTGGTGGGGTAATCCGCCCTCGGTGCCCCCGGCAAGCCTGCCGGGGCAATCTGGAGACTTGTCTTCGGGGCAACCTCGTCCCCGCCAGGCTCGCCTGCCCGGCAAGGGAGGTTTTTCCTTAGTGGTATCTTGCTCCTTTGGTTGGTCTTGATCTTCTTAATCCGCCCTTTGATTTCTCAAAGAGCTGATCTCTTCTGCTTGGTCTTGTCTTGGACGCTGCAACCTTGTTCTCGAGCCTGTGTACAGTCTGGGCAACACACCTGGGGTTTGTTGCACCGACACACACTCGAATATTAGCTACATCCAATGCACAAGTATGATCATAGTGCTCCCTAGTTGGTGCTTTATAAGAGAAGATGGATACTCAAATATTTTTTTTTGCATAAAAGTAAATAGATAGGCCCTTCGCAGAGGGAAGCAGAGATTTGTAGAGGTGCGAGAGCTCAAAGCTTAAATTGAGAGATAAAATATTTTGAGAGGTGTCGGTGTCAAAACAGGCAGACCTCAGGGTAGGGGGTCCCGAGCTGTGGATCTGGGATCGATGGGGAACAAGGGACGACGAACACAGTGTTTACCCAGGTTCGGGCCCTCTCGAAGAGGTAATACCCTACGTCCTGCTTGATTGTATTGGATGTATGATGTGCTTTACAGAGTAGATCTACCTCGAGATCAGCATGAGCTAAACCCTAAGGAGATGAGGTGATGAATGTAGCTCTAGCCCTAAAGACTAAAACCCCTGGTTTATATAGACACCTGTAGGGTTAGGGTTACCGAAGATAGATTACAATAAGGGATTAAAGAGATCCTGCGCCTTCTTGACTTGGAGGGCACACCACGGCTTCATAGATCTCCTGTCATTGTACGACTCCACCTGTCCGGCCCATGTACAATGGGTCGTCGCCCCGAGGACCCCTTAGTCCATAACTCCCTCAGTAGCCCCCGAACTTGCCTCCAACGCCGGGGATTGTCCTCTGGAATCTTCAGATCAGCGGCTTGAGAGACAAGTTCCTCTATTCCTCTTGGAGCAGTGTTACTTTCGCCGAACCCTATTCGAAACCCGGACTAGTACGTTTCAAGCCCAGACAGGTCAGGACCCTGGGCTCCGAAGACATCTCGAGATCAAGGTGGGACCATCAGAGTTTTAATGCCATTCCTCGGGATGAGAGCGTCGTGCACCTTTTCAGAAGGCGTGCAGCCCAATGCCAACTTTCCACGAGCCCGTCCTTCCAGCTTCAAGGTGAGACGCCTATTTATAGATCCAAAGGTGCGGGGGACAACTTACTTCCCCTTTCTCACAAGGAACAACACCAAAGTAATTCCCCAGCACCATGGCTGATCTCCCAGGTTCATCCTCACGCCCACATGGTCCACTTCCAGGCGATTGGTCGAGCTGTTCAATTTCGCACCTTCATCTGAGGCGCTTGCAGATGGAGTGTTTACTCCCTCCAGCGGATTTGGTTCCTATCCGCGCCGGTCTCATCTCAGTCGATGGATGCGTCCTCGCCGAGAACTCCCCCGCTCCAAGTAAGGAGGAGAGGGTGTGTCTTGTGCCCTTCCTGCTAAGAGGTTTGGGTTTCCCTATTCATCCCTTTTTGCGGGGTTTGTTAGAGTTCTACGGGATCCAGCTCCACAACCTCACCCCAGGGTCCATATTGCACATCTCCGGCTTCGTATCCCTGTGCGAGATATTTCTGAGTTACGAGGCCCACTTTGACTTGTGGAGGAAGTATTTCTGTCTTGTCCCTTGCCTCCGGGAGGGATCCATATTCGAGGTGGGCGGCGCCGAAGTATGGCGGATAGCCGGGACAGGGTACCCAAGGGGACCCCACAGAAAGATCCCGAAGGATGGACTTCGGAGTGGTTTTACATCGAGGATGTTCCCCTCACCGATCCAATTCAGCAAGGGTTGCCCGAATACTCAAACGACCCGCCTATAAAGCGGTTCAACTGGCGGCCCTGGGGCCCTTCCCAATAGTGCAGTGAAGAGGTGTGTGCAACCCCTGTAGCAGCGGGGTCATCCTCTATGGTGCTATAACGGGACCAACGACGTAACCCGTTATCAACGACAAGGGCCAGACAACAAGGTGGCTCTGGCCAAAATTTTGGCCAATCTCTTCAAGGGAGAGGAGACAGAGTTCGCTCGCATGAGTATTCGGGAGGGCTGCTCCGGATACAATTCCGTTGACTGGGTAAGCCATGATCCATTGTCTTGAGCTCACGGATTACGCCCGAACTCTGACTAGTTGTATTCGAACAGGGCTGGAGGCGTCAAGTTGCGTCCATTAATTGCCCTTCTCCTCAACCGAAGAATCATTCTCATGATGAAGATCCGGGGTATCATGAGGACCCAGAGACGTCGATCGATTTTGAAGACGGGGTGTTCTATCAGGAGAGCCTTGACGGCGTCAAAGTTGCTGTGACAGCCGATCACCCTGGGGCTCTTCCCTCTTCCAAAGTAAGTGAAAAGAAGACCCTTACCCGAACAGGGCGCTCATCTCGTGCTATTCCCCACGTGCTGACTTCTGCTCCCAAGGGTCGCCGCACTATGCGTAAGACCGTCTTGGGAGGAGCGTGGCCCGTGCCAACTTTGGCCCCTAATGGGAGATCAAAGCGGAAAGCCTCCGCCAAAGCAGAAGCACCTGCCCCCTCGGTCCAGCGGTAACGTATTTCGGAATTGCAGCGATGGTCGATTTTAGCACTCTTTTACTAAAACTTGCTCAATTTTGCAGAAGGCGTATGCCCCTGCACCAATCCAAAGATTTCCCGGGCATGCCGAATCGCAGCTCTGGTCCCAAGTCTTCGGCACAAGCAAGAGCCTCCCCCGAACACACGGCGGCCGGCGCGCCTCCGGCGGACTCCGATGATGTTTTAGCCACCAACTCCGAAGTCGAGAGCGTAATGAATCATCGCCACCAGAGGGAGACGTTATGCCATATTGCCTTTGCTGAACAGGAATTTAGTGCTTTTAATTCGGTGGATGCGTACCTTGGAGCGGCCCGGACAGGTCTTGAAGGGATCGCCGGTCTTTATGCCGCCAAGGTGCAGGTATATAGCTTGAAAGCACATCATGTTCCCTAACTACCTAGTCCCCAAGCCTTAATTTGGGCGGGACGGCCGAGTTAAGGGTGTCTAATGATATTGTTTTTGTAGGCCACAAGAGAGCAGAACGAAAAGCTTTTCGAGGACCTCAGAATGAGTCGGACACAGTTGGTCGAAACCAAGGCCGAACTAGATGCGGCTCGAAAAGCCAACAAGGAGTTATCTGGTAAGTAAAAAAGACTTGTTTTGCAGGTATATGTTGTATTTTATGTATTAACACCGTATTCTCCGTATAGCCATGGGAGCTGCAAGCGAGCTGCGGAAGGAGCTAGAGGCTGGCAAATGGGTGCTGACGTGAAGTCAGGAAGAGAAAAATGAGCTCAAGGAAGAGAATCAGCGGAAAGCCGAGGAAATTGAAAAGTTGAGAACTCAGCTGGCGCAAGCCTTAGAGGAAAACCATAAGCTAAGAGGTGGCATATTCGGTAAGTACTACTCTAACCGGTACGTTGTTCCAGTGGCATTGGCATTGTAATGATGATATGCCACATCTGCTTGTTAGGTCTCCTGACTGGGCGGCCCGAGGAAGAAGTCAGCGCCTATGACGGGAATCTTTTAAAGGAGCTGTCGAAGACCTACGAGAGGGCCCGGAAGGCCATGAAGAGTATGGCAAAGGCGTTATGGCCGTCGGAGGTGCCGCCAGAGAGCATGGCCGAACTGGCCAGTCGCTTTAAAGGAGCTCGGCGAAGGTTTGAATTGTGGAAGATCTCTTCTTGCCGACAAGGGGCCCGCGAGGCATGAGCTATGGTAAACCCATTTCACCAAGCTGGACCTGGAGCATATGGCTCGGGTTGGTCCAGTGGGCCCTGACGGCTAGGAGATACCTCTAAGCTTGGTGTATGATGATGTCATGCCCGCCGCTCGTCATTCTCAGAAGGATTGCGCTTTAGAGCAATTGATAGACAATATAGATCAAGAGTAGTTGTGTCAATTCTATGTATCTATGTACTGTACATTGACCGAGCTCAATCCGTGGTCTTATTTAAAAGAAATGTTGTCTTAACCGGCCATCAGCTTCCACCTTCCCGATCAGTGATCGGGAAGTGTTCCGTACTACGTGCAGTGGGAAACAAGGCAGTACTTCGGGAACCAGGCAATCCGGCCATTTGGCTTGAACGGACGAAACATGTGCGGAGAGTTATGTTATATTACTGTTTGACATAAGAAACATCTTTCGACGAAAATAGTTCCTCCAAAGGTTCCTTTCTTCAGGTTAGTTTATAGCCCGGATGGGTGAAATCAACGGAGACCAATGGCTGCGAGAAAACCCTGGTGATAAGCGCGAGGCTATATTCACTTCTCCTAGGCCGACTTATTGTATTATGTAAGAACGCTAGCTTTTGGCTTCACCCGTCTGAGGTACGGTCCCGGATAACCCGGTCGTAACAATCGCAGAGGTGCTCCCTTTACTCCCTAGCCGAACAATCAGGAACGTAGGGGTAAACACAGGAGCCAGGCAACCCAGCTTGGCAAAGATCTTAAGTCAAACAAGTGCATGTGTTGGCTTAACATGTGTGAGAAGGATGCAATCAGTACGAATGCGATTTATTTATTCGGCTCTTGTGAGTGAGCCCCCATGCGAAGTAGGGTGTTACATTCAATGATGTATGTAATACGAGCTTGGTATGGTTCAGTTTAGCCAAACTAGCACCATGTCAAAAAAGAGAGAAAAAATAAAATAAAAGAAGGAAAAAGGTGGAGATGTATGTCAAGCTCAGGCGTAAAAACGCCGCAGCCGGGCTGCGTTCCACGGGTTCGGCTCGAGGCAGTCGTCGGACGGGCGGCGAAGACGATCTGCTCCTCCAATGAGTACTTCATCGATGATGTACGGTTCCTCCCATTTAGGTGAAGGTTTATTCTTCTGTTTCTCGGGGAGTCGGAGGACGAGGTCTCCCACGTTATATGTCTTCGCCCAGACTTCACGGTTGTGGTAACATCGCGCTTGCTGTTGATAGAAGGCGGACCGAGCTCGAGCTATGTCCCGCTCTTCTTCCAGAGTATCTAGATCATCCTACCGGTCGAGCTTGGTTCCTTTTCTTCGTACATGCGCACTCTAGGCGCGTCATGGATAAGGTCGCATGGGAGAACTGCTTCCTCACCGTACACCATAAAAAATGGTGTGTATCCGGTTGACCGATTAGGAGTGGTGCGCAACCCCCATAGTACAGAATCGAGTTCCTTGACCCAATGGCAGTCTGATTGTTCAAGGGATCGAACTAGGCGGGGCTTAATGCCGCTCATAATGAGTCCATTGGCTCGTTCGACCTGTCTGTTGGTCTGTGGGTAGTACACCGAGGCATAATCGAGCTTAATGCCCATTTTACCGCACCAGTCTTTAACTTCCTGGGTGGTGAAGTTGGTACCATTATCGGTAATTATGCTGTGGGGGACACCATAACGGTGTACGACATCGGATAAGAAGTCGACGACTGGTCCGGATTCTGCCGAAGTGACGGGTCTTGCCTCGATCCACTTGGTGAATTTGTCGACCATGACCAATAGGTACTTCTTTTTGTTTGTCCCCCCTTTAAGTGGCCCGACCATGTCGAGACCCCAGACCGCAAAAGGCCATGTGATCGGTATCGTCCGAAGAGCTGTGGGGGGCATGTGGCTTTGATTTGCGAATAGCTAGCATCGGACACAATGCTGGACTAATGTTCGGGCATCTTCGCGGGCGGTAGGCCAGAAAAAACCTGCTCGGAAAGCCTTGCTGACCAAAGCCCGAGCTACCACGTGGTGTCCGCCCATGCCCGCGTGTATTTTGGCCAAGAGCTGCTGCCCCTTTTCTTTGGAGATGCACCTTTGTAAAACTCCTGTGGTACTCTTCTTATAGAGTTCGCCCTCATGGACCTTGTATGCTTTAGAGCGCCGAACTATGCGTCATGCTTCGGTTTGATCCTCCGGAAGTTGATGTTGTGTGAGGTAGGCTAGCAGGGGTTCTGTCCAAGGTGGGATTACGACCATGACTTCATGTGTGGAAGGTGTTTCCTTGAGTGCGGAGCCGCCGATGACGTGATCCTCTTGTTCATTTGCGGGCGAGGTGTTGTGAGCGGGCTCATTATATAGTGCACCGGTGATGTCGTTCTGCCACACCACGGAGGGCTTAAAGAGCCGCTCGAGGAAGGTGTTTTTGGAAATCGGGTCGCGCTAGGCGCCCATGCAGGCGAGGACGTCGGCTGCTTGATTGCTGTCTCTAGCGACATGGTGAAATTCTAGGCCCTCGAATCGGGCTGATATCCGGAGGACCACGTTTCTATACGCCTCCATGTTGGGGTCTTTGGCATCAAATTTGCCGTTGACTTGAGAGATCGCCAGGTTTGAATCTCCCCTTACCTCGAGGTGCTGCATGCCCATTGACGTGGCCATACGAAGACCATGTAGTAGTGCTTCGTACTCGGCTGCGTTGTTTGAGTCTGTGTACATTATTTGGAGGACATACCGAACAGTGTCACCTGCGGGGAAGATTAGGATGACCCCAGCCCCCAGTCCGGCTAACATTTTTGAGCTGTCGAAATACATTGTCCAGTGCGAGTATGTAGAGTACTCCCGGGGTAGTTCGGCCTCGGTCCATTCGGCTATGAAATTGCCCAGCACCTGAGATTTAATGGCTCGGCGTGGCTTGTATGTTATCTCGAAGGGGAGGAGCTCGATGGCCCATTTGGCGATGCGGCCCGTGGCGTCCCTATTTTTTATTATGTCATTCAAGGGAACCTCTGATGCCACTATGAGGGAACCTCTGATGCCACTGTGAGGGAACCTCTGATGCCACTGTGACCGAACATTCTTGAAAGTAGTGTCGTAGCTTTCGGGATGCCATGAAAATCGTGTAGGCTATCTTTTGATAGTGCGGGTATCATGATTTGCATGGCGTAAGCACCTCGGACACGTAGTAGACCGGCTTCTGGACTTGAAACTTGTGGCCCTCAGACTCCCGCTCCATGACGAGCATCGCGCTAACCACCTGATTGGTGGCTGAAATGTATAGTAGCATGGGTTCACCGACACCGGGTGCGGCCAGGATAGGGTTGTTGGCGAGGAGTGTTTTAATCTCCTCGAGTGCCATGGTTGCTTCATCTGTCCACTGGAAGTTCTTGGTCTTTTTGAGCAGTTTGTAGAGTGGCAATGCCTTTTCTTCGAGGCGAGATATGAAGCGGCTCAAGGCGGCCACGCATCCCGCTAGCTTCTGGACATGCTTGAGCTCTGTTGGTATTGCGAGCTGAGACATCGCTCTAATTTTGGTCGGATTGGCTTCGGTTCCTCTATGGGAAATGATGAATCCGAGTAGCTTGCTGGCAGGGACCCCGAAGACGCATTTCTCTGGGTTGAGCCGTATGTCGTAGGCCCGCAGGTTGTCGAAGGTTTGGCGTAGGTTGTCTATCAGTTGGTCGATATGTTTGGTTTTGACAACCACGTCATCCACGTATGCCTCGACTGTTCTGCCGATTTGGTTTTAGAGGCATGTTTGAATCATGCGCTGGTATGTGGCTCTTGCCTTTTTTAGCCCGAACGGCATGGTGTTGAAGCAGAAAGGCCCCTAAGGGGTGATGAATGCGGTTGCTGCCTGATCGGACTCCTTCATATTAATCTGATGGTATCCGGAGTATGCGTCAAGGAAGCATAACGAGTCGTGTCCAGCGGTGGCATCGATGATCTGGTCTATCCTTGGTAGGGGGAATGGATCCTTAGGGCAGGCCTTGTTGAGGTCTTTAAAGTTGACACATAGCCGCCAGGATTTATCCTTCTTGGGTACCATAACCAGATTTGCTAACCACTCGGGGTGCTTGATCTCACGGATGAATCCGGCCTCTAGCAGTTTTGCAAGTTCTTCACCCATGGCCTGCTGTTTGGGTTCGGAAAATCGGCGCAGGGTTTGTTTCACTGGCTTGAAGCCTTTGAAAATGTTGAGGTTGTGCTCTGCTAGCCTGCGTGGGATTCCTTGCATATCTGATGGGTGCCAGGCGAATATTTCCCAGTTTCACGCAGGAATGTCCTTGAGCGCCTCGTCGACTGCGGGGTCCAGGTGTGCTCCTATGGATGCCATTTTGTTGGGATCTGTTGGGTGCACTTGAAATTTTACTATTTCATCTGCTGGCTTGAATGATGTGGGTTTTTGCCTTTTACTGAGAACCACATCATCCTTGTCGACTGTAATGCGTAGCGCTGTCAACTCTTCGGCCGCGAGGGCTTCAGATAGTGCCTCTAGGGCAAGGGATGCCGTCTTGTTTTTGGCTCGCAAGGATTTGCTCGGGTCGCTTTTAAGCGAGATTACCCCGTTGGGCCCTAGCATCTTGAGTTTCATATACCCGTAATGTGGTATGGCCTGAAATCTTGAGAATGCCTCATGTCCTAGAAGGGCGTGGTATCGCTACGGAAGGGCACAACGTGAAATAATAAAGGTTTGGATCTGTAGTTATCGGGTGTGCCGAACACAACGTCCAGGGTTACGCGTCCCGAGCAATGTGCCTCCCTACCGGGTATTATGCCTCGGAATGTGGTATGACTGCGTTCAATGCAAGACCTATTGAACTGCATCTTCTCTAGAGTATCCTCATAAATGAGGTTGAGGCCACTGCCTCCATCCATCAGCACTTTAGTCAGCCGGAAACCATCGACAATGGGGTCGAGGACCAGTGCGGCCAGTGCGTGGTTGTTACGGGGGTTGGCTCGTCCTTCTTGTTGAAGGTGATAGGCATGGCTGCCCATGGCTGTGAGGCCGTCACTTGATATATTTGGTTGAGCTCTCAAAGAGACTTTTTCCTTTTATTGTTTGAAGCAAATGTCTCATATATCGTAAGGACATTGTGGTCCTGGGGTGAAGCCGAGGACTGCTTATCTGGCGGTGTAAGGCCCAAGATTGGCTCGCCATATTTGGCCACTTGTCTTACCACCCAACAGGCTCGAAGTTTGTGGGCTGGGTTTGTGTCTAGCAAGACCGAGTGTATTGGGCATGGTTTATCCAGCAACTCGTCTAACACCGATCTGGGCCTAGTTTTCTTTTCGTTAGGCTTGCGATCCGGCGACCGATTTGTGTAAGCTCGTTTAAAGTGAGGCCTTCCGTGATGCGCGGCGGGCGGTGGCCCCATGTTCATCTGTTGTGCCCTCCACGTGTTCTCCATGGCGCAATATTTGCGTACCATGTCTGATAGTTCGGTGAAGCTTTGAATTTGGCGACGCGCAAGGGCGTTTGAGAGGCCCTCGTCCCTGCAGTTAAACTGGAAGGCTTTAATTATTTCTTTGTCACAGCAAGGTGCCATCCTGTTCTTCACCAGGAGAAATCTAGCCCAATAATGATGGACTGTCTCATTTGGCAGTTGTTTGACATACATGAGGTCCCGTATGTCTGGGTTTCCCGAATCCGGAGAGTATTCCATGTGGTGGGTGGGTGGGAAAATTTCGAGAATTCCCTCCTGCAGCAGACCCGGACTATCCTTGATGGGTGGTTGAGTCATGTCCGGTTCTGATTGTGCAGGGCTCGGATCCGGACTAGTGTGCGGCTGGATCGGCTCGAGGCCGGATCTAGCATTGGGGCTCAAGTCCAGATGTACATCTGAGCTGGTGTCTGACTCCGAGCTGGAGATTCGAGTGTACATCATTCTTAGCTTGCCAGGCTGTAGTCCCTCCTAGGCCTCCTCGACCGTGGCGACGAGGTGCATGACCGGAGGGGTGTTGATTTCTCGGTCGTCGGGTTTAAGCCCGATCTGATCGTAGGCTGTGGGTCTGATGACAGAGATTCCCATTGCACAGAAAAGACTCGCCAAGTGGTCTGCCGGCTGGGCACATGGGTGTGCCGGACACTCCGGCGATTTGGTGGGAGATCTTGTGGGCGGTCTGTCGGAGTCGGGCTTCAGGGCCGGACTCTGAGAGATACCGGATTTTTGTGAGTCTGCTGGTCCTGGGGTCGAGGCCCCTGAACCAATGAACCCTTCAACGGGGGTGAAGCCTTTGATCTGGCGACTAGTGGGATCAGCGCACACAAGCATGCCACAGAAGATGAGGAGATGACCGGGGGTGGGGAAGCCCTCGGCGCGGGTGTGGTCTCCAACGACCAGTTGAGCCATCGATTCCTGTGGCGACCCCACAACGGAACTCTGAATGAAAGCACAATGTCGGTGTCAAAACCGGCAGACCTCGGGGTAGGGGGTCCCGAGCTGTGGATCTAGGATAGATGGGGAACAAGGGACGACGAACACAGTGTTTACCCAGGTTTTGGCCCTCTCGAAGAGGTAATACCCTACGTCATGCTTGATTGTATTGGATGTATGATGTGGTTTACAGAGTAGATCTACCTCAAGATCAGCATGAGCTAAACCCTAATGAGATGAGGCGATGAATGTAGCTCTAGCCCTAAAGACTAAAAAACCCATGTTTATATAGACACCAGTAGGGTTAGGGTTACCGAAGATAGATTACAATAAGGGATTAAAGAGATCATGCGCCTTCTTGACTTGGAGGGTACACCACAGCTTCATAGATCTCCTGTCATTGTACGACTCCACCTGTCCGGCCCATGTACAATGGGCCGTCGCCCCGAGGACCCCTTAATCCATAACTCCCTCAAGAGGCATGCTTTTCCCGTCAACGAAAACGACCGAGTAGTTCCCAATACTTTCCATGCTAGATACATCGTAGGCAGTTCCCAAACATAAAATAAAGTTTATTCCTTTTTCCACCATTCTTTCACAATCCATGGCTAGCCGTATCCACGGGTGGCTTCCATACCAACACTTTCCAAGGAATTTATTATTTGACAACATAAAGTAAATTTCTTTTTCATTTCGGGACTGAGCGTCCCTATTACCGTCACACTCTCGTGCAATGACAAGTGAATACTGAAAGTGCTAGTTATCGACTAGAGGGGGGTGAATAGGCAATTTTTATGAAAGTCTTCAAAAGATGCAAGATCTTCGAAGATAGACAACCAAACAACACCTGGACGATATGCAACGGAAGATAAGCTACGCTAGACAGGTCATAGTCAAGTAAATAGTACAATGAAAGCACGAAGACTAATAGCAGCTAGGTAGAACAGATCAGAATGGGAAGACAGTATGAAGCCAAACACATGAAAGTCGTCACACAGTGGAGTCAAACAGATCAGGCAAGAAAGCAATGACTTCACAAAGACAAACTGAAATGTAAAGGAGGTAGGGGATAGAACCAGTTGCTTGGTGAAGACAAGGATTTGGTAGACCAGTTCCAGTTGCTGTCACAACTGTACGTCTGGTTAGGGAGGCTGAGATTGAACTCAGAAGACCACGTCTTCACCTTATTCCCCTTGAGCTAAGGACACTTAGTCCTCGCCCAATCACTCTGGTAAGTCTTCAAGGTAGACTTCCAAACCTTCACAGACTCCGTTCACTGGCGATCCACAATGAGTCTTGGATCCTCAGAACGTGACGCCTAACCGGCTAGAGGATACACAGTCCTCAAGTGTAATAAGTCTTCAGATCACGCGGACAGAAAGACTTCAGTGATGCCAACACTCTTTGGGCTTTGGGTGTTTTGGGTTTTGTCCTCGCAAGGATTCTCTCTCAAAGCCTTTGGAGGTGGGTTGCTCTCAAATGACAAAAGCCGTGTACTAACTCTGAGCAGCCACCGATTTATGGTGGAGGGGGTGGGCTTTTTATAGCTAGGAGGCAACCCGACATGATATGTCCGAAATGACCCTGGGTCACTAAGGAACCGACACGTGTCCAACTGTCGGATTTCAAACACACGCGGCAGCTTGACTTGGGCTACAAGCAAAGCTGACTCATCCAACTCTGGATAAGATTTACTGTCATTGTGTTCACTCGAAGACATAGGATTTTGGTTGAGCATCATGTCAGTCTTCTGACTTTATTCACGTGGACCCCACTTAACAGTTCGGTGATTCCTATGACTCAGGAAAGAAGAAAATGAAACTACGAAAGTGTCGTGGGGGAACACGATCACCTATGGAGCCATCGGCCCCTTTGTGGTTCAGCAAAGGGGGAGATCACGTTGCACAAAGAGCAGAAGCCATGATTTAGCATGACGATGGTGACACTTGTGGTTTTTACCCAGGTTCGGGCCGCTGTGAAGCGTAAAATCCTACTCCTGCTTTGGTGGATTGAATGGAGAGACACGACGAACACACATCGCTCAAACCTGACAAGGTGGCCTCGGGGAGAGCAGCTACGCGAGTACAAGTGTGCGAGGGTCCAAATCCTTTGCTAGGTTGATGACCCACAAGTATAGGTGATCAATCATAGTCCTTTCGATAAGTAAGAGTGTCGAACCCAACGAGGAGCAGAAGGAAATGGCAAGTGGTTTTCAACAAGGTAATATCTGCAAGCACTGAAATTATAGGTAACAAGTTGTTTGATAGCAAGATAATTTGTAACAAGCAAGTAACGGTAATGGTAACAAAAGTGCAGCAAGGTAGCCCAATCCTTTTGAGGCAAAGGACAGGCTAGAATGGTCTCTTATGATAAGCAAAGCGTTCTTGAGGGTACACGGGAATTTCATCATATCACTTTCATCATGTTGGTTTGATTCGTGTTCGCTACTTTGATAATTTGATATGTGGGTGGACCGGTGCTTAGGTGATGTTCTTACTTGAACAAACCTCCTACTTATGATTAACCCCCTCGCAAGCATCCGCAACTACGAGAAAAGTATTAAGATAAAATCTAACCATAGCATTAAACTTTTGGATCCAAATCAGTCCCATACAAAGTAGCGCATAAACTAGGGTTTAAGCTTCTGTCACTCTAGCAACCCATCATCTAATAACTACTCCACAATGCATTCCCTTAGGCCCAAATTTGGTGAAGTGCCATGTAGTCGACGTTCACATGACACCACTAAGGGAATCACAACATACATATCATCAAAATATCGAACACATATCAAGTTCACATGATTACTTGCAACATGACTTCTCCCGTGACCTCAAGAATAAAAGTAACTACTCACAAATAATAATCATGCTCAAGATCAGAGGGGTATTAAATAGCATAATGGATCTGAACATATAATCTTCCACCAAATAAACCATATAGTAATCAACTACAAGATGTAATCAACACTACTAGTCACCCACAAGCACCAACCTAAGGTTCCGGTACAAAGATTGAACTCAAGAGATGAACTAGGGTTTGAGAGGAGATGGTGCCGTTGAAGATGTTGATGGAGATGGCCCTCCAAAGATGGGAGAGTTGTTGGTGATGACGATGACGATGATTTCCCCCTCCGGGAGGGAAGTTCCCCTGGCGGAATCGCTCCGCCGGAGGGCAAAAGTGCTCCTACCCAAGTTCCGCCTCGAGACGGCGGCGCTTCATCCCGAAAGTCGAGGAGGGCACAACCCACCAGGGCATGCCTGGGCTCCCTGGCGCGCCCAGGTGGGTTGTGCCCACCTGGTGGGCCCCCTCTGGTAGTTATTTGCTCCAATATTTCTTAAATATTCCATAAAAAATCTCCGTGAAGTTTCAGCTTATTTGGAGATGTGCAGAATAGGTAACTCTGACGTAGCTTTTCCAGGTCCAGAATTCCAG
Organism: Thinopyrum elongatum; assembly: GCA_011799875.1. Lineage (NCBI taxonomy): Eukaryota > Viridiplantae > Streptophyta > Magnoliopsida > Poales > Poaceae > Thinopyrum > Thinopyrum elongatum. The sequence goes on from CM022303.1 coordinate 502,163,812, forward strand.
CTGCCGCTATTCTCCCTCTTTGTGTAAACCTTGCATATTATTCGAGAAAAGGCATTAGAATTACTCCCAAATGCATTATTATGCATAGAAACATTATAAATAACAGTAGGAAAACATGATGCAAAATGGACGTATCAACTCCCCCAAGCTTAGACCTCGCTTGTCCTCAAGCGAAAACCGAAATCGAAAAACATGTCCACATGCTTAGAGAGAGAGGTGTCGATAAAAACAAAATACGGACATAGAAGAATCATGCATATTATTATAACAACAAAGAACTTTAACAAATAACTTTATCAAATAACTTTTATCACATAACTTTTATCATATAACTTCTCATGAACAAGTAACAATTCATCACAACATTGAAGTATAAAGCATAAACCTTATTGAAAACTAACAAACTATGTTCTCAATCAACTTTGCAACTACAATTCATCATATTTCCAGGAAGGGTCACGTATCGGAGCCTTTAGGCAAGTCCACATACACAACCATCATTTAATATTCTATGATTGCTAACACTCACAGCGTACCCATGAACAAAAAGTTTCAACTGGACACATAGAAATATAGGGGCTTATAGTTTCGCCTCCCAACGTATTCACCTCAAGGGTGATGTCAACAATAATAACTCATGCCTACTCATATCCAACTGGATATATGTGCCTAGATCTTTCCTCACCACATGATGCTTGCAAAAAGAGAAAAATAAAAAGGAATAGGGAAGAAAACTTTGACTCTTCATAGAAGTAAATACATAGGCCCTTCACAGAGGGAAGTAGAGGTTGTCATGCGCTTATTTGTTTGTATGCCAAATCCCTTAATGCAAAAGAACATCATGTTATATTGCCCCTTATTATAGCAACCTTTATTATGCAGTCCGTCGCTTTTATTACTTTGCCATCACAAGTTTGTACAACGCTCAATTTTCTCTTACACTAAATGATCCAACACATTTAGAAGCAATTTTTATTGCCTTATTGCACCGATGACAACTTACTTGAAGGATCTTACTCAATCCATAGGTAGGTATGGTGGACTCTCGAAATGAGATTTGGGTTAAGGGTTTTGGATGCACAAGTAGTATCTCTACTTAGTGCGGAATTTTTGGCTAGAAAAGATATTGAGCAACCACCACATGTTAAAGGATCTATGACAATATAACTTCTATGTGAATATGAACAAACATAAATCATTACATTGTCTTCCTTGTCCAACATCAACTATTTTGACACAAAATATTTAATGGGGGCTCACAATCATAAAAGATGTCCAAGATAGTTTATTTGCATGTGAATCTTCTCTTCCCTTATTAATTCTTTCATGAGTTGCATCATTGACCAATGCTATGTTTGTCAATCTCCAACAAATTTTACCACTTATACTTTTCCTTATGTGATGTCATTACTTACCATAAGATTAGCATATGATCTTTTTCATTTATTTCCCTTTCTTTTTATTGAGAGATAAAGGTAAAGAAACAAAACTCAAACTACTCTTTATTATATAACTCGCACACGATTACATCGATTGATAGATAACTAAGCAAGCACTCGAAAAGAAAGGATCGAACTAAACTTTTATTCAACTAAATCATAGGAAAACTAAAGATCGAACTAAAATAGATGAAAGCAAAGATAGTGGTGATGATACGATACCGAAACACCTCCCCCAAGCTTGGCACAAGCCAAGGGGAGTGTCCATACCATGAACTCAAGTCTCCTTTGGTGATGACGAAGGTGGTGGTGGTGATGAGGTATTAAGTTTGTCCAATATATCCCTGAGTGCCTCTTTTAAACTGTGAATCTCCCAAAGGGCTTGATGAAGCAACTCAGTGTTCTTCTCCACTTTAGCCATGATATGTTTATTTTCTGGACCCCAAGAGTTTGTTCCTGCATCACTTTCTCTTGGACGAGATATGTCCCAATTGGACGGTATATGCACACCAGGAGTGTTTTCGAACCCATAGTTACGAATCAAATTGTGAAAATTGTTTCTATGTAACTTGTGTAGAGGCCTCCTTGGAGGGAGTCCTTCCTGCTCTCCAGGGCTCTCTTGATTGTTTGTTGACCTCATGGCTTGATGGGGGTTATGACGAGTGGAGATGCCGGCCAGTGTGCCCCTCTCGGAGGCCGGAGGGTGAACTACAAGAGAGTCTCCCTCATCTTCCTCCATAGCGACCTCTTCAACTCCCTCTCCCCTGGACTCCACCTGAAGCAACCAAGCATCGCCTTCTTCATTGTTGGAGGAGGGAGAAGACATGATGCCTGACTTAACAAATCTGACAGAAAACAATAAGAAAGAAGAACAGAAGATTTCTCCGCGATACGGTGGTCAATACATTCAAGGGGGTATATAAAGATTTTTTTTATCTTGAGAAACAAGCAAACGGGAGGAAAACGGAGTCGAGAAGGTTCCCGATGTGGGCACAACCCACTTGGGTGCGCCAGGGGGCCCTGGTGCGCCCTGGTGTCTTGTGCCCTCCTCGGGTGCCTTCCTGGTTGTTTCTTATTTTCCTAATTTTTAATATATTCCAAAACTGACAGAAGATATTTTTCCGGATTTTTCGGAGTCCGTATACTTACCGTATCACGTACCTCCTCTTTTTTAATTATTCTGGAGTGTTCCGGAAGGTCTCCTTTATGTGTTCCTCAGGTGTCATAGTTTGAATAATATTGCTTTCAACATTAATAGGCGTACCTGAGATATAGTGTTTAATTCTTTGCCCATTGACCACCTTCGGGTTAGTACCTTCGGCATTATTTATTTTGATAGCTCCAGAGCGGTAAACCTCTTCGATGATATATGGTCCTTCCCATTTAGAGAGAAGTTTCCCTGCAAAGAATCTCAAACGAGAGTTGTACAATAGAACATATTCTCCAACTTTGAATTCCCGCTTTTGAATTCTCTTGTCATGCCATCTTTTAACTTTTTCTTTAAATAACTTGGCATTTTCATAAGCTTGGGTTCTCCATTCATCAAGTGAGCTAATATCAAATAACCTCTTTTCACCGGCAAGTTTGAAATCATAGTTGAGTTCTTTAATTGCCCAATATGCTTTATGTTTTAACTCAAGAGGCAAATGGCAAGCTTTTCTATAGGCCATTTAATTTGTAGGGAGACATACCCATAGGATTTTTATATGCTGTTCGGTAGGCCCAAAGTGCATCATCCAATTTCTTAGACCAATTCTTTCAGGACCTATTAACAGTTTTCTGTAATATTAGTTTTATTTATCTATTGCTAAGTTCAACTTGACCACTAGATTGAGGATGATAGGTGTTGAATGTATAATTTGGCTACTAGGTATTTTGGGCCAAATTTATTTAAATGATCGTGGTTATATTATTTGTTGATATATATATTTTTTGGACTTGCTGTTTAGTTCAAAATGCAGGCTTGGTTTGGCGTAACAAGTTATTTTACTCAAGACAAATATATGGAGTTTTGCATGAATTAGCGGCTACTTGGACAAATTCTCATACGCTGGGCTAAACTGTGGTCGCTAAGATGAAGGATTCTTGCATGAGCTACGGAGTCACGTACGAGAAGGTGCAACAATACATGATGGACGATCGATCATTATTAGCCGGCATGATTAGCGACCTTGTCGGAATATTTTATTATTTTCCTTGTGGACCAAAACATATCTGTATGTGAGTATAGTTTGGGCTTGGAACTATTACGCGGTGATACAAATTAGTAAGCAGATATGGTAGGTACAGCTTGTTACTTGTAACCGAATCAGGGTATTAGTCTTATTCGGTTTAGAATAGATGTTTTGGTCATACACGCCAAGTCCTGCGTGGCCTTTATATAAGGGTTCTGGCCGATTGAAGGACAACAATCGATCTATCAATACAAACACTACTTTTTTCACGTACGTTTTTTTCCATTGTCGTTCTTCTCTGCCGAGCCCTAGCAGCCCTAGGGTTTGGTGATCTTTGCCGTTTTGCCCTGAAAAACGGTCAGGTTCCCTCCACGAAAGCGAGGAATTCTTTGTTGCTTTGCCTGGAAAGCAATCGTTCGTCGTCATGAAAGTACGACATTTATCTTGGTGTTGCGCGGCGATTTCGCATGCTAACACAATTGGCGACTCCGCTGGGGACAGAAGAAGAAGGGGCACACGATGAGCACTGAGTCCAGGAACGGAAGCGATATCGACTTGGAGAACATCATCACCGTCACACTCGACGATCTGTCAGAAGATGATCGGCGTGAGCTTGAGGAGGAGCTTGAGAAAGAGAATGTTGAGAGGTTGAAGCTGAAGTTGGCTGGATATGCGAAGACGAGGAACGGTGTCATCAAAAAGGTAGCTCCAATCCCATCCGATGCGTTCAATACTCAGGTAAAAAACTCAACCGAAGAAATTGCTCATCTAATTGATGTGTCAGTAGCTAGTAAATATGGTTCTGATATGGGAAATACGGCACGTACAATTACTCAAGTAGTAGCTAATAGACTTGAAGAATTTAAGGAGCAGTTTAATAAAGATCTTGAAAAATGTCTGCCGGGTCATGTACGTTCATTAGTGCTGCAAATTAATGTTGAATATTCTGGAAAAAGGCCGATGCCACCGCAAAACAACGGATTCATTGGTTTGCCTAGTCATATACATGCACCTGATGCGTCGGCTAATGTTACACAACTTCCTGTATCTTTAAACAATAATCTGGATGGCCAGAACTATGTTGGTAGTTCGGCTAATAATTTTTTTCCTAGTACTACTGCTCCTATTGTTTCGACTTCGGTTCCACAAAATCACAATAGCAATAACTGAAGTTTTGGACTTAATTCTAATATGCAGTAGCCTAGTTATCGGACAGTGGCATATAGTACGCCACCACTGCCGCCTGTCGGTACCGGGGTTCCGTATGGGCCGGTACCTGATTCATATTTTAGTGGGTCTCCGTTGCAAACTTCGCATGCTCCAATTTCTTTGCCGGAGTTTCCGCCACGTGCTTGTGTTCCATCTGCTCCACAAGCCGGTTCTCTACAGCCCAGTGATAATTTTAAAGATCAACTTGCTAGTATACTTAGAGAATTTGGTTTAGAACCTAAGGGTAGAGCACGTGCATATCAAAAACCATACCCAGATTACTTTGACTCGACACCGTATCCTCGTGGTTTTCGAATTCCAGATTTTGTTAAATTTACGAGGGAAGATGGTAGATCTACTTTTGAGCATGTAGGACAGTTTTTAGCACAATGCAGCGAGGTCGGCACATCGGATGTTTTTAGATTAAAATTATTTCCATTATCTTTATCCGGTACTGCATTTACTTGGTTTACATCGCTTGCTCCTAATTCTATTTCAACATGGGCACAATTGGAGCAAAAATTTCATGAGTATTTTTATAGCGGTGAAACAGAACTTCGGCTTTCAGATTTAACTATGGTTAGGCAGAAATATAATGAACATGTTCATGATTATATTTGGAGGTTTAGGGATGTCAAAAACCGATGTTTCAGCTTGACCATAGCCGAAAAGGATTTAGCCAATCTTGCCTTTTCGGGTCTACTCGCTCATATTAAGGAGAAACTAGAAGGGCAAGAATTTTTAGATGTTAATCAAGTTTTGCAGAAGGCTTTAGCGCAGGAAAACCGGGCTAAGGAAATTAAACAATACAACCGGTTTAAAGAAAATAGAAATAAAGAGAAGGATAACCATGTAGTTAATGCCTTAATTTATGATAGTGATTCGGCTAGTGAGGATGATGTTAACATATGTGTAGCCGAATGGGTTCAAGCGCCAAAGTCAAAACCATTTGCATGTTCTGCTTTGAAACCTACACCTGCTAGAAGAGAAGAAATTAAATACACTTTTGATGTTGGCAAGTGTGATAGAATTTTTGATATGTTACTGCAGAATAAATTAATTAGAGTGAGAGAGGGTCATGTTATTCCACCTCCAGAAGAATTGGGTAGAAGAGCTTATTGTAAATGGCACAATTCTTTTTCTCATACTACTAATGATTGTAATGTGTTTCGTCGACAGGTGCAATCGGCCATCAATGAAGGACGATTGACGTTTACAGAAGGCTCTAAGATGAAGCTCGACAGCGACCCTTTTCCTATCAATGTGGTTGAGCTTGAGAGTAAAAAAATGCTTATTCGGTCAGATCATACCGAATCCGCAAGAGAGAAAAATGTTGTTGATAACAGTGCTCCTCCAAGGATGATCAAACCAAAAAATCCCGAAATAGGAGTGTGGAAAGTCAACGGAGGAAGGAGACAAGCTCCAAGGCCAAAGCCGACAGTTAGCATGTTGTTGGAAAAATATACCTCACGCAAGACCAACAATGTGTTTAATCGGCTCGGAGGTAATAAGCATCCTAGATCTCCTTCTGGACCTCACAATCATGAGCAATGGCAAGGAAGTGCATATGACCAACAGCCGTATTTTGCAATGGAGCCGACATATTGGGGTTGTGCACCTCCTATGTATCCGCAGTTTCCTCCATGGGGGTTTAATCCTTGGGCGCCATATCCTACAGGGCCAGCGCGTTATTTTCAGCCGAGATGGATCCTGCCGAGGCCTATGTTCAGACCAAACATACATGAGAAAAGGGCTCGGTTCAATGAGGAGGCTAGATCACATAACGCCATCGAGATTCGAGGAGGTCGATCACCGGTACGCAGTGCAGAGCGCAACAACTATAAGGGCGACTACAAGCGCGTATGGATGCCGGTGAAACGTGCCGATCCTAAATCCGGAAAAAGTGCAGATGATTTAGATGCTGCTCATGGTCTGAAAATAGCGGAACACCAGTCAGCTGAAGGTGTTGTCAATTGTACAGAAACAAGCAGTGTCTCAAAAGAAGTTGTTGGTACAGAGGAGAAAAGTAATGGCGTGAAGTTGCAGCAAGCCGGCCAATCTAATCAATTTGAAGAGAAAACTAATTCTGGGCATGACCCGCATGCACGGTTAGACAAGGAATATGTTGTATCCTCACGTACTAGTCAACAGTATAAATCGGTAAGTTCGTATGCTGATTTAGTTATGAGAAATTGTGGCCCAAGAACATCCAAGAGTTTGCCTCCAACGGGTTTGAACTATAACAGCAGCACACGTACACGTTGGGATTCAAATAATGTACGCGGCCAGGATTTTAATGCTGGTAAAGTATACAATCAGCAAGGAGGTTTTTCAGCCAAAGACAAAGTATTGATCCCAGCAACAACAATATGTCAGTACAGGCCAAAGGATCCGGGGGGCAGCAAAATTAAGTCAGTCGCGCCAGGGACTAAACCAGCACCTGAGTGGTGCCCAAAGGGACTTACTCACACTCAGAAACGACGTGTACAACGACTGCGGACATTGGAAATAAAGGAAGAGATAGCTGAGAAGAAGCGCGATAAATGGTTCAATCAAGATAAACCAATGATGCCCACAAAAACTTGGAAGGAGAAGCGCATCACAGCGGAGGAAAATAAAAATACGGATGACACCATTATTGCAGAAAATTCAGAGAATGATAAAGATGTGCCAACTGATATGGATGTTAATATGGTGTTTGCATTGCCTGCTGAATTTCGCGCGCCCGAGGCTGAAATTGCTGAACTTGTTCTTGGACCAAAGAATGCTACATTTGAGAAACCAGAGAAGCATGGTCAGCACCTAAAGCCATTATTTATCAGAGGTCACATTGATGGTAAGCCTATTGGTCGCATGCTTGTTGATGGCGGTGCAGGTGTTAATATTATGCCCTTTTCGGTATTTTCTAAACTGAACCGAAAAGAGAGTGAGTTAATGAAGACCAATATGGGACTTAGTGGGTTCTCAGGGGAATTGTCCGAGGCTAAAGGTGTTATTTCTATGGAGCTCACAGTCGGAAGCAAAACATTGCCGACTGCGTGTTTTGTTGTTGATGTCAAAGGCCGGTATATTATTCTGTTGGGACGCGACTGGATTCATGGAAATTGTTGCATCCCTTCTACCTTACATCAGTGCTTAATTCAGTGGGTTAATGATGATGTGGAGGTGATTGAGGCCGATAATTCTTCATGCATTGCTTTGACGGACGCGCCGGTTGATTGGCAACACGGTGAGATGCGATGTTTGACCGGTAGGGATTTATCGGACTATGATTATATCAGTATTGGTAGAGATGGTTTTGTACCTATAAATGCACAGCCGGCTAATGTAGCTCGGCTTTATGATTTATCTATATAAATGATGAATAAAGATGACAGTATTAAGTGGCTGCAAAGACGCACGGAGGAGTATCGTTCCGGAAAGAACGATATGCATGAAACTATTGAAGATTTTGATAACATGGAAAAAGCTTGGACAGGGATTCTCATCGGCTGATCCACTTGAAGAAATTGATATTGGTGATGGAAGTATTCCGAGGCCTACATTTATCAAAGCTAGCTTGAAAGCCGATCAGAAAAGTAAGGTATGTTTATTACTTAAAGAATTCGTTGATTGCTTTGCTTGGAATTATACTGAGATGCCTGGTTTGAGTAGAGATTTAGTAGAACATAGATTACCTATTAAATCTGGTTTTAGGCCGCATAAACAACCTCGTAGAAGTTTCAATCCTAATTTGTATGACCGCATCAAAGAAGAAGTTGATCGGTTATTAAAAGCTAAGTTTATTCGGCCGTGTAGATATGCAGATTGGGTTTCTAATATTGTGCCCGTGGAAAAGAAAAATACTGGTAATATTCGAATCTGTGTTGATTTTAGAGATTTGAATAAGGCTACTCCGAAAGATGAATATCCTATGCCTATAGCCGACATGCTTATTAATGATGCATCGGGACATAAAGTAATTAGCTTTTTAGATGGTAATGCAGGTTATAATCAAATATTTATGGCTGAACAAGATATGTCTAAGACTGCTTTTCGTTGCCCAGGTTTTGTTGGTTTATTTGAGTGGGTCGTTATGACATTTGGGTTGAAAAATGCCGGTGCCACATACCAACGAGCTATGAATTTATTTTTTCATGATCTTCTAGGCATCGTACTAGAAATATATATTGATGATATAGTTGTTAAATCGGATGGGTTTGATCATCATTTAGCCGATTTAAGATTAGCTTTTGAAAGGATGCGCCGGTATGGATTAAAAATGAATCCACTCAAGTGTGCTTTTGGTGTGTCAGCTGGTATGTTTTTAGGCTTCATAATTCATGAAAATGGCATAGAGATTGACCCTAAGAAAGTGGAGGCAATTACAAAATTGGAGGAACCCATGTGTAAAAGGGATGTGCAAAAGTTGTTAGGAAAAATTAATTACTTGAGACGATTCATATCTAACCTTGCAGGGAAAATTGAATCGTTTGTTCCTCTACTTCGGCTAAAGAATGAAGCCGAATTTACTTGGGGGGCAGAGCAACGAGATGCTTTTAATTATATAAAGTGATGCTTGTCGAATCCTCCAATATTGCGGGCGCCCAAGTCCGGTGTACCGTTCAGGTTGTACATTGCTGCACAAGATAGGGTGATCGGTGCAGTGCTGGTTCAAGAGGACAGCGGGAAAGAATACATTATTGCATACTTAAGCCGTCGTTTGCTCGACGCCGAAAGCCGGTACGTGTTTATTGAAAAGTTATGCTTATCTTTATATTATGCATGTACCAAATTTCGGCCTTATCTTCTTTCTAGTACGTGTGTGGTAGCTTGCCAGGCCGACGTCATTAAGTACATGTTGCAACAACCGATTCTTAGTGGTAGGATTGGAAAGTGGGCTTACGCGCTAATAGAATATGATTTAACATATGAATCGTTGCGTGCTATGAGGGGTCAAGTTATCGCCGATTTTATTGTTGATCATAGAATTAAGGACGATGAAAATATTAATTATGTTAGTGTATGCCCATGGAAGCTTTATTTTGATGGATCGGTTTGTAGGGACGGACAAGGCGTCGGTAATGTTTTAATTTCACCTAATAATGTTGTTTATGATACATCGGTCCGTTTGGAATATCCTTGCACTAATAACCAAGCTGAGTATGAAGCTTTGCTGTTTGGTTTGCAAACTTTGGTTGATATGGGCGTAAAGGATATATATGCTTTTGGGGATTCGCTTCTGGTAGTACAACAAATTAAAGGCGAATTTTCAATGTTTTGATGGGTTATTAAATAGTTATTTGGACCGATGCTTAGACATAATTAAGTCTCTAGATACGTTCACCATCCATCATATACCTAGAGAGGAAAATTCTAGAGCTAATGGTTTAGCACAGCAGGCATCCGGTTATCACATTACTAGAGGAAAGTTTTTTATATTAAAAAAGCCGATACATGCTGATGTAGGGAATGAGTCAATCATGTTGGATACTTTGCCACAGGGTGCACTTGGGCCAAGCACAGTTGAACAATTAGCTGTACAATTTAGTGCAGATTTGGTGCATGAGTCACAAAAGACCGAATTAGCAAATAACTTAGGACCAAGTGATTGGAGAGTTCCTCTAGTTAATCATTTAAAGGATCCAAGTCAAACTAGAGATAGAAAAATTCGGTGACAAGCTTTCAAATATACTTTGTTTGACGACGAGTTGTATCGCCGAACAATAGATGGATTATTTTTAAAATGTTTGGATTCTGATCAATCTAAAGTAGCTATGGGTGAAGTGCATGAAGGAATATGTGGGACACATCAGTCGGCTCATAAAATGCGATGGTTATTAAAAAGAGCGGGTTTTTATTGGCCGACTTTGCTAGAAGATTGTTTTCGGTACTACAAAGGTTGTGAGGCATGTCAAAAATTTGGAAATGTACAATTAGCGCCCGCAGCAATGTTAAATCCCATAATTAGGCCGTGGCCATTTAGAGGATGGGGCTTAGATTTTATTGGTGAGATACATCCTTCGTCTTCTAAAAGACATCGCTTCGTCCTAGTTGCCACAGATTATTTTACTAAATGGACTGAAGCAGTTCCTTTGAAAAATATGACTCATAAGGAAGTTATTAGTTTTGTTTTAGAACATATTATTCATAGATTCGGTATTCCTCAAACTTTAACTACCGATCAAGGTGCTTCTTTTATGTCTCATCAATTTCGCGAATTTGCCGAATCTTTAGGAATTAAATTGTTAAATTCGTCGCCTTATTATGCTCAAGCTAATGGACAGGCCGAATCTAGCAATAAAACTTTAATTAAGCTTATAAAGAAGAAAATTGAGGAGCATCCGAAAAGATGGCATGAGGTACTTTCGGAAGCTTTATGGGCTCATCGGATATCTAAACACGGAGCGACTCAAGTAGCACCGTATGATCTAGTATATGGTCAGGAGGCGGTATTACCTGTAGAGGTTAATTTACAAGCTCTTAGAGTGGCCAGACAGAATGATTTGTCGGCTGTAGATTATAACGATTTGATGATGGATAGGATAGATGATATTTCAGAAGAAAGATTAAGAGCGTTGCGAGAAATGGAGAAGGAGAAATTAAGAGTAGCTAAGGCTTATAACAAAAGGGTGAGAGAGAAATCGTTTCAAATAGGGGATTTAGTGTGGAAAACGATTTTACCTATTGGAACTAAAGATAGGAAATTCGGCAAATGGTCGCCGAGTTGGAAAGGTCCGTATAAAATTATAGAGATTGTTCCTGGAAATTCATATTTTGTACAATCTTTGCAGGGAGAGAAGTTGTCCAAAGCTCTCAACGGAAAATATTTGAAAATGTACTATCCTAGCATGTGGCAGGAGGCTTGAGCAAATTTGGCTAATATATTATTTGAGATATCGCCCTAGGAAAAATTTGGCCGATGTATACTTTGGACATCGCCCTGAGCAATTATATGGCCGGTGGATTGATCAACATCGCCCTAAGGTATTGTTATGGTGTTTTTGATAAATACAATTGTAACAAAAACAGGGGGCATGTGTTGAATGTATAATTTGGCTACTAGGTATTTTGGGCCAAATTTATTTAAATGATCGTGGTTGTATTATTTGTTGATATATATATTTTTTGGACTTGCTGTTTAGTTCAAAATGCAGGCTTGGTTTGGCGTAACAAGTTATTTTACTCAAGACAAATATATGGAGTTTCGCATGAATTAGCGGCTACTTGGACAAATTCTCATATGCTGGGCTAAACTGTGGTCGCTAAGATGAAGGATTCTTGCATGAGCTACGGAGTCACGTACGAGAAGGTGCAACAATACATGATGGACGATCGATCATTATTAGCCGGCGTGATTAGCGACCTTGCCGGAATATTTTATTATTTTCCTTGTAGACCAAAACATATCTGTACATGAGTATAGTTTGGGCTTGGAACTATTACGCGGTGATACAAATTAGCAAGCAGATATGGTAGGTACAGCTTGTTACTTGTAACCGAATCAAGGTATTAGTCTTATTCGGTTTAGAATAGATGTTTTGGTCGTACACGCCAAGTCCTGCGTGGCCTTTATATAAGGGTTCTGGCCGATTGAAGGACAACAATCGATCTATCAATACAAACACTACTTTTTTCACGTACGTTTTTTTCCATTGTCATTCTTCTCTGCCGAGCCCTAGCAGCCCTAGGGTTTGGTGATCTTTGCCGTTTTGCCCTGAAAAACGGTCGGGTTCCCTCCACGAAAGCGAGGAATTCTTTGTTGCTTTGCCTGGAAAGCAATCGTTCGTCGTCACGAAAGTACGACATTTATCTTGGTGTTGCGCGGCGATTTCGCGTGCCAACAATAGGGTGATGCAATTCTATGGTTAACATCGTATTTAGCAAGCATTTTACGGAAAGCACCATGAATAAAGTGTGAACCACTATCAGCCATTAAATATCTAGGGACCCCAAACCTCGGGAAAATAACTTCTTTAAGCATTTTAATGAAAGTGTTATGATCAGCACTACTAGTTGGAATAGCTTCTACCCACTTAGTAACGTAATCAACAGCAACCAAAATATGTGTATGCCCATTAGAGGAAGGAAAAGGTCCCATATAATCAAAACCCCAAACATCAAATGGTTCAACAACAAGTGAATAATTCATAGGCATTTCTTGCCGCTTACCAATATTACCAATTCGTTGACATTCATCACAAGATAAAACAAACTTACGGGCATCCTTGAAGAGAGTAGGCCAATAAAAACCAGATTGCAATACCTTGTGAGCAGTTCTATCTCCCGCATGATGTCCTCCATAAGCTTCGGAGTGACATTTCCGTTAGATTTGTTCCTGTTCATGCTCAGGTACACAATGTCTAATAATACCATCTACTCCTTATTTGTAAAGATGTGGGTCATCCCAAAAGTAATGTCTTAAATCATAGATGATTTTTTTCTTTTGTTGGTATGTGAAACTAGGTGGTATGTATTTAGCAACAATATAATTAGCATAGTCAGCATACCAAGGAGTATTATGAGAAACATTTATTGCAGCTAGTTGTTCATCAGGAAAGCTATCATCAATAGGTAGTGGGTCATCAAGGATATTATCTAACCTAGATAAGTTATCAGCTACGGGGTTCTCAGCTCCTTTTCTATCAGTAATATGTAAATCAAATTCTTGTAGCAAGACAACCCACCTAATAAGTCTAGGTTTAGCATCTTTCTTTTCCAAAAGATATTTAATAGCAGCATGATCGGTGTGAACAATAACTTTAGAATCAACAATGTAAGATCTGAATTTATCACAAGCAAACACAACTGCTAAAAATTCTTTTTCAGTAGTAGAAAAATTTCTTTGGGCACTATCTAGAGTTTTGCTAGCATAATGAATAATATTTAGTTTCTTATCAACTCTTTGTCCTAGAACATCACCAACAACATAATCACTAGCATCACACATAATTTCAAAACGCAAGTTTCAATCAGGTGGTTGAACAATAGGTGCAGAAGTTAAGGCTTTCTTAAGTGTTTCAAAGGATTCTACACAATCATCATAAAAAACAAATGGAACATCCTTTTGTAAAAGATTTGTAAGGGGCCTAGAAACTTTAGAGAAGTCTTTAATAAACCTCTTATAGAAACCAGCATGACCGAGGAAACTACAAATACCATTAACATCTTTAGGACATGGCATTTTCTCAATTGCATCAACTTTAGCTTTATCCACTTCAATACCTCGTTCAGAAATTTTATGCCCCAAGACAATACCTTCATTAACCATAAAGTGGCACTTCTCCCAATTCTAGACAATATTAGTTTGCTCACATCTCTGCAAAACTCGATCAAGGTTGCTTAAGCAATCATCAAAAGAAGATCCATATACAAAAAAATCATCCATGAAAACCTCAACAATCTTTTCACAAAAATCAGAAAATATAGCAGTCATACATCTTTGAAAGGTAGCAAGTGCATTACATAAACCAAAAGGCATACGTCTATAAGCATAAGTTCCAAAAGGGCAAGTAAAGGTGGTTTTCTCTTGATCAGGTTGTGAAACAGGTATTTGAGAAAAACCAGAATATCCATAAAGGAAGCAAAAGTGTGTGTGCTTTGATAATCTTCCTAGCATTTGATCAATAAAAGGCAAGGGGTAATGATCTTTTCTAGTTGCTTTATTTAATTTTCTAAAATCAATTACCATCCTATAGCCAGTAACAATTCTTTGTGGAATAAGTTCATTTTTTTCATTAGGAACAACGGTAATACCACCTTTCTTAGGGACACAATGAACGGGACTCACCCATCTACTATCAGTTATGGGATAGATTATACCTGCTTCCAGAAGCTTTAATATTTCAGTTCTTACCACTTCTTTCATCTTAGGATTCAAACGTCATTGATGATCAACAACGGGTTTAGCATCAGGTTTCATATTAATCTTGTGCTGACAGAGAGTGGGACTAATGCCCTTAAGATAAACAAGAGTATATCCAATAGCAGCTCGGTGCTTCTTCATAACTTTCAATAATCTCTCTTCTTCATGTTCTGAAAGGTTAGCACTAATAATAACATGATATATCTTTTTCTCATCAAGATAAGCATATTTCAGATTGTCAGGCAATTGTTTCAATTCAAACACAGGATCACCTTTAGGTGGAGGAGGACCTCCTAGAGTTTCAATAGGCAAATTATGTTTGAGCAGAGGTCGTTGTTCAAAGAAAATTTTATCTATCTCATTTCTTTAATTCATATGCATATCATTTTCATGGTCTAGCAAATATTGTTCTAGTGGATCAGTAGGAGGCACGACAATAGAAGTACGACCAATTATTTCATCCTTACTAGGTAATTCTTTCTTGTGAGGTTGTCTATTAAACTTGGAAAAATTAAACTCATGAGACTCATCACCAAAGCTAACACTGACAGTTTGTTCATGACAATCTATAGTAGCATTGACAGTGTTCAAGAAAGGTCTACCAAAGATAATGGGACAGAAGTCATCTTGTCGGGAACCAAGAACTAGAAAATCAGTAGGGTATTTTGTTTTCCCACACAAGACTTCAACATCTCTAACTATCCCAAGTGGTGTGATGGTGTCTCTATTAGCAAGTTTAATAGTAACATCTATGTCTTCTATTTCAGCGGGTGCTATGTCATTCATAATTTCTTGGTATAAGGTAAAAGGAATAGCACTCACGCTAGCACCTAGATCACATAAGACATGATAACAATGATCTCCTATTTTAACTGAGACAACAGGCATGCCAACAACATGTCCATGTTTATCTTTTTCGTTGGGTTTGGCAATTCTAGCAGCTTCATCACAGAAGTAAATAGCATGCCCATCAATATTTTCTACCAAGAGATCTTTAACCATAGCAACACTAGGTTCTAATTGCTCTAATATGACTTTTGCGAACCACAGTTGAAACCTTAGCATGTTCCTTTATCCTAACAGGGAAAGGTGATTTCTCAATATAAGCAGTAGGCACAACTGGACCAACATTGTAAATGATAGTTTCATCTTTAGCTATGTCGGGTTCTTTAATTTCTTCTTTAATAGATGCGTGATATTTAAACCACTTCTCCTTAGGGAGATCAACATGAGTAGCAAATGATTCACAAAAGAGGCTACTATCTCAGAGTCAATTCCATATTTAGTGCTAAACTTGTGAAAAGCATCGGTATTCATAAAAGATTTAACACAATCAAATTCAAGCTTAATACCTGACTCTTTACCTTTGTCGAGTTCCCAATCTTCAGAGTTGCGTTTAATTTTTTCTAAAAGATCCCACCTAAATTCAATACTCTTCTTCATAAAAGAACCAGTACAAGAAGTATCGAGTATGGATCGATCATCATGAGAAAGCCGAGCATAAAAATTCTGAATAATAATTTCTCTTGAGAGCTCATGATTGGGGCATGAATATAACATTGACTTAAGCCTCCCCCAAGCTAGAGCGATACTTTCTCCTTCACGAGGCCAAAAATTACATATATAATTTCGATCACGATGAACTAGATGCATAGGATATTTTTTTTGGAGAAATTCCAATTTCAATCGATTCCAATTCCAAGATCCAATATCATCGCATAGCCTATACCATGCCAATGCTTTTCCCTTCAAAGATAAAGGTAAAACCTTCTTCTTAGCTTCATCTCCGGGCAAACCTGCAAGCTTAAATAATCCACATATATCAAGTGCATATCAGGATGTTTAGTTCCATCTCCTACATAAGGATTAGCTAGCAGTTGTTCTATCATACCCGAAGGAATTTTATAACCAATATTTTCAGTAGCTGCATTAGGTTGAGGGGTAGCTAATTGTGGTTCCGGTCGAGGTGAAGATACCCCGAACAAACCCCTCAAAGGATGATTCTCCGTAGTAACAAGTGACAATAAATTTCAGCACGTAGTAATAATTTTCCCTTACCAATTTCCACTTACCAAGAGCGCTTCACTCCCCGGAAATGGCGCCAAAAAAGAGCCTTGATGACCCACAAGTATAGGGGATTAATTGTAGTCATTTCTATAAGTAAGAG
Organism: Thinopyrum elongatum; assembly: GCA_011799875.1. Lineage (NCBI taxonomy): Eukaryota > Viridiplantae > Streptophyta > Magnoliopsida > Poales > Poaceae > Thinopyrum > Thinopyrum elongatum. The sequence goes on from CM022303.1 coordinate 502,180,645, forward strand.
TGTCGAACCCAACGAGGAGCAGAAGGAAATGACAAGTGGTTTTCAGCAAGGTAATATCTGCAAGCACCGAAATTATAGGTAACAAGTTGTTTGATAGCAAGATAATTTGTAACAAGAAAGTAATGGTAACGGTAACAAATGTGCAGCAAGGTAGCCCAATCCTTTTGAGGCAAAGGACGGGCCAGAATGGTCTCTTATGATAAGCAAAGTGTTCTTGAGGGTACATGGGAATTTCATCATATCACTTTTATCATGTTGGTTTGATTCGTGTTCGCTACTTTGATAATTTGATATGTGGGTGGACCGGTGCTTAGGTTCTGTTCTTACTTGAACAAATCTCCTACTTATGATTAACCCCCTCACAAGCATCCGCAACTACGAGAAAAGTATTAAGATAAAATCTAACCATAACATTAAACTTTTGGATCCAAATCAGTCCCTTACGAAGTAGCGCATAAACTAGGGTTTAAGATTCTGTCACTCTAGCAACCCATCATCTAATAACTAATCCACAATGCATTCCCTTAGGCCCAAATTGGTGAAGTGCCATGTAATCGGCTTTCACATGACACCACTAAGGGAATCACAACATACATATCATCAAAATATCGAACACATATCAAGTTCACATGATTACTTGCAACATGACTTCTCCCGTGACCTCAAGAACAAAAGTAACTACTCACAAATAATAATCATGCTCAAGATCAGAGGGGTATTAAATAGCATAATGGATCTGAATATATAATCTTCCACCAAATAAACCATATAGTAATCAACACTAGTCGTCACCCACAAGCACCAATCTAAGGTTCCGGTACAAAGATTGAACTCAAGAGATGAAATAGGGTTTGAGAGGAGATGGTGCTGTTGAAGATGTTGATGGAGATGGCCCTCCCAAAGATGGGAGAGTTGTTGCTGATGAAGATGACGATGATTTCCCCGTCCGGCAGGGAAGTTCCCCTGGCGGAATCGCTCCGCCGGAGGGCAAAAGTGCTCCTGCCCAAGTTCCGCCTCGAGACGGCGACGCTTCATCCTGAAAGTCCTCTCCTTATTTTTTCTAGGTCAAAATGACTTATATACCTGAAGAGGGGCACCAGAGGTGGGCCGAGGAGGGCACAACCCACCAGGGCGCGCCTGGGCTCCCTGGCGCACCCAGGTGGGTTGTGCCCACCTGGTGGGCCCCCTCTGGTAGTTATTTGCTCCAATATTTCTTAAATATTCCATAAAAAAATCTCTGTGAAGTTTCAGCTTATTTGGAGATGTGCAGAATAGGTAACTCTGACGTAGCTTTTCCGGGTCCAGAATTTCAGCTGCCGGTATTCTCTCTCTTTGTGTAAACCTTGCATATTGTGAGAGAAAAGGCATTAAAATTACTACTAAAAGCATTATTATGCATAAAAACATTATAAATAACAGTAGGAAAACATGATGTAAAATGGACGTATCATAGGTCGCCTTGGACCTCCTTTTATACTTCAAGGGGTAACTACAATGGCAAAACAGTCTTTATCTAATGATTAGATAGCTAACAGTGCTATCATACCTAGCTCTGGCAGTTAGGACAAAGCACATTAAATGCACTGCTAGGTGTCATGTTGAGGGTGAAGCTCAGCAAGCCTGCCGTGCCGCTTAATCACCTCTTGCCTATCATCTTGACACGCCTCTGGACGAGTGTCACTTGGAGGTAATCTGTCTTCCATTGGGCTACCACGTGCTTAGTGGAAGCCACTTAATCACTTGGGGGCTCGACACCGCACCGATGAGTGATTGGCATCGTAGTGCGGTGGAGCGGTGGAGCCTTGGCGGGGAGATTTGCCCTTGGCGGACCCGGCAAACCTATCGAGGAAATCTTGGACTTGTCCTTGGGGCGGCCTCGACCTGGCCAGGCTCTCCTGCCCGGCAGGGGAGGCCTTTCCAAGGTGATGCTCTGCTGTCTTGGTCTTCTTGATCCGCTCTTTGATCTCACAAAGAGCTGCTTCTCTGGCTTGGCCTTGCTTTGGATGTTGGTGTAGCTATTCCTTCGTTAAGCTCTGGCTTCCGGGGCGGAGGCCTTTTTTCCGTGCACAAGTCAGGGGAAACATACACCCCTGTTTGTGTACCTCGACAGAAAGAAACTATGTCTTCGCACTCCATTGTCTTCAAGTGAATGTCTTCACACGTCATTATCTTCGACGAGAATGTCTTCATGAACCACCATTGTCTTCAATGTCTTCATACATTTTTAGGGGTCATCTCTGGTAGGTAAACCGAATCAATGAGGGACTTCTACCTGTGTTATCCTGCAATTCTCACAAACACATTAGTCCCTCAACCACATTTGTCGTCAATACTCCAAAACCAACTAGGGGTGGCACTAGATGCACTTACAATCTACCCCTTTTTGGTGATTGATGACAAACTGGTTGAAGTTTTCAACGGGGATAAAAATATGTGTAAGTTAAAGAACGCGGTCAATGGCTTCATGAAGTTGAAAGGGCTCCCCCTGAAGATGTGCATATAAGTAATTTGCCTTTGAATGCAAATGCACATGGCAGGTTCTGCTTTGTCGAGATCTCCTTCAATTCATGAAGACAATTCATCGTGCAAACAAAAATGTAGTGAAGATAATGACATGCACAATGAAAAATGGGCGTTTGCAGAATGACTTCATGCGGAATTTATCATCGCAATAAAAGGTAGCAGCAAAAGTGGCAGACGACCATCAAGGTTTAAGTGTTACAACTCAAAACCAACAGTTCAAGAACGAGAGTTGCAAAACTTAACAAAAATAAGCACCCTACCCATATAAACCCGCTTGAAGACTATCAACTCAAATGCTTCTCCCCCTTTTGTCAGGAATGACCGAAAAGGAGTGAAGACATAGAGTGTCTAAGCATCCCCAAGAGGTGTTGGTGAAGATGTTGGGGCAGCCGGGTCGAAGTTGGAGTTGGGCGGTGCAGAAGGGCCTGATGCAGAATCGTGATGCAGTGAAGCCATGGCTGGTGAAGTGGCGTCCTCCTCCTCATCAATGACTCGTGCAACAACAGTTGGAGCCAAAGATGAGTAGTCAGAGTCTTCAATGGATGGTGTTGGACACCAACTTGCTGACTGTGGAGGCCTGGAGTCAAACTTGAAACGTTCAGTGAAGCCATCTGCTTGAAGTTCATCTTCAGAGCATAGCAGAGTGAGGCACTTCCAGGCACGCCTATAGGCTTCATGAGCAACAAAAGAATTCTTGGTGGAGAGGTTGCATATGCGATTGACATCCACAAGAAGACTTTGCATCTGACGCTTCATCCAGTCATGATGCCTATCCTGCTTCTAATGAAGAGAAACTAGAAGCTCTCGGTCATTCAACATACGAGCACGCTTCTGAGGCCTTTGAGCTACTGTGCTGGCTGTTGCATCAGTGGGAGCATGATGCGGTAGCCTAAACTGACCGACAAGAGGACCAGCAGCAGTAGGCGGATTTGGAACATGGATGGCTTCAAGAGGTGCTGAGAAGCTTTGAAAAGCAACATTGTCTTCACGGACTGGTGCTTTGGCAGGCTCGGGATAAATAGCTTCATGAGACATGTCCACTTCAGGCAGAAAGACAACATGATTGCGCGCTAAAGCCTGATAGTTGATGGTGGAGTGAAGCTTAATCAGCCGCATAACCCATGGTGCATAGAACTGGAGGCCAAATAGATCAATGCCGGAAGCTGCCAACTGGTGGATGAAGAAATCTTGAGTATTGAACCTGATGCCATTCAGAATGTAGAAGACCAATGTCTTCATGGTGCCTTCAATCTTGGCGTGAGGAGAATGCCCTTTGATCATCCATAGAGTATGCCTTAGAATATGGTATATGGTGCGGGGCAAGTACTCGAGATCATTCACAAAGAATTCCTTGGGGTATTCAGCATCTACTGGCAATGGCTTCATCATGATCAGCATTTGACTCATGTTGGGCTCTGGCTTCTGGAAGATGCTTTGGAGTTCCTGTTCATATCGCTGACAGCCTGGTTCATAGAGATCACCAGTATTGGGCAGGGAAGTGAGCTCGATGATATCCTGAGCTTTGGCTTCATGGTGTACATCACCTGAAATCCACTCAAGGACCCATGTCTTCGGATCCCTATTGTAGCTTGAGATATGTAGATTAGCATAAAATTGAAGCAAGAGCTCTTCATTCCAGTGCTCCTTGTCGACGACAAAATGGAGCAAGCCAACTTCACGAAAGCAATCAAGAGCTTCTTCAAGGCAAGGGAGCCTAGCAATGACATCATAACACAGGAGCTTATGTGGGAAGATTCTGTCCTGCTTGTACAAGATGAATGAGTAATAGCTTCTTTGCTGATGACTCCAGAACATGTCTGAAGATATCTTGGGCTTCTTGTAGGGATTCTTGGCCTTGTCAAAGCATGTGTTGTGCTCTCTGAAGCTTAAGACACTGAATGCACCCTGAGTAGTGACAGCACTTGCAAGCCTTGGCAATCTTGGCTTTGGCTTCTGCGTCTGAGGCCTTTGCTCGATATGATAGTCATATTGAGGACCAGGAGTTGCCAGAGGTGTCATGATGGGCCATCTGATGCTGATGAGCTCACCTTAACGATTGAAGGCCCTTGCCATAGTGTGAGGTACAGGTGGAGCAGCAGCCACAGCCGAGGTGGATGGCTGAATGTATTCTGTGGCATCAAGGGCTTCAGAATGAAGAGTGGCTTTAGGCTGCGCATTGACTTCAACCATGATGACGTCATTGGCTTCAGTATGAGTGGTAGTAGCAGCAACATTCTCAGTGGCTTCAGGAGCTTCAAGAACTGGGGGGTCTGGCACAATCACATCTGGAATCATGGTTGGTTCAGTGGGGGGAATAATAGCTTGTTCTTCTTCTTCTCTTTCCTCGGCTGATGCAGCCGAAATATCTTCAGCCATTTTGGCTTCAGACTCATGATCACACTCTGAGGGGATGGCTTCAGGGAACACTTGACGTGCTATTGAGTTTGTGGCTTGCACATCCTCTTCAGGAATGCTCGACATGGATACCGTTGGCCTTGGGCCTCGGCGAAGCCTTCGTAATGAGGGCAACGCCTTTGGTGAGAGAGTGGTCTTCTCCATGTCTTCTGGGGTGTCTTGTGGAGTCTCAATCACTGGAGTGGTGACTTGAGCTGGTGGAGTGCGCGGAATGACTTCATGGAGTGGAGTGTTGGGGTGTTGCTCTTTCCAGAAATCATCATGAGTGATTGGCGTCAGAAGACCACCAATGCTGATATGTTCACTACTCGTGGGAGCAGACGATGATACCGGTTTTGGCATTATTTGGGGAACTTGAGGAAGGACTACATCATCATCTACATTGTCTTCATGACCAATGTCATCAGCTGCGATGGTGTCAGCAGCTGGAATTTCTTCAGAGTCATGGGCCTCTGTGGAAGTAGGCTCATGAACAATCAGACGCCGATCTTTGTTGGACGAAGCTGGTAGTGCAACAGAAATTGGCTCAATCATCAGAGGCTCTTGAGGTGCAGCTTGATCTTTTCTTGAAGACTTTGAAGATTTTGTCTTCATCTTCTTCTTGGACGGAGCAACATCAGAGGCTTCTTGATGCTTGCACTTTCTAGCTTCAGCCTCAGCCTGCTTTGTCTTCTTTCCCTCAGAACCAATTGATGGGACCTTTGGCTTCGAGCCAGTCATGCTTGAGGGGAAGATAATGCTTGGCCTTTCCTGCCTTGGAGCCTCAGCTTCAGCTTGTGTTGGCTCCTTCTTCTTAGCAGCCAACCTCAGGTCTATGCCTGGACGCCCAAGTGCTTTCCTCTTTAAGGCTTCATTGTGAGCCTGAACACATTTCTCTGCATAGTACTTGAGGTGCTCTTGGGATACTTTGGCTTCATCACGACGCTTATGGAACTCAGCCTTGAGGTCTGCCATCATCTTCTTGAAGTTTTGAACATCAATGACACTTAGCTTGGCCATGTGCTTCTTGAAGAGAGCTTTCTCCTGGCCAATCTTGTTCTTCTGCTCAACAACCCTTTGAGCAATAGCAAGCTCTTTGGCGATGCAGCCCTGGAATGTGACGCTGATGTCTATTGGCAGCTGTAGATCATCAATGGTGAGAGTTGTGTCTTCAAACCATTCATCGATGAAGTTGTTCAGTATATCAGCATCAAACAGAGGAAAGTCTTTGAAGATTTCAGCCTCCTGTTTGCTCTTGATCAGCAGCTCAAGGGCATCGTCTACAAGATCTTCATCACTTGATAGATCTATAACACCCTCTTCATTGCGCAGGATGCTTGCAGGTGTGAGGCCTTGTCCAGAGGTCTTCTTCTTTCTTGTAGATGTGCCGGACAAATCTTCACACTGCACACTGGATTTAGGAGGTGCAGATTTCAATGGCTTCACTCTTGAAGCTTTGGGAGCAGATGCAGGCTTTGAAGCCTTTGATTTCTTCTTAGGCTTCGGGGGTTCAGAGTCTTCTGACTGCGGCTCATTTTTAGCAGTTGCAGCACTGGCTCTTTGTTCAACGATATGTGTGAGAAACCCATCGAAGTTGTTGAAAGGACCAATGAGATTTGGTTCGGCTTCACGGCTGCCATCGGGCCTTGGTCGAGCTGGACCTGGGTTGAAGTCAATCCCGAAGTCCTTCTTGTTTTGAATGGCAGAGTTCTTGGCAAACTTATAATTCTCTTCAAAGAGGTCATCCTCATGACACCATCTGAGACTGGACGTGTTTGCATTCTCGGGCATTGGCCCCCTTACCATACAGGGATAGAATCCTTGCTGGATGGCTTCAGCCTTGGTCTTTAGGTGAAGCTTCTTGTACACAATATCAGCCTAGGGTGGCCTCACAGCATTCTTGTCTGCATACTCAGAAGTCACAAAGTGATACAGAAACCACTCCCCTGCCCAGTATCTGCGAATCCATTTAACACTAGACTTGCGTTGTGTATAGGATTCATCTGGATCTGACTTGTACATCTCATAAAGATCACGAGGCAGGTCCAATGCAATGTTATCACAGCATCGTCGGCCTCCTTTCTTTGCAGATTTGCCACCGGCCATTGGCTTCAGACTGAAAGGCTTCACAACTGTGTTTGGCTTCAGTTTGCTTGTCAGACAAGAATTGGATTCAGGCGATTCAATATGATGCTGTAAGAATTCTACAAATGAATGTAGACTATGAGAACCAAGGGACTCTACCACGGACATGTACCTGTGAAAGCATTATAGATGCGAGGGAAGAGGAAGAGGTCATATGTATTCTCAGTGGTTTTTGAAGATAAATCAGTTTGAAGACATTGACCTCATAGCGCGAAGACATTCACTTATTGATGTGAGTTGGTTCAAAATTTGTACGAATCCATGAATAAGTACAAGTGAGGAATGTAATTAGTTGTGAGGCATAAGTGAAAGTACTTGTGAGTCATGAGATGCATAGAAGTAAAGATCCTAATTTGGAAGTGAAGAAACAACTTTTGGGAGATATGGAAAGTTTTAACGGATCAAACGTGCGGTAAAAATAGACTTTTAATTACCGCTCAAGAACAGATGTGAACTGCTAAACGAGTCGTGGATGGAGGCTGAGCAGTACAATCTTCCGTGCCCTAACTTGGCGGAGGAGGACACCTACGGCGGCTGCGGGAGGAAGATGTCCGTGGCCGGCATGACAAAGACGACGGAGAAGTCACGGTAGCGAAGCACTTCGTCTCCGGCGACGACGGAAGCTAGCGACGGCTCTAGGGTTTGAGCGAGACAGCGAGGGGAGTAGATTTTAATGACCGCCTAGGGTGTGTATTATGATCATGGTTTTAGAATAGTTATTCTGATCACGACGCCCTATATAGGAGGCACGCGGTGTTCCTGAGATCCCGAACCGGTAGGAAGGGCAAAAAAAATCGATTCCTTCCCACCACCCCTCCTCTGCCCCCGATTTCTTCCTCCCGCACTAAGCCCCACCGTCCCCTGGATTCGGCCGTCGCGCCGCCACCATCCCCCGGATCCGTCCGCCGCGTCTCCACCATCCCCCGGATCTGGTCGCCGCGCCGCCACCGGCCTCGGATCCGGCCGCTGCGCCGCACCGCCACCGGCCTCGGATCCGGCAGTTGCGCTGCCCCACCGCGGGATCTGGCCACCACGACGGCCGTGCCAATCCTGCATCGCCCAGTGGTGCAGCACCCATTGCACGGAGGCGAACTTCCCTGCCACCTTGCCGTGGACCTCTCGCTGCTGGTAACCTACTCCGGCGACCTTCGCCAGCCTACTTCACCGCCTCCCTCGCTGTGCTCGTCGGCTGCTGCGTCTCGCTCCTCTTCCGCTGCTCCTCCTCCTCCGGCGCAGCGCCCCTGGCCCACAAGGCCACCGCAGCCAAGGCCCTCGCCGCTAAGAAGGAGCAGGAGCCCGACCACGACGACGGCCGCCAGCAGGTAGCCCTCTTCTTCGGCACGCAGACCGACACCAGCGAGGGGTTCGCCAAGGTATGCATGCACGCTACTCGTCCCCCCCTGCGCCGCTGCCACCATGCCTTCTGGGTGTGTGCCTGCTCACTGTGAAGTTCGTCCTAGCCAGCTTCTTCAGTTCAATGTGTGTGCTAACTGTGTGGTTCTCGCCATCTCTAGATCCTGCCAAGCTGCAGCAACACTTTGTTGTTTCCTCGCCCTGCTCCTATCAGACTTGATGTGTTGTGGGCTATGGACAAGATGAAGGCATGAACCTGGTGACTGGGTACGAGAAGCGAGCTGCTACTGCACTTGGTCTGCTCGATAGCTGCCGTTGTGGCTGTACTTGGACGGCTGCAGATAGTGCAACCGAACATCAGTGTGTGTTTTGGGGAGCCCATTTTTATAGCTGGTGCTAGTGAAAATTCGTCCAGGTTCTTCTGTACTATTGCTATTTGCTGGAAAAAATCATTGATTTTTAGTTGGCCGTTTCTTGTACTAGAACATCAGGTGCTTGTGCTAAATGTCCGTGAGACAAAACCTATGATACCATATGCGGAGTAGTACTAAATGATGAGAAGAAGATAAATTAAGGTAGATATTGTTCATTGGATTCTGATTTAAGTGGGCTTATTCTCACAAGTGTTGTTTCAAGTAGATCGTTATCTAAAAGGTTCACGCAAAAAGAGATCCTGGAGGGGGTTCAAGTTAATGATTGAAATCACGGGAAAGTCGTGGAACAAAAATTGCACTCTTCCGAATTTGTTTTGCAGTTTTTATTACTTGACAAAAAAAATTGAAGTTCATGTAGTACTATCGCTGAAAATATAGGAAAAAAAGACAGAGGAGTTCCAAAAAAATCGGGGGCATTCGTCCAAAACTACAAGTTTGTGAAAGAAACCCAGGGGGATATTAGAAATATCTTAGTTGGTATGACAATCTTTGCAAGTTCAAATATAAAAACCCATGAAGTTCAACACAAAAAAATAGTAATCGTAGAGTAAAAAAAAAGCAAAAATGTCATGTTCAAACATTGTACAACATGTTCCAAGGGAAAAAATGTCATGTTCTAACAGAAAAAAACATTGGTCTAAAACATAAGTTGTACAATTTCTTGTTCTGTATTATTTCCTGAAGTTCAATAGTATGTATGGGTGCAAAAAAACTAGTGTTTTTTATATGTTGGTTTCAGTTCAAAAACTACAAAACAAAGAAGCCCAAGTAAGTACAAATACTAGAACAAAAAAATTCCAAAAAGGAGAAAAAGAACACAAAACATACACGACATGAAAAACAAAAGAAGAAAACAAAGCCTCACCCAGAAAATGTTAACTCTGAAAGTTTAAGAAAAGAAAGAAGAAGTTCAACTTAAAAAAAAGAGTAATCTGACGGTCATAAAAAATGGATATTCCCTGTTCGACGTTTTGAAAAAAATCACTTCTCTAAATAAATAAAAACCTAGAAGTTCAAATTATAATAACAGAGCATTTCATTTTCGCTGTTAAACCAAGAAGTTTGAATTAAACTAACAAAATAGTTCAATCTTAACGAAAAATCATTTTTTTTGTTTCTAGAAATATAACCAAGAATTTCAAATTGAAAAACAAAAGCACCACGATATTTGTGTATGAAGAACGAAACAAGACTCACCTAGAATAATGTTAACTCTCGAAGTTCATATTAAATAAATTAGAGAGTTTGACAAAAATGAGAAAACAAAAAAGAGACACATATATTTGTACAAAAAAACTCATGGATTTTCCCTTTTTTTAAATGGATTTTCCTCATTTCTAAAATAACCTAGAAGTTCAAACTAAATAATTATCATTTCAAAAATTATAAAAAATGGATTTCCCCGGTTCTAGAATAAACCTAGAGTTTCAAATTGAAAAGACGAAGAAGTCCAATCTTTATTGCAAACCCCAAGAAGGTCAAACTCAAAAATCGAAGCTTCTCAACACAAATTTATAAAAAAGGGATTTTTTCTATTAAAAAAACCTAGAAGTTCAAATGTAAAAAATGGGGCAGTTCGATGGTTATACAAAATTCAGATTTTCCTCATTATTAAAGGATGAAAACAAGGATTTTTGCCATTTCTAATAGAAAACTCTAGAAGTTCAAATTTAAATAACAGACCGGTTAAATATTTATTACAAAACTAGGATTTTTCCGTTACTAAAATAAATAAAACCAAGAAGTTCAAACTAAAATAACGGAGTAGTTCAATCTATATAAAAAAACTCAGGTTTTCCTCATTACTAAAACAATAAACCCAAGAAGTTAAATTTATAATAGTAGAGTGGTTTGATGTTTTTTACAAAACTCAGATTTCTCCCGTTACTAAAGAATAAAGCAAGAAGTTCAATTTTAAAAAAACAGAGTAGTTCAATGTATATAATAAAACTCAGGTTCCCTCGTTAATGGAGAATAAAACCAAGAAGTTCAATTTGAAAAAGCGGAGCAGTTTGATATTTATTTGAAAAATAAGATTTTTCCGGTTACTGAAGAATAAAACCAATAAGTTCAATTTTGAAATAATGAAGAAGTTCGATGTTTCTAACAAAACTCTAATTTTCACATTTCTAAAAAAGACATAGAGAAGTTCTAATAAAACAGTAAGAGAGGTTCGATGTCTATGAAAACTCGGATTTTTTCCATTACTAAGCGAAACAGAGAAAAGTTCAAATTGATAACTGTCGGAAGTTCACGTACTGCATGGTCTGCATTTTTGTATGAGAAAAGAAGAATAAAAAGGCAAAGTCTAACTATTTTGTTGCTCGAAGTTCAACTGACCTGCCCGGAGAAGTTCAAAAATTCTTGCGAGAGAGGTTCACCGTGTGTTTACATGTTGAGAAACACACACAAAAATGTTGTTTTGGTGTCTTCAAAATAATCCTGTCAATCCATTACAAATTTGAAACAAGAATGCTTTGCATGAAAAATGTTCTTTCTATTCAACAAATTTCCAAGGGCATATCATATTCTTATTCCCAAAAAATAAACGGTTAAACACAAATTGGTGTATGTTGTTCGAAAAAAAGTTTAACCGTATTAAAAAAAGTTGCATCTGTTCAAAAAGTTTCTAATGGTTTATCATTTGTGGAACTCTGAGGAACGGGTGTGGAATTACAAACAAAAAAATACATGGCCGAAGTTCAACGCGAAAATGGCGAGCAGTTCAACTACTATACGGAATGCGTTTCGGATGAGAATGAAATAATACAAAATTAAAAGCCTAAAATGTTTGTTGCAAGAAGTTGCGTGTTTTCAACAGCTTTCCATCGGTATATCATTTGCTCAATTCCGGTAAGTGGTTGGGGAGTTACGGGTAAAAAACAACACGTGAAAAACAGAGTGAAGTTCAAAAAGAACTGCTCCAGAAGTTCAACCTCTTCACAAAGTGCATTTTCGGAGACTATGTTTTTCCGATGAAGGCAGAACGCATGATCTCAGAAGTTCAGATTGATAACTGCTAGAAGTTCATGTACTACATGGTGTGCATTTTGTATTAAAAAAGAATGAAAATGCAAAGCCTAAAGTTTTGTTGCTAGAAGTTCAAGTGCTCAGCCCGAGAAAGTTCAAAAATTCTTGTGAGAGAGGTTGAACAAAAATGTGACAGAAGTTCATAGTGAAAACAATGAGAAGTTCAAGTACTGCAACGAATGCATTTGAGGTGAGAATAAAAGTATAGAAAAATAAAAGCTTAAAAGGTTTGTTGAAATAAGTTCAAGTGCTCTGTCCGGGGAAGTTCAAAAATTCTTGCGAGAGAGGTTCACCTTGTATTTCCATGTTCAAAAACACAAAAAAGAAATTGTTTTTTTGCATTTTAAAATAATTCTCTCAATCGACAAAGAAGTTCAATTATTATTTGGGAGAAATTTGCTTTCGAAAAGAAAATCAAAAATTCAAATTATAAAAAAAGAAAAAGTTCATGTACTACATGGTGTGTGTTTAATATGAGAAAAATGAATAAAAAGGCAAGGTCAATTTTTTTTGTTGCTATAAGTTCAAGTCCTCGGTCAGAGAAAGTTTAAAAATTTATTGTGAGAGAGGTTTGTACAAAAGGAATATCATTTGTGTAACACTGACGAATGGATGAGAAAATTACAAACGAAAATACGTCACAGAAGTTCAACCGGAAAACAGCAGGAAGTTCAACTACTGGACTGAATGAATTTCAGATGAAAAACTTTTAAAACCGTCGCGATTATGAAAAAATGATCAACGCGGATAGTTGCGTGTTTACAGCAGCTTTCCATCGGTATATCACTTGCTCAATTCCGGTGAGTGGATGAAGAGCTACGAGCAAAAAAAGCACGTGAAAAACAGAGTGAAGTTCAAGTAGACATGCCGAGAAGTTCAAGTTCTACACGCGGTGCATTTTCGAAGAATCTGTTTCGCGATAAAGACAGAACGAATGATCTCGCCGTTTTCGAAATTACTTGAAAACGGCTAGGAATCAGAGAAAACCATCAACATGAAAAAGATTCGCATTTTCCGTAGCTTTTCAACGGCATGTTATTTGCCCCATTCCGATAAAGTTGATAGAAAGTACGGCGAAAATACGTTATTAGCCATTTTCAAAATTGACTTAAAACCGTAAGGAATTGGGATAAACAATATATACCAAAAAGTTTCGCATTTCCTCAAGCTTTCCAACACCATATCATTTGCTGCATTCGGACGTACGGTTTAAAAATTAGCTTGAAAATACGAACTCGGTGGAACTTGTACCATTTTCTAAATTACTTTTAAACCGTTCAAAATTAGAAAAAACTTTCAACATGAAACAGTAGCGCATTTTCATCAGCTTTCTAATGCCATATCATTTGCCTCAATTGGATTTGCCGTTTAGAAATGGCATAACAAATACGAACTTGGCTGTTTGGTTTGCGAAATTCTACGATTTTTCAAATTACTCTTTAACCATAGGGAATTAGAGAAAACGTTCAGCATGTGGAAGGAGGGTTTTGCAGCAGCTTTCCAACGCCATATTATTTGCCTCATTTTAATAAACGGTTTAGAAATGCGATCGAAAAATACGATTCACGTTTTTTGTATGAAGAAAAAATGATTTTCAAAATTGCTCTTAAACCGCTTACATTTTGCCAAAATTTTAACTTGGGTCATGATACTCGTGTCCATAGCTTTCCAACGGTATATCGCAAGCCCCATTTGGGTAATGTTTGCGGAAGTTCAACCTAGCACTGGGGGAAGTTCAGGTCGAACAACTCATGCAGTAAAATTGCAACAGACGCTTGTTCATCACGACCTGAGAACAAAATCCACCAACGAGCGAGATTCCTATTTAAAATGGGCATTTAGTTGCTAAAAACCGTTTGCAGATTACACTTACATCACATAGAACACGATTGACCAGAATAATTCGCGCGGGAAGACACGGTTGCGAAGATAGCCTGAAGGTCGGGTTCCTATACAGAGGGAAGTTTAGGTTCTGTAACTCAGGAAGTTCAGGTTGTGATCAGAATAATATTCTGATCCCGTGATCAGAATAGTGTTTATGTGTGTGTGTGTGTGTGTATATATATATATAGGCAACTAGATCCAAATCAACATAGTGAAGATAAACCATGAAGATAAACCAATGTTGAAGACAAGCCAACTGTGAAGAGAATGCAATATGACGCCAAACAAAAATCTTCAAGGAAAGTTGGTGGTGGCGTTACCCACCGTATAGGAAGTATTAGACCCAGACACGGTGCACAATTATCGTGGCGCTCCGAAGTCAAATTCCACATTAATGTATTCACACTTAGAGTGTATGTCTTCATGAGTTGAAGACATATGTTACTTTGTGTGTTGCGCACCTAAGTCATCAATATGCATAAGAGTTAGGATGTGTGTCCATTCACAGGACATTTGAGGATTCTAAGATATTTAGCTCACATCGTAGCTTGCAAAATCTTTTCTCATCCAAGGGCTTTGTGAAGATATCTGCCAATTGCTCTTCATTGTTGGCATGAATGGTATCAATGTCTTCCTTTAACACATGGTCTCTGAGAAAGTGATGACGGATATGAATGTGCTTTGTCTTCGAGTGCTGAACTGGATTGTGAGCAATCTTGATGGCGCTTTCATTGTCACAGTAGAGGGGCACCTTCTACTTGTTGATGCCATAGTCCTTGAGAGTTTGCTTCATCCAGAGAAGCTGAGCGCAACAAGATCCAGCAGCAATGTATTCAGCTTCAGTAGTGGAGAGTGACACACAGTTCTGCTTCTTTGAAGACCAACAGACAAGATATCATCCAAGAAAGTGACATGTGCCTGATGTAGACTTGCGATCAACCTTGTCACCAGCATAATCAACATCTGAGAATCCAACTAGATCAAACTCTGAGCCCTTTGGATACCATAATCCTAGTGTTGGGGTGTGAGCCAAATATCGAAGAATTTGCTTCACCGCGAGGTGATGCGATTCCTTTGGTGCCGCTTGGAATCGGGCACACATGCAAACGCTAAGCATTATATCTGGCCTAGATGCACATAAGTACAATAAAGAACCAATCATGGAGCGATATACCTCTTGGTCGAACTCTTTACCATTGTCATCGGGGCCCAATTGACCTTTGGTTAGCATTGGTGTCGTGTACCCTTTGCAGTCTTGCATTCCAAACTTCTTCAGGCAATCTTTGATGTACTTTTCTTGTGATATGAAGATGCCATTTCTCTATTGACGGATTTGAAGGCCAAGGAAGAACTTTAGCTCCCCCATCATGGACATCTGATACTGCTCTTGCATCATATGCCCAAACTCATCGTTGTATCCAGTGCATCCGAAGATAATGTCATCCACATAGATTTGGCATACAAACAGTTCTCCATCATATGTCTTCGTAAAGAGAGTGGGATCAAGAGAACCAGGTTTGAAGCCTTTGCTCTTCAGGACGTCTATGAGTGTGTCATACCAAGCTCGAGGAGCTTGTTTGAGGCCATACAGTGCCTTGTTGAGCTTGTAGACCATATCAGGATGCTTTGGATCTTCAAAACCAGGTGGTTGAGCAACATACACTTCTTCTTGAATTTTGCCGTTGAGGAAGGCACTCTTCACATCCATTTGGTACAGGAGGATGTTGTGGTGATTAGCATAGGCTAGCAGTATGCGAATGGCTTCAAGCCTAGCCACAGGAGCAAAGGTTTCATCGAAGTCAATTCCCTCTACTTGTGTGTAACCTTGGGCAACAAGACGAGCTTTGTTTCTGACAACTTGACCATGTTCATCTTGTTTGTTGCGATAGATCCACTTGGTGCCAATAATGTTGTGCTTGTGAGGATCAGGACGCTTGACAAGTTCCCAGACGTTGTTTAGCTCAAACTGTTGAAGCTCTTCTTGCATAGCTTGAATCCATTCAGGTTCCATGAAGGCTTCATCAACTTTCTTGGGTACAGATATGAAGACGAATGCAAAGTGCCCACAGAAGTTTGCTAGTTGCGTAGCTTTTGATTGAGTAAGAGGACCAGGTGTATTGATACTGTCAAGAATCTTCTCAATCTAAACTTCATTAGCAACCCGAGGATGAACAGGGCGAAGACTTTGCTCTTGCTGAACGTTATCTTCATCTTCAGCATTGTCTTCAGGCTCAGCATGGTCTTCACGTTGAGTTGGAGCTGGAATGACAATTTCCTCTTCAGCCTGTTCCTCGGTGGATATGATTTCTCCAGTACCCATTAGCTTGATGGTTTCACTTGGGGAAGCTTCATCTAGCACATTTGGTAGGTGCTCTCTTTGCGGGCCGTTAGTCTCATCGAACCGCACATCTACAGTTTCAACCACTTTATAGTGAAAGAGATTGAAGACTCTGTAGGTGTGCGAATCCTTTTCGTAACCAAGCATAAAACCTTCATGTGCTTTCGGTGCAAATTTGGAAGTGTGATCTAGATCCTTGATCCAGCACCTAGCACCAAAGACTTTTAAATAGCTTACATTTGGCTTCTTCCCAGTGAGTAGTTCATAAGATGTCTTCTTGAAGAATTTGTGAAGATAAACTCTATTGATGATATGGCATGCAGTATCAATGGCTTCAGGCCAGAACTTTCTTGGAGTCTTGTATTCATCGAGCATCGTACAAGCCATCTCAATAAGGGTCCTGTTCTTGCGCTCCACAACGCCATTCTGCTGAGGTGTATATGGAGCAGAGTGTTCATGAGTGATGCCTAGTGTATCAAGATAAGTGTCGAGGCCAGTGTTCTTGAATTCCGTGCCATTGTCACTCCTGATATGCTTGATCTTGATGCCATAGTTGGTCATGGCATGATTGGCGAATCATCTGAAGACATCCTGCACTTCAGTCTTATAGAGAATTATGTGCACCCAAGTATATCTAGAATAATCATCAACAATCACGAAGCCATAAAGATGTGCAGTAGTAGTAAGGGTAGAGTAGTGAGTAGGGCCAAATAAGTCCATGTGTAACAGCTCGAAGGGACGTGAAGTCGTCATAATTGTCTTCGAGGGATGTTTTGCCCTAGTCATCTTCCTGGCTTTGCAAGCACCACACAAATGGTCCTTCTTGAACTTGACGCCCTCGATGCCAATGATATGCTTCTTCTTCACGAGAGTGTGCAAGTTTCTCATGCCCGCATGCCCTAGCCTTCGATGCCAAAGCCAACACTCTGAAGCTTTTGCTAGAAGACATACGACAAGCTGTGGTCCTGCGGAGAAATCTACCATATACAGATCACCTCTTTGATAACCTTCAAAGATTTGAGATTTGTCAGAAGCCATAAGCACAAGGCATCGATATTTTCCGAATATCACAATCATGTCAAGATCACAAAGCATTGAGACAGACATTAAGTTGTATCCAAGGGATTCAACAAGCATCACTTTATCCATGTGTTGATCCTTTGAGATAGCAACTCTACCTAGACCCAATACCTTGCTTTTACTAGTGTCAGCAAAAGTGATATGGCTTTTAGTAGATGGTCGGAGAGTTGAATCCATTAGAAGACTTCGATCACCAGCCATGTGGTTAGTGCATCCACTATCCATGATCTATTCAGTTGCTTTCAGAGACGTATCCTACAATGCAGTTAGTTCGATAGGCTTCACCAAGAGTATTGTGAAGCACAAACATTTGACGTACAAGCATACTATCAAAGTTAAGATTCTTAGATGGTAAGATAGGATGTTTATCAAGAAATCTAGGGAAGAAATTAATGGTAAGACCATTTTGGCATTTTATCTTGCATCCCACAAGATGTTTTAGGTCCCCAGCATTGTCTTCAGAAGTCAATGATTTTCGGTTGGAGACCCGACCCTGCAAGAGAAGTTAATTCTTCTTAACCACCCACATCTGAAGGGGTGGCTTAGAAGCAATGAGTCTAAGTGCAGCATCAGAGAACTTTGGCTTTGGAGCCCTAGCAAATAGTTTTGCAGGAGGTGAATAATACTCATAAGAATATGCAGAAAATTTCTTTGTTTTGTGAACATAGCGGTTTGAAGAAACATGCTCATATTCATGAGTCTGATGATGGTTTCCCTGCAAAACCTTGGCATTAGGGTGACCTTGTGAGGTCCTCAGTCTGTATGAAGCCTTTGGGCCATATGAAGCCTTTAATCGGGGGTTTGTCTTCTTCCCTGGTGGTGCCATGATGACATTCATGGGAAGCTTCTCAAGACAACTTTTGGGAACCCAGATCTTCTTCATAGGCGGCCCATTCCTGCAATTAGTACCTATAAACCTGGCAAACACTTCACCATTCTGATTCTTAAACAGCTTATAGTTTGAATCAAAGGACTCATCAATGATTATAGGGTTAGCACAAGTGAAGCCACATAAGGTGGATGGATCTACTAAAGGACCCTTTGTAGCAACCCATGTGGTTTTGGGGTACTGCTCAGGCTTCCAGTAAGAACCATCAACATTCATTTTCCTCTTGAAACCAACACCCTCTTTCCTAGGGTTTCGGTTCAGAATATGTTTCTTGAGGACATCACATAGTGTCTGGTGCCCTTTGAGGCTTTTGTACATGCCAGTTTCAAGCAATGTCTTCAACCTAGCATTCTCATCAGCAATAGTAGTGGCATCCTCAAGAGAGAGGTTACTTACCACATCAGCAGTTGAAGATATTGCAACTTAAGAAGCAGTAGAACATTCAGCAATAGAGACAGCATTGTCACACTCAAGGCATTTTAAACAAGGTGGCACAAAATCTTCATGAGCGGAACTGATCTTGTCGGCGTTCTGGGAACTAGGGTACCCAGACTTGCCTGCCTGCGGCCCACGGCATGGCTCCATTGACGGCCTGGTATGGCCCATCTACAAGACCGCCAAGGCAAGACCCTCGCGAGGGGCCAAGCCTCGCGAGGTGGACGAATCCAAGACCTCCCAAGGTAGCGGCCTCCCCAGGCGGCCTCCCGAGGAGCGGAGATTTCTATGCAGGTACCCAGCCTCATGAGGCTACCATGACGCAAGCCATGACGACTAAGGCTAGGCGGGTGTCAGCGGGCGCAGAGGAGGCAGTTTCCTCTTTGTTGCTAAGGAGGCAAGGACAGGCGTGGGTTCCCGAGGAATCTACTAAAGGTTTCCATTCCAGTGCTACAAGACCAAGACTGCCAGGACGGCAGGATGGATGTCATCGCCGAGCCCACCGCTGCGTCACGACCAGAAGCTTTGCAGGCGAAGACCACCTTTCGTCAGGATAAGATGTACTACTTGTCCCCTTTCAAATTGGCCACTGTGGGATCCCTTCCCACCTACGTTTTGGGGGAAGAAGACCGAGGCCACTATAAATATAGGTTAGCCACCACCGTAGAAGGGGATCGGATCCTTTCCACTCTCACCACCATAAACCTAGCGAGGCTGTTCATCCACTGTACTAGTTCATCCTCAGCCCTCCTTGTGAGGCCAATCCACCACAAAGCAGGAGTAGGGTATTACACCGCAAGGTGGCCTGAACCTGGGTAAACTGCCATGTTCATCTTCTTCCTCATCTACACGCGAGTCAGGCTAGGCTAGGTCATGGGGCGACGAGTAGGCAGGCTTGAGAGGTTGAGTTCTTCGCACACGCCACTGAGTTTGAACCTTCTTGGGTCCGCGGAGCCCTGAATCCGACATTTGGCGCGCCAGGTAGGGGGCATGTCGAAGTCCTTCTTCCACCGTTCGCTCCGCCTCTGTTCCATCGCTCCCATGGCCGACGCTCGCCGTCTCCATGCCGAGCGCCGGGCCACTCGTGTCGCCTAGACGACACCCGTGGGCAATGACGCTCCTCGCCGCTCTGCCTCCCCGGTGGCTAACGCTGCCACTGACCCTGCTGCTCACGAACAGAAGGGTTCGTCGCTGCCACCGTCCGTGCGGCGAGATGGCCACACCGCAACTCCATCACCCACTCCAGCCGCGGCGTCGTCTTCTCATGCTCGTCGCGGGCTGGCAAACACGCAGGCTGCACTGCTCATGGCGCGAGAGCTTCTGTGTTACCGCCCCGCCAACGACTGGCTCAACCACATCGCCGAGCTTGTCAACGCCACCGGTGAGGCCCCTGCACCGTCTCGTTTGCCTTGTCCCCCGTCGTCCCAGGCGGGCGATGTGGCTCACGGCGCACCCCCTCCTCCTCCTCTGCACGGTGCCGACACTGAGCCCAGGTGCGACGCGCCCCCGCGTGACCCGCCGCGCAGGGTGCCGGCGCGCGATGAAGAAAGCTGCCAGGTGGTGCAGCGGCCCCAAGGAGAAGCGTGCGCGCTTCCAGTGCCGCCGCGTCAAGACCGCATGCCACCAGAGGTGGTGGTGCGCAGGCGCCAAGACCAAGCTCCGCCCATGCGGCCGGCACCTGTCAGTGCGGCGGGCTGCCGTGCTTTCACCCCGGAGCTGCGCCGCATCGTTTGGCCCGGCAAGTTCAAGCCGGACCTGCCTCCATGCTACGACGGCACTCCTGACCCCACGGAATTTCTCCAGCTCTACGAGCTGAGCATCGAAGCAGCGAACGACAACGACAAGGTCATGGCGAACTGGTTCCCCATGGCCCTCAAGGACGGCGCGCGCTCTTGGCTCTTGAACCTTCCGATGGGGTTGATCTCCTCCTGGGACGAGCTTCGCGAGCGCTTCATCGCCAATTTCCAGGGCACTCGCGACCGCGCTCCTGCGGTGGGCGACCTGCGGCGCATGAAGCAGCAGCCAGGTGAAACCTTGCACAAGTACATACAACGCTTCACCAATGTTCGCATCAAGATCCCAAAGGTGTCGGACGAGGCTATCATTTCAGCGTTCTCTGATGGTGTCTGGGATGTCAAGATGAAGGAGGAGCTCGCCATCCATGAGGACCTGTGTTCGGCCCTGGAGATGTTCAATCTGGCGACCAAGTGCACGAGGGCCGAGGAGGGCCGCCTCTCCCTCCTCGAGTTGCCCGAGGCCGATCCTGAAGACAAGAAGGCCAAGGCTAAGGAGGCAAAGCGCAAGGGTCCTACTGTGCTTGCGGCCGAGCCTGAGATGAAGCGCGGCAGTGACCACGACGAGCCCCCGAGGGGCAACTGCCCGTTCTGCATCTTCCACAACGTCCACAGCCACAACACCAATGACTGCCAGGAGCTCAGGGCAATCTGCGACGGGCGCCTTGGTCGCCGCCCCGAGTGCAGCGACCGCGGCTACGGCCGCAGAGGAGGCTACGGCGGAGGTCGCTGGGACAACCGCAACCCCCGTCAGGACTAGCGTGATCAGCCTCGTGAGGACCGCTGGCAGGGACAGCCTCACGACGGTCCTTGGCGAGACCAGCCTTGTGAGGACCACCCTCAGGGCAATGCCGGCCTCCCTCCGCTGCCTCCGCCGCCAAGGAGAAATGATGACAACTGGTAAGACGATGGGGCTGGGGGCTTCCAAGAGCCTCGCGTGATCGCCTGCATCCTAGGTGATGCTCAGGCTCCCGCCTCTCATCACATCTTCAAGCAGTTCGCTCGTGAGGTGAACGCAACCCTCCCTAAGCTTGAGGCGTCGCGTCCCCTCAGGTGGTCCAAGCACGCCGTCACCTTTGACTCCATGGACCAACTCAAGTGCTCAGCCACCGCTGGCACGCTCCCGATGCTCTGCATGACAACCATCAGCAACGTCCTCATCACCAAGACCCTCATCGATGGTGGCGCGGGGCTCAACGTTCTCTCCGTCGAGACGTTTGAAACGCTCCAAGTGCCCTACGACCAGCTTCTGCCCACCAAGCCTTTCTTCGGAGTCACCGATGGCTCCACCGTTTCCCTGGGGCAGGTGCGCCTCCCATTCACCTTCGGCAAGCGCGACAACTACCACACCGAGCTCATCGGCTTCGACGTCGCCCACATCGGCCTCCCGTACAATGCCATCCTCGGGTACCCGACCCTCACCAAGTTCATGGCAGCAACTCACCACGGCTACAATGTCCTCAAAATGCTAGGAAGTGGTGGTATCATCATGGTCGCCTGCGATGAAAAGGATGCGGTGTGCTCCCTCGAGCGCGCCTACCAAGCCACGACGGTCGAGAACTCAGATGGCGAGGGTGCCATCCTGCCTCCCGAGGCTATCCCCAAGAAGAAGCAGCACCTCCCAAAGGGCCATCAGGAGGCTGGGGCACCCGACGATCGTACCTCAGGCCCCGCGCCCTCTGCTGGGGCGCCTTTCCCTCTCGCATGGGAAGGCGCGCCCGGCGCCTCCCTCAGGACAGGCTCGGGGGGCTCTCATCTGGAGGGCCTCTGACCTGACCGGCGTTACGAGGGAGGCGTTCGGGCACCATGTGGAGGCGTGCTTCGGCGCGCACCTCCATCAGCAAGGCGCAAGGCGCGAGGCGCCAGGCGCGCAGGAATTCATCACCAAGGCAATCGAGGAGCTTCAGGAGGCGCGAGCCATGCGTGGCGAGCATCGCCCCGCACCGCCCAGTGCAGCTGCCACCCCTAACGCGGGCAACGAGCTGCGTCTGCATTAACATCCCAGGTCTCAACAGGGCTACTTCGCAGGGCCTCTTCTAGCCGTACCGTGTCGGCCGGAGTGGGGGCTACCCCTGCAGCTACGTCTGCATGCCGTTTGGCCTGCTGAACATGGCCGCCTCGCACCAGCGCCTCGCACAGCATTTGTGGGCGGCTCACGAGGCCAGGCGCTAGGCGGTCCTGACAGAGGAGTTGCCGAACCCTCGCGAGCCCTCCGGACCTCCAGAGCCTCCCGGGCCTCAGGAGCCGGTTGGCCAGTGAGGAGCGATCTCTGCAGCACGCTTCTTCAGCTACTCCAATGCCTCTACAACGATGTTGCCAGGTGACTTTTTGGTTTGTTCAACTGAGGGTGCCCCTCGGGCAGCATTATCCTCAAGCTATGAGGGACCGTTTCCCCCAGTTATGTTACTTCAGTTCATGTACCCTGGATTGGATATGTTCTGCGAGCTATTCTAGCTTTTTGACCTTGCGTCTGGTCATGCATCACCTCTGGAGTCGCCCCTATGGGCCTCACGCGTTGAAAGCTCTCCTCTCGAACGTCCCGTGCCAGGGGGCTACTGACACGGCGCCTATGCTTGGGTCCGTCCCTGCAGTGCTGATAAATCTAAGAGACTAAGCTCTGGCTCACGGGCCGGCCCCATGCACGTCATCTCACCAGGTCCTTAGTGCCTACGTCTTCTCACGGAACGACCGTGAGCGGATCAACAAGCGCGTGTCGCCCCTTATGCTTGATGACTAACTAACCTGTAGGGGTTCAGGAGGCAAGGCCTCACGGCCACGGCATGTCAGCTCCGACATCTTGCAGAGGCTAAGTGAAAGTTGCCCTAAATCCCATGTGGCGATGGGTATGGCCTTTACCGAGCACCGCCGCGAGGCAGGCTATTCCTCTTCTGCACAAATCGCTTGCACGTTAAAAGGGGGGGCCCTGAGCATCACGACTCAGGAGCTCCTACTGGCTCTCGAGCCCTCACCCCCTGGCATTGCCCACGGCATCGTGACCTGGCACACCAGCGGCGGCTGAGTTCCGCTCCAGGGCCGGGTCCTGAGGACGTAGAGCATTATGATGAGCAAAGGGAGAGGAATCGCCAGGCTCGTGGGGGAATGCAGGGAAAAGAGCCCGACCCGCCGGTGCTAACGCTGGCTCGACCACTTTCTGGAATATGATAGGTATCAATCCCCTCACACGCCCCTAGCGGGGGCTTATTCTAATTTGATGCAGACCAAGGGACACGCGAAAGGTCACGATCCCCAGGAAGGCTCGCTTTCGCGACGGAGGAATCACCGCGAAATGCAACCCCGCCAAGCTAAGTTATCCTGCGCACACCAGCACAAGTTTTTGCCGCTAGCGTTTTATCCTTTCATGACCTCGCTCGGGCAAGGGACCCCCCTCTTTTTTAACCTTTCGATAGTCGCTTGAGCGTCAAGGGGGACCCCCTGAGCATCGCGCCTCGGGGGCTCTTACCGGACCTCGGGTCGCTCACCTCCTGGCCTTGCACACGGCATCGCGACCTGGCATACCAGCGATAGCTGAAGCCCACCTGGGGACTGGGTCCTATCGACGTAGAGCAACACACTGTCGCGAGATCAAAAAGAGGGACCAATGCCCAACCAAGAAACGTGAGCACCGACAAGAGCATAATCCGGAAGCATTAAAATGAAGGCACGAGCGCCATGGTTCTTACATGCCCCCTCGGGGCCCTTCGTGATTTTCATACAGGAAATGAAGCAAAAGAAAAGACCAGCGAGGACCGCTGCTCAGGAGATGCAGGTCCAAGGGTCGTCACGTTCCTTCCTTGGCCCGGGCACAGCGGCGCGGCGGCTCGGTGTAGTCATCGTCGCTCGAGCTCTCCTCGGGGGAAGTACCGCTACTGCTGGAGGTGTCGCGGACAAGGCCAAGGGCAAGGTCACTGCCGGTGGCCTGGCCGCCTTGCCGGCCCTCGTCACCAGCAGGAGGGCCACCGTCACGGCCGCCACCCCTGGGGCAGCACTCCAGATATTTGCCGTCCTCTCCGAAGACCTTGAAGAAAAGCGTCAACGCCCTGTCGTACTCGAAGTGGATGGCATGCCTCCCTTCCGAGTTGCAGGCACGAGCGATCACTTCCCATCCCCGGGTCATGAAGACATCGCCGGAGTAGACCGCCTCAACCTCCGCCTCTGAAGCTTGGCCGCTGCAGCCGTCGTGCTGTAGCCACAGCTCGACGGGCCCCCTCGGCGGTATCTCCCCCGCCAGGGACCGCGGGAGCCGGATCCATGTGCGCGGAGGCATTGCCGCCCATACCACGAACTCGCGGGCCATGCCGCTGGCATGGGCCTACGGGCAAGGTGGTCGCGCGGCCATCGCTTGTTCTCCTGCACGGCTTCGTCCTCCGCGACTTCCACGGCCGCTCTCGCGGGTGGGGCCCTGCGCGCGAACGTCCACGTTGGCGGGGAGGCCCGTTGGGGCACGTTCGCACCAGGTTTGGACAGCTGTAGGCGCGGCGGTGGCCCCGTGGGGACGGCCGCGCCTCTTCTTCGGCGGAAGCAGCTCCGGTTCCACCCGTGGGGCCTTGCCCTTATCCTCGGCGGAAAACCTCCTCACTGGCGCAATGGATGCTTCGGCAAGATGGCGGGACGGCGGAGACGAAGGAGGGGCGAGCAGTGAGAAGACGTAGATGGGCTGGGGGCTCCGCCCCCTTCCCCATTTATAGGTGAAGGAAGGCTAATCGACGGCCTCCCACGCTCCAAGCAATGATGGCCCCACTGCATGCGCTAGTATTTTGTCAGCCTGGGCAGTTGCCGAGGTGGCGTGGGGAAGTGGAGACGCCCACGTCCCATCAAGCGCCACGCATCAACCTGGCCCGCAGGACATTGGGGCCCGTGGCGCTTCGCCCTTGCCCTTTGGCTTCGCCTCGAAGCCAAGTCTGAGCGCGCCTTGGGCCCAGGGGCTACTGTCGTCGTTCTGGGAACCAGGGTACCCAGACTTGCCTGCCTGGAGCCTACGGCGTGGCTCCATCGATGGCGTGGTACGGCCCGTCTACAAGATCGCCAAGGCAAGACCCTCGCAAGGGGCCAAGCCACGCGAGGCAGACGACACCAAGACCTCCCGAGGGAGCGGCCTTCCCAGGTGGCCTCCCGAGGAGCAGAGATTTCTATGCAGGTACCCAGCCTCATGAGGCTACCATGACGCAAGCCATGACGACCAAGGCCAGGCGGGCGCCAACGGGCACAGAGGAGGCAGTTTCCTCTTTGGTGCTAAGGAGGCAAGGACAGGCGTGGGTTCCCGAGGAATCTGCTAAAGGTTTCCATTCCAGTGCTACAAGACCAAGACCGCCAGGATGGCAGGACTGATGTCATCGCCGAGCCCACCGCTGCATCACGACCAGAAGCTTTGCAGGCGAAGACCACCTTTTGTCAGGATAAGATGTACTACTTGTCCCCTTTCAAATTGGCCACTGTGGGATCCCTTCCCACCTACCTTTTGGGGGAAGAGGACCGAGGCCACTATACATATAGGTTAGCCACCACCGTAGAAGGGGATCGGATCCTTTCCACTCTCACCACCATAGCCCTAGCGAGGTTGTTCATCGACTGTACTAGTTCATCCTCAACCCTCCTCGTGAGGCCAATCCACCACAAAGCAGGAGTAGGGTATTACACTGCAAGGTGGGCCGAACCTGGGTAAACTGATGTGTTCATCTTCTTCCTCATCTGCACGCGAGTCAGGCTAGGCCAGGTCGTGGGGCGACGAGGAGGCAGGCTTGAGAGGTTGAGTTCTTCGCACAGGCCCCTGAGTTCAAGTCTTCTTGGATCCGCGGAGCCCTGAATCTGACAGATCTGTTGAGCGAGTAGTGAATCATTTTCCTTTTGAAGATCTTCATGAGACGCTCTTAGTTTCTCTAGATCTTGCTTCCTTTGAAGATAATCATAGGAAAGCTTCTCATGAGTAACTGTGAGGGTTTCATGACGACTTTCAAGTTCCTCGTTATTAACACGAAGATTTTTTATGTATTCGATTAAGGACTGAGTTCAATTCATTTCCTCGTCCAGCAGGTCATCGCTTTTGTCTAGCATTTTTTGAATCTTTTCCATGGCTGTTTGTTCAGTTGCAATTTTAGTAAGAGTCTTATAACTGGGTTTGGATTTACATTCAGAGTCATCTTCACTGGAGGTCTGAAAGTAAGCATCGCAAGAGTTTACCTTGGCACCTCGTGCCATGAAGCAATAGGTGGGAGCAGAATCGTCGTGATCATTTTCTTCAGCGCTGGTGTCGAGACCATTGTCTTCAATGTTGAAGATGGACTTGGCGACAAATGCCAAAGCTAGAGCCAGGCTTGCCATGCCTGAATCAGACTCCTCTTCAGACTCGACCTCTGCCTCCTCAGAAGCAGACTCCTCCTCTGAATCCATTTCCTTCCCAATGAAAGCACGTGCTTTGCTAGATGAGCTCTTCTTGTAAGATGAAGACTTTGAAGAAGACCTTGAGGATTTCTTCTTCTTCTTGTCGTTGGAGTTATATTCCTTGCTCTTCTTCTTTTTCTTTACTTCCTTGTCCCATTGAGGACATTCAAATATGTAGTGGCCTGGCTTCTTGCATTTGTGGCATGTTCTCTTCTTGTAGTCACGAGTGGAAGCCTCATCATTCTTCGAGATGGATCTTGAAGACTTTCTGAAGCGATTCTTCTTGGAGAACTTTTGAAACTTTCTCACAAGCATTGCTAGCTCTTTGCCAATGTCTTCAGGATCATCAGAACTGCAGTCAAATTCTTCTTCAGATGAGGAAACAACTTTTGCCTTCAAAGCACGGGATTGGCCATAATTGGGGCCATAGATATCTCTCTTCTCGGATAGATGGAACTCATGTGTGTTGAGCCTCTCAAGTATGTCAGATGGGTCGAGATCCTTGAAGTCACGGCATTCTTGGATCATCAAGGCTAGAGTGTCATATGAGCTGTCAAGTGATCTCGGTAGTGTAAGTGCATCTAGTGCCACCCCTAGTTGGTTTTGGAGTATTGAGGACAAACATGGTTGAGGGACTAATGTGTTTGTGAGAATTGGAGGATAACACAGGTAGAAGTCCCGCATTGATTCGGTTTACCTACCAGAGATGACCCCTAAAAATGTATGAAGACATTGAAGATAATGGTGGTTCTTGAAGACATTCACGTCGAAGATAATGACGTGTGAAGACATTCACTTGAAGACAATGGAGTGCGAAGACATAGTATCTTTCGTAGTTTCATTTTCTTCTTTCTTGAGTCATAGGAACCACCGAACTGTTAAGTGGGGTCCAAGTGAACAAAGTCAGAAAACTCATGTGATGCTCAACCCAAATCCTATGTCTTCGAGTGAAGACAATGAGAGTGAATCTTATCCAGAGTTGGATGAGTCAGCTTTGCGTGTAGCCCAAGTCAAGCTGTCGCGTGTGTTTGAAATCTGACCGTTGGACACGTGTCGGTTCCTTAGTGACTCAGGGTCATTTCGGACATATCAGGTCGGGTTGCCTCCTGGCTATAAATAGCCCACCCCCTACACCATAAATTGGTGGCTGCTCAGAGTTAGTACACGGCTTTTGTCGTTTGAGAGCAACCCACCTCCAAAGCCTTTGAGAGAGAATCCTTGTGAGGACAAAACCCAAAACACCCAAAGCCCAAAGAGTGTTGGCATCACTGAAGTCTTTCTGTCAGCGTGATCTGAAGACTTATTACACTTGAGGACTGTGTATCCTCCAGTCGGCTAGGCGTCATGTTCTGAGGATCCTAGAGTCATTGTGGATCGCGGTGAACTGAGTCTATGAAGGTTTGGAAGTCTACCTTGAAGACTTACCTGAGTGATTGGGCGAGGTCTGTGTGACCTTAGCTCAAGGAGAATATGGTAAGGACTGTGTGTCCTTTGGTTTAAATACCAAGACGCTCCAACCAGACGTATAGTTGTCACAGCAACTGGAACTGGTCTACCAAATCCTTGTCTTCATCAAGCAACTGGTTCTATCCCCTACCTCCTTTACATTTCATTTTGTCTTCGTGAAGTCATTGCTTGCTTGCCTGATCTGTTTGACTTCATTGTGTGAAGACTTACATGTGTTTGGCTTCATACTGTCTTCCCATTCCGATCTGTTCTACCTAGTTGCTATTAGTCTTCGTGCTTTCATTGTACTGCTTACTTGACTATGGCCTGCCTAGCGTAGCTTATCTTCCGCTGCATATCGGATAGGTGTTAATTAGTTGTCTGTCTTCGAAGATCTTGCATCTTTCGAAGACTTTCACAAAAATCGCCTATTCACCCCCTCTAGTCGATAACTAGCACTTTCAATTGGTATCAGAGCAAGGTGCTCCCTTGTTCTGTGTGATTCAGTTTAACCACCTGGAGTTTTAGCTATGTTGACTGCATGGATAATCAAGATCTCCGCTGCGTGCCTCGTCTTTGATGGCACTGATTACCCCTACTAGAAGAATAAGATGCGCATGCATCTTGAAGCCATCGACAACGACCTCTGGTATGTAGTCAAGACTGGAGTACCCAAAGTCGGTGAAGGTGTCACCACGGATGATGTGAAGAGATTCCCGCAATTGGACTCGACCGCCAAGAACATCATCTCTGGTCATCTGACCAAGGGGCAGTATGGCCGTGTGAGTGCACTGGAGTCTGCGAAGCTTGTCTAGGACTGGCTATCCAAAGTTAACGAAGGCGTTTCAACACAGAGAGACTCAAGGATTGATGTGCTTTGCAACCTCTTCAAAAGGCTTGACAATGAGAACTCCCAGCACACCTTTGACCGTGTTACAGATATCACCAATGAGTTGCGTGCTCTTGGCGCCACTAAGATTACCAAGCATGAAGTTGTGAAGAAGCTACTGAGATCACTTGACAACTCATTTGACACTCTAGCCTTGATGATCCAAGAACGTCCTGACTCCAAGGATCTCCACCCATCTGACATACTTGAGAGGCTCAAGACACATGAGTTCCAGCTATCTGAGAAGAGAGATATCTATGGTCCCAATTATGGCCGATCCCGTGCTTTGAAGGCAAAAGCTGTTTCCTCATCTGAAGAAGAATTTGACTGCAGTTCTGATGATCCTGAAGACATTGGCAAAGAGCTAGCAATGCTTGTGAGAAAGTTCCAAAAGTTCTCCAAGAAGAATCGCTTCAGAAAGTCTTCAAGATCCAGCTCCAAGAATGGTGAGGCTTCCACTCGTGACTACAAGAAAAGAACATGCCACAAATGCAAGAAGCCAGGCCACTACATATTTGAATGTCCTCAATGGGACAAGGAAGCAAAGAAAAAGAAGAAGAGAAAGGAATATGACTCTGACGACAAGAAGAAGAAGAAATCCTCAAAGTCTTCATCTTACAAGAAGAGCTCATCTGCCAAACCACGTGCTTTTATTGGGAAGGAAATGGATTCAGATGAGGAGTCTGCTTTTGAGGAAGCAGAGGTGGATTCTGAGGAGGAGTCTGATTCAGGCATGGCAAGCCTGGCTCTAGCTTCGGCATTCGTCGCCAAGTCCATCTTCAACACTGAAGACAATGGTCTCGACGCCGACGCTGAAGAGAATGATGACGATGATTCTGCTCCCACCTACTGCTTCATGGCATGAGGTGCCAAGGATACATCTCCGAAGGCAACTGAATGGATCATGGATAGTGGATGCACTAACCACATGGCTGGTGATCAAAATTTTCTCATGAATTCAACTCTCCGACCATCTACTAAAAGCCATATCACATTCGCTGACACTGGTAAAAGCAAGGTATTGGGTCTAGGTAGAGTTGCTATCTCAAAGGATCAACACATGGATAAAGTGATGCCTGTTGAATCCCTTGGATACAACTTAATGTCTGTCTCAATGCTTTGTGATCTTGACATGATTGTGATATTTGGAAAATATCGATGCCTTGTGCTTATGGCTTCGGACAAATCTCTAGTCTTTGAAGGTTATCGAAGAGGTGATCTGTATATTGTAGATTTCTCCGCAGGACCACAGCTTGCCGTATGTATCCTAGTAAAAGCTTCAGAGTGCTGGCTTTGGCATGGAAGGCTAGGACATGCGGGCATGAGGAACTTGCACACTCTCGTGAAGAAGAAGCATATCATTGGCATCGAGTGCGGCAAGTTCAAGAAGGACCATTTGTGTGGTGCTTGCGAAGCCAGAAAGATGACTAGGGCAAAACATCCCTCGAAGACAATCATGACGACTTCACGTCCCTTCGAGCTGCTACATATGGACTTATTTGGCCCTACTCATTACTCTACCCTTACTACCACTACACATCTTTATGGCTTCGTGATTGTTGATGACTACTCTAGATATACTTGGGTGCATATAATCCCCTATAAGACTGAAGTGCAGGATGTCTTCAGACGTTTCGCCAATCGTGCCATGACCAACTATGGCATCAAGATCAAGAATTTCAGGAGTGACAATGGCATGGAATTCAATAACATAGGCCTCGACACTTATCTTGATACACTAGGCATCACTCATGAGCTCTCTGCTCCATACACACCTCAGCAAAATGGCATGTGGAGTGCAAGAACAGGACTCTTATTGAGATGGCTCGTACTATGCTCGATGAATAAAAGACTCCAAGAAAGTTCTGGCCTGAAGCCATTGATACTGCATGCCATATCATCAATAGAGTTTATCTTCAAAAATTCTTCAAGAAGACATCTTATGAGCTACTCACGGTTAATAAGCCAAACGTAAGCTATTTCAAAGTCTTTGGTGCTAGGTGCTGGATCAAGGATCCACATCACACTTCCAAATTTGCACCAAAAGCACATGAAGGTTTTATGCTTGGTTACGAAAAGGATTCGCACACCTACAAAGTCTTCAACCTCTTTCACTATAAAGTGGTTGAAACTGTAGATGTGCGGTTCGATGAGACTAACGGCTCGCAAAGAGGGCACCTGCCAAATGTGCTAGATGAAGCTTCTCCTAGTGAAACTATCAAGCTAATGGGAACTGGAGAAATCATACCCACTGAGGAACAGGCTGAAGAGGAAATTTTCATTCCAGCTCCTACTCAATGAGAAGACAATGCTGAGCCTGAAGACAATGCTGAAGGTGAAGATAATGATCAGCAACAGCAAAGTCCTTGCCCTGTTCATCCTCGCGTGGCCAATGAAGTTCAGATTGAGAAGATCCTTGGTAGCATCAATGCACCTGGTTCGCTTACTCGATCAAGAGCTACGCTTCTAGCAAACTTCTGTGGGCACTTTGCATTTGTCTCCATATCTGAACCCAAGAAAGTTGATGAGGCCTTCATGGAACCTGAATGGATTCAAGCTATGCAAGAAGAGCTTCAACAGTTTGAGCTGAACAATGTCTGGGAACTTGTCAAGCGTCCAGATCCTCACAAGCACAACATTATTGGCACCAAATGGATCTATCGCAATAAACAAGATGAACACGATCAAGTTGTCAGAAACAAAGCTCGACTCGTCGCTCAAGGTTACCCACAAGTAGAAGAAATTGACTTTGATGAAACCTTTGCTCCTGTGGCTAGACTTGAAGCCATTCACATACTTCTAGCCCAGTGCCAGTTTCTGTTTTTTCCTTGTTTTAGAGTTTTGCAGAAAAGGAATACCAGAAGACACCTAGGAGACTTGGAGTGCAAGTCGGAAGAGCCGCAAGGCGGCCACAAGGGTGGAGGGCGCGCCCAGGGGGGTAGGGCACGCCCCCCGGCCTTGTGGGCCCCTCGTAGCCCCTCTGACCTAGATCTTTCGCCTATATATACTCTTATACTCCAAAAACATCCAGGGGGGCAATAAAACCACTTTTCCACCGCCGCACCCTTCTGTACCCGTGAGATCCCATCTTGGGGCCTTTTCCGGCGTCCTGCCGGAGGGGGATTCGATCACGGAGGGCTTCTACATCAACACCATTGCCTCTCCGATGAAGCGTGAGTAGTTTACTTCAGACCTACGGGTCCATAGCTAGTAGCTAGATGGCTTCTTCTCTCTCTTTGATTCTCAATACAAAGTTCTCCTCGATGTTCTTGGAGATCTATTCGATGTAATACTCTTTTGCGGTGTGTTTGCCGAGATCCGATGAATTGTGGATTTATGATCAGCTTATCTATGAATATTATTTGAATCTTCTCTGAATTCTTATATGCATGATTTGATATCTTTGGAAGTCTCTTCGAACTATCGATTTGGTTTGGCCAACTAGATTGGTTTTTCTTGCAATGGGAGAAGTGCTTAGCTTTGGGTTCAATCTTGCGGTGTCCTTTCCCAGTGACAGTAGGGGCAGCAAGGCACGTATTTTATTGTTGCCATCGAGGATAAAAAGATGGGGTTTTCATCATATTGCTTGAGTTTATCCCTCTACATCATGTCATCTTACTTAATGCGTTACTTTGTTCTTATGAACTTAATACTCTAGATGTAGGCAGGAGTCGGTCGATGTGTGGAGTAATAGTAGTAGATGTAGAATCGTTTCGGTCTACTTGACACGGACGTGATGCCTATATTCATGATCATTGCCTTAGATATCGTCATAACTTTGCGCTTTTCTATCAATTGCTCGGCAGTAATTTGTTCACCCACCGTAATAATTTCTATCTTGAGAGAAGCCTCTAGTGAAACCTATGGCCCCCGGGTCTATTTTCCATCATATAAGTTTCCGATCTACAATTTCTGTTTCCTATTTCTTTTACTTTGCAATCTTTACTTTCCATTCCATAAACCAAGAATACCAAAAATATTACTTTACGGTTTATCATCTCTATCAGATATCACGTTGCAAATAACCGTTAAGGGATTGACAACCCCTTTATCGTGTTGGATGCAAGGTTGGTGTTTGTTTGTGCAGGTATTCGGTGACTTGAGTGTTGTCTCCTATTGGATTGATACCTTGGTTCTCAAAAGCTGAGGGAAATACTTACTCTACTTTGCTGCATCACCCTTTCCTCTTCAAGGGAAAAACCAACACAAGCTCAAGAAGTAGCAGGAAGAATTTCTGGCGCCGTTGCCGGGGAGATCTAAGCCAAGCCAAGACATACCAAGTACCCATCATAAACTCTCATCCCTCGCATTACATTATTTGCCATTCGCCTCTCGTTTTCCTCTCCCCTACTTCTAAAACGATTTTTGAAAAAATTCACCTTTTCTTCGCTCCTCTTCCGTTCGTCTTCTTCATTTGCTTTTTGCGTGCTCGTGTGTTGGATTGCTTGCTTTGGCACGATGACTCAAGAGAATACCAAATTGTGTGATTTTTCCAACACCAATAATAATGATTTTATTTGTACTCCGATTGCTCCTGCTACTAATGCGGAATCTTGTGAAATTAATACCGCTTTGCTAAATCTTGTTATGAAAGATCAATTTTCCGGCCTTCCCAATGAAGATGCCGCATCCCATCTTAATAATTTCGTTGATTTGTGTGATATGCAAAAGAAAAAAGATGTGGATAATGATATTGTTAAGTTGAAGTTATTTCCGTTCTCACATCGAGATCGTGATAAAACTTGGTTTTCATCTTTGCCTAAAAATAGTATTGATTCATGGAATAAGTGTAAAGATGCTTTTATTTCCAAGTATTTTCCTCCCGCTAAGATCATCTCCCTTAGGAATGATATTATGAATTTTAAGCAACTTGATCATGAACATGTTGCACAATTTTGGGAGAGGATGAACTTGATGATACGAAATTGCCCTACTCATGGTTTGAATTTGTGGATGATTATACAATTTTTTTATGCCGAATTGAATTTTGCTTCTAGAAATCTTTTAGATTCGGCCGCGGAGGTACTTTTATGGAAATTACGTTAGGAGAAGCTACCAAACTCCTAGATAATATTATGGTCAATTATTCTCAATGGCATACCGAAAGATCTTCCACTAGTAAAAAAGTGCATGCGATAGAAGAAATCAATGTTTTGAGTGGAAAGATAGATGAACTTATGAAATTATTTGCTAATAAGAGTGCTCCTATTGAACCTAATGATATGCATTTGTCTACTTTGATTGTAAACAAAAACAAATCTATGGATGTGAATTTTGTTGGTAGGAACAATTTTGGTAATAACGTGTATAGAGGTAATTTTAATCCTAGGCCGTTTCCTAGTAATTCCTCTAATAATTATGGTAATTCCTACAACAATTCTTATGGAAATTATAATAAGATACCCTCTTAATTTGAGAATAGTGTTAAAGAATTTATAAGTTCGCAAAAGAATTTCAATGCTTTGATTGAAGAAAAATTGCTTAAGATTGATGATTTGGCTAGGAACATGGATAGAATTTCTCTTGATGTTGATTCTTTGAAACTTAGATCTATTCCACCTAAGCATGATATCAATGAGTCTCTCAAATCCATGAGAATTTCCATTGATGAGTGCAAAGAAAGAACCGCTAAGATGCGCGCTAAAAAAGATTGGTTCATAAAAATGTGTTCTTCTAGTTTCCGTGAGAATAATGATGAAGATCTTAAAGTGATTGATGTGACACCTATTGAATCTTTTTTTTCCACTGTAAATCTTGATTAATATGGGACTAGAGATGAGTCAACTTTAGTTAGAAGGCGTCCCAATGATTCGGAGTTTTTAGATCTTGATGCAAAAATTGATAAAAGTGGGATTGGAGAGGTCAAAACTTTAGATAGCAATGAACCCACTATTTTGGATTTCAAGGACTTTAATTATGATAATTTCTCTTTAATAGATTGTATTTCCTTGTTGCAATCCATGTTGAATTCTCCTCATGCTTATAATCAAAACAAAGCTTTTACTAAACATATCGTTGATGCTATGATGCAATCTTATGAAGAAAAGCTTAATTTTGAAGTTTCTATTCCTAGAAAACTTTATGATGAGTGGGAACCTACTATTAAGATTAAGATTAAAGATTATTAATGCTATACTTTGTGTGATTTGGGTGCTAGTGTTTCCACGATTCCGAAAACTTTATGTGATGTGTTAGGTTTCCGTGAATTTGATGATTGTTCCTTAAATTTGCATCTTGCGGACTCCACTATTAAGAAACCTATGGGAAGAATTAATGATGTTCTTATTGTTGCAAATAGGAATTATGTGCCCATAGATTTCATTGTTCTTGATATAGATTGCAATCCTACATGTCCTATTATTCTTGGTAGACCTTTCCTTAGAACGATTGGTGCAATTATTGATATGAAAGAAGGAAATATTAGATTCCAATTTCCATTAAGGAAAGGCATGGAACACTTCCCTAGAAATAAAATTAAATTGCCTTATGAATCTATTATGAGAGCCACGTATGGATTGCATGCCAAAGACAATAATACTTAGATCTATTCGTGTTTTATGCCTAGCTAAGGGCGTTAAACAATAACGCTTGTTGGGAGGCAACCCAATTTTATTTTTGTTTTTGCTTTTTAGGTTCTGTTTTGCAATAAATATTTCATCTAGCCTCTGGTTAGATGTGGTTTTTTGTTTTAATTAGTGTTTGTGCCAAGTAAGACCTTTGGGATGGCTTACGGTGATAGTTGATTTGATCCTGCTGAAAAACAGAAACTTTTGCGTCCAGTCCGAGAATTGTTTAAATTCACTGGAGCGTGGAATAACTCTGAATTTTTTACACAAGATTGATATACTAATTTAATCTGTTTTTCTAATTGGTCAGTAATTTTGGAGTTACATAAGTATTATAACAATTCAGAACTCCGCAGACTGTTCTTTTTTTGACAGATTCTATTTTTTATGTGTTGTTTGCCTATTTTGATGAATCTATGGCTAGTATCGGGGGGTATGAACCATGGAAAAGTTGGAATAAAGTAGATATTACACCAATATAAATAAATAATGAGTTCACAACAGTACCCAAAGTGGTGATTTATTTTCTTATACTAACGGAGCTTATGAGAATTTCTGTTGAGTTTTGTGTTGTGAAGTTTTCAAGTTTTGGGTAAGGATTTGATGGACTATGGAATAAGGAGTGGCAAGAGCCTAAGCTTAGGGATGCCCAAGGCACCCCAAGGTAATATTCAAGGATGTCAAAAATCCTAAGCTTGGGGATGCCCTGGGAAGGCATCCCCTCTTTTGTCTTCGTCTATCGGTAACTTTACTTGAGGCTATATTTTTATTCACCACATGATATGTGTTTTGCTTGGAGCGTCTTGTATAATTTGAGTCTTTGATTTTTAGTTTACCACAATCCTCCTTGCTGTACACACCTTTTGAGAGGGACACGCATGAATCGTGATTTATTAGAATGCTCTATGTGCTTCACTTATATCTTTTGAGCTAGGCAAATTTGCTCTAGTGCTTCACTTATATCTTTTTAGAGCACGGCGGAGATTTTATTTTATAGAAATTGATGAACTCTCGCACTTCACTTATATTATTTTGAGAGTCTAAACAGCATGGTAATTTGCTTTGGTTATAAAACTAGTCCTAATATTATAGGCATCCAAGAGGGATATAATAAAAACTTTCATATATAGTGCATTGAATACAATGAGAAGTTTGATTCCTTATGATTTTTTTGAGATATGAAGATGGTGATATTAGAGTCATGCTAGTGAATAGTTGTGAATTTGAGAAGTACTTGTGTTAAAGTTTGTGAGTCTCGTAGCATGCACGTATGGTGAACCGTTATGTGATGAAGTCGGAGCATGATTTATTTTTTGATTGTCTTCCTTATGAGTGGTGGTCAGGGACGAGCGATGGTCTTTTCCTACCAATCTATCCCCCTAGGAGCATGCGCGTAGTACTTTGTTTCGATGACTAATAAATTTTTGCAGTAAGTATATGAGTTCTTTATGACTAATGTTGAGTCCATGGACTATACGCACTCTCACCTCTCCGCCATTGCTAGCCTCTCTTGTACCGCGTAACTTTCGCCGGTGCCATAAACCCACCGCATATCCTTCCTCAAAACAGCCACCATACCTACCTATTATGGCATTTCCATAGCCATTCCGAGATATATTGCCATGCAACTTTCCACCATTCCGTTATTATGACACGCTTCATCATTGTCATATTGCTTTGCATGATCATGTAGTTGACATCGTATTTGTGGCAAAGCCACTGTTCATCATATTTTTATACATGTCGCTCTTGATTCATTGCACATCCCGGTACACCGCCGGAGGCATTCATATAGAGTCATATCTTGTTCTAGCATCGAGTTGTAAATTTTGAGTTGTAAGTAAATAAAAGTGTGATGGTCTTCATTATTAGAGCATTGTCCCATGTGAGGAAAGGATGATGGAGACTATGATTCCCCCACAAGTCGGGATGAGACTCCGAACGAAAAAAAAGAGGCCAAAAAAAATGAAAGAAGGCCCATAAAAAATGAGAGAAAAGAGAGAAGGGACAATGTTACGATCCTTTTTGCCACACTTGTGCTTCAAAGTAGCACCATGATCTTCACGATAGAGAGTCTCCTATGATATCACTTTCATATACTAGTGGGAATTTTTCATTATAGAACTTGGCTTGTATATTCCAATGATGAGCTTCCTCAAAACGCCCTAGGTCTTCGTGAGCAAGCAAGTTGGATGCACGCCCACTTAGTTTTCTTTTTGAGCTTTCATAAACTTATAGCTCTAGTGCATCCGTTGCTTGGCAATCCCTACTCACTCACATTGATATCTATTAATGGGCATCTCCATAGACCGTTGATATGCCTAGTTGATGTGAGACTATCTCCTCTTTTTTGTCTTCTCCACAACCACCGTCTATTCCACCTATAGTGCTATGTCCATGGCTCACGCTCATGTATTGCGTGAAAGTTGAAAAAGTTTGAGAACGTCAAAAGTATGAAACAATTGCTTGGCTTGTCATCGGGGTTGTGCATGATTTAAATATTTTGTGTGATGAAGATGGAGCTTAGCCAGACCATATGATTTTGTAGGGATAATCTTTCTTTGGCCATGTTATTTTGAGAAGACATAATTATTTTGTTAGTATGCTTGAAGTATTATTGTTTTTATGTCAATATTAAACTTTTGTTTTGAATCTTACGGATCTGAACATTCATGCCACAATAAAGAGAATTACACGGATAAATATGTTAGGTAGCATGCCACATCAAAAATTCTATTTTTTTCATTTACCTACTCGAGGACGAGCAGGAATTAAGCTTGGGGATGCTTGATACGTCTCCAACGTATCTATAATTTTTTATTGTTCCATGCTATTATATTAGCTGTTTTGGATGTTTTATATGCATTAATATGCTCTTTTATATGATTTTTGGGACTAACCTATTAACCTAGAGCCCAGTGCCAGTTTCTGTTTTTTCCTTGTTTCAGAGTTTTGCAGAAAAGGAATACCAAACGGAGTCCAAACGGAATAAAACTTTCGCGATGATTTTTCTTGGATAGAAGACACCCAGGAGACTTGGAGTGCAAGTCGGAAGAGCCGCGAGGCGGCCACAAGGGTGGAGGGCGCGCCCCCCGACATTGTGGGCCCCTCGTAGCCCCTCTGACCTAGATCTTTCGCCTATATATACTCTTATACTCCAAAAACATCCAGGGGGGCAACAAAACCACTTTTCCACCGCCGCACCCTTCTGTACCCGTGAGATCCCATCTTGGGGCCTTTTCCGGCGTCCTGCCGGAGGGGGATTCGATCACGGAGGGCTTCTACATCAACACCATTGCCTCTCCGATGAAGCGTGAGTAGTTTACTTCAGACCTACGGGTCCATAGCTAGTAGCTAGATGGCTTCTTCTCTCTCTTTGATTCTCAATACAAAGTTCTCCTCGATGTTCTTGGAGATCTATTCGATGTAATACTCTTTTGCGGTGTGTTTGCCGAGATCCGATGAATTGTGGATTTATGATCAGCTTATCTATGAATATTATTTGAATCTTCTCTGAATTCTTATATGCATGATTTGATATCTTTGCAAGTCTCTTTGAACTATCGATTTGGTTTCGCCAACTAGATTGGTTTTTCTTGCAATGGGAGAAGTGCTTAGCTTTGGGTTCAATCTTGCGGTGTCCTTTCCCAGTGACAGTAGGGGCAGCAAGGCACGTATTGTATTGTTGCCATCGAGGATAAAAAGATGGATTTTTCATCATATTGCTTGAGTTTATCCCGCTACATCATGTCATCTTACTTAATGCGTTACTCTGTTCTTATGAACTTAATACTCTAGATGCAGGCAGGAGTCGGTCGATGTGTGGAGTAATAGTAGTAGATGCAGAATTGTTTTGGTCTACTTGACACCGACGTGATGCCTATATTCATGATCATTGCCTTAGATATCGTCATAACTTCTTTTCTATCAATTGCTCGGCAGTAATTTGTTCACCCACCGTAATAATTTCTATCTTGAGAGAAGCCTCTAGTGAAACCTATGGCCCCCGGGTCTATTTTCCATCATATAAGTTTCCGATCTACAATTTCCGTTTCCTATTTCTTTTACTTTGCAATCTTTACTTTCCGTTCCATAAACCAAAAATACCAAAAATATTACTTTACCGTTTATCATCTCTATCAGATCTCACGTTGCAAATAACTGTTAAGGGATTGATAACCCCTTTATCGCGTTGGGTGCAAGGTTGGTGTTTGTTTGTGCAGGTATTCGGTGACTTGAGCATTGTCTCCTACTGGATTGATACCTTGGTTCTCAAAAGCTGTGGGAAATACTTACTCTACTTTGCTGCATCACCCTTTCCTCTTCAAGGGAAAAACCAACGCAAGCTCAAGAAGAAGCACCTTCCTCAACGGAAAAATTGAAGAAGAAGTATATGTTGCTCAACCACCTGGTTTTGAAGATTCAAAGCATCCTGATATGGTCTACAAGCTCAACAAGGCACTGTATGGCCTCAAACAAGCACCTCGAGCTTGGTATGATACACTCAAAGACTTCCTGAAGAGCAAAGGCTTCAAACTGGTTCTCTAGATCCCACTCTCTTCACGAAGACATATGATGGAGAACTCTTTGTATGCCAAATCTATGTGGATGACATTAGCTTCAGCTGCACTGACCAAACATACAGCGATGAGTTTGGGCATATGATGCAAGAGCAATATCAGATGTCCATGATGGGGAGCTAAAATTCGTCCTTGGTGTTCAAATCCGTCAACTGAGAAATGGCATCTTCATATCACAAGAAAAATACCTCAAAGATTGTCTGAAGAAGTTTGGAATGCAAGATTGCAAAGGATACACGACGCCAATGCCAACCAAAGGTCAATTGTGCCCCGACGACAATGGTAAAGTGTTCGATCAAAAGGTATACCGCTCCATTGGTTCTTTATTGTACTTATGTGCATCTAGGCCAGATATAATGCTTAGCGTTTGCATGTGTGCCCGATTCCAAGCGGCACCAAAGGAATCGCATCACCTCGCAGTGAAGAGAATTCTTTGATATTTGGCTCACACCCCAATGCTAGGATTATGGTATCCAAAGGGCTCAGAGTTTGATCTAGTTGGATTCTCAGATGCTGATTATGCTGGTGACAAGGTTGATCGCAAGTCTACATCATGCACTTGTCACTTTCTTGGAGGATCTCTTATCTGTTGGTCATCAAAGAAGCAAAACTGTGTATCGCTCTCCACTGCTGAATCTGAATACATTACTGCTGGATCTTGTTGCGCTCAGCTTCTCTGGATGAAGCAAACTCTCAAGGATTATGGCATAAACAAGAAGAAGGTGCCCCTCTACTGCGACAATGAAAGCGCCATCAAGATTGCTCTAAATCCAGTTCAGCACTCGAAGACAAGGCACATTCAGATCCGTCATCACTTTCTCAGAGACCATGTGTTTAAGGAAGACATTGATATCACTCATGTCAACATTGAAGAGCAATTGGCAGATATCTTCACAAAGCCCTTTGATGAGAAAAGGTTTTGCAAGCTACGGTGTGAGCTAAATATCTTAGAATCCTCGAATGTCCAGTGAATGGACACACATCCTAACGCTTATGCATATTGATGACTTACGTGCGCAACACACAAAGTAACGTATGTCTTCAACTAATGAAGACATACACTCTAAGTGTGAATACATTAATGCGGAATTTGACTTCGGAGTGCCACGATAATTGTGCGCCGTGTCTGGGTCTAATACTTCCTATACGATGGGTAACGCCACCACCAATCTTTTCTGAAGATTTTTCGAATGGTGTCACATTGCATTATCTTCAAAGTTGGTTTGTCTTCAACATTGGTTTATCTTCATGATTAATCTTCACAATGTTTGATTTGAGGTTCATTGCCTATATATGTGTGTGTGTGTGTGTTCTGTCCTCTATAGCATTCACCTATAGCTATGTCTTCAAGTTGCTATTTTCTGTGTTAGGTGAATGTGATCGGACCCTAACCACATACGTGCTTCTCTCTCAAACTCCCTCTAAATCTTCATATGCATTCTATTGACACGTGTTGATTGTCTTCACTGTGTCCTTGTCAGTCGAAGATCAAGAGACAAACATTTAAAATGCTTTTATTATCTCTATCCTTTTTTCCTGAATCCGGAGAAGTCGGAACGACCACTCGACAAACTAGGCGTGTGTGGGGTCGTGGCACAACATTTAAGTTGTTGCATGCATGCCACGTGTCCCTCAGATGTGAACCGCCAGGGCCAGCTGAGTAAATTCACTCAGTCGTCGCCCTTCCTTATAAATACACCCCCCCCCTGCGGTCATTATTTGCTACTCCCCTCGCTGACTCGCTCAAACCCTAGCGTCGTCGCTAGCATCTGTCGTCACCGAAGACGAAGCGCTTCGCTGCCGTGACTTCTCTATCATCGTCGTCATGCCGGCCGCGGACATCTTCCTCCCGCTGCCACCGTAGGTGTCTTCCGCTGCCAAGTTAGGGCGCGAAAGATTGGACTACTCGGCCTCCATCCACAACTCGTCTAGCAGTCTCATCTGTTCTTGAGCGGTAATTAAAAGTCTATTTTTACTGCAAGTTTGATCAGTTAAACTTTCTATATCTTCGAAAAGTTGTTTCTTCACTTTCAAATCTGGATCTTTACTTCTATGCATCTCATGACTCATAAGTACTTTCACTTATGCTTCGCTACTAGTTAGATTCCTCACTTGTACTTATTCATGGATTCGTACAAATCTGGAACCAACTCACATCTATAAGTGAATGTGTTCGCGCTATGAGGTCAATGTCTTCAAACTGATTTATCTTCAAATCCTCTGAGAATGCATATGACCTCTTCCCCTTCCCTCACATTTCTAATGCTATCACAGGTACATGTCCGTGGGAGAGTCCCTTGGTTCTCATAGTCTGCATTCATTTGTAGAGTTTTTACAGCATCATATTGAATCACCTGAAGCCAGTTCTTGTCTGACAAGTAGACTGAAGCCCAACATAGTTGTGAAGCCTTTCAGTCTGAAGCCAATGGAAGGTGCAAAATCGGCCAAGAAAGGAGGCTGCCAGCATCATGATAACACTGCATTGGATCTGCCACCAGATCTATATGAACTATACAAGTCTGATCTTGAAGAAACCTATGGTGAACGCAAATCTAGAGTCCAATGGATTCGAAGATATTGGGCTGAGGAGTGGTTTCGGTATCATTTTGTGACTCCCGAGTATGTAGACAAGAATGCTGTGAGGCCACCTTGGGCAGATATTATATACAAGAAACTTCAACCCAGGACCAAAGTTGAAGCCATTGAGAGAGGCTTCTATCCTTGCATGGTCAGAGGACCAATGCCTGAGAATGCCGACCCATCTAGTGTTCGATGGTGTCATGAGGATGATCTGTTTGAAGCCAATCTCCAATTTGCAAGGGCTTCAGCAGTTTAGAACAAGAAGGACCTTGGGATTAACTTCAACCCAGGTCCAGCTGCCCCAAGGCCAGATGGCAGTCGTGAGGCCGAACGAAATATTGTTGGTCCCTTTGATGACTTCAACTCATTCCTTGCATATTGTGCTGCACAAAGGGCCAACATTGAAGATGCTGCTGAAGATGAGGAAAACACTGCTGCTCCAGAGCCTTTGAAGCCTGTGAAGAAGGCTAAGGCTTCCAAGTCTTCTGCTGCTCCAAAAGCTTCAAGAGTGAATCCATTGAAATCTGCACCTCCTGAACCCAGTGTGCAGTCTAAAGATTTGTCCTGCACATCTGCGAGGAAGAAGAAGGTCTCTGGGAAAGGCATTGCTCCAGCAAGCAT
The DNA here is from genome assembly GCA_011799875.1 of Thinopyrum elongatum. Lineage (NCBI taxonomy): Eukaryota > Viridiplantae > Streptophyta > Magnoliopsida > Poales > Poaceae > Thinopyrum > Thinopyrum elongatum. The sequence goes on from CM022303.1 coordinate 502,224,000, forward strand.
TCTTCAAAATGATGAAGATATAATTGATCTATCAAGTGATGACGACCTTGCTGATGATGCCCTTGAGATGCTGATCAAGAGCAAATAGGAGGCCAAAATCTTTAACGATTTGCATCTATTTGATGTTGACATTCTGAACAATTTCATTAATGAATGGTTTGAAGATCCTTCTCTTACCATTGATGATCTGCAGCTCCCCATTGGCATCAGTGTGACATTCCAGGGTTGTATTGCTAAGGAGCTTGCCATTGCTCAAAAGGTCATTGAGATGAAGAACAAAATTGATCATGAAAAGGCTGTCTTCAAGAAGCACATGGCCAAGCTCAGTGTCACCGATGTGCAGAACTTCAAGAAAATGATGGCAGATCTCAAGGCTGAGTTCCACAAGCGTCGTGATGAAGCCAAGGGCTCTCGAGTGCGCCTCAAATATTATGCAGAGAAATGTGTACAGGCTCACAATGAAGCCTTGAAAAGAAAAGCACTTGCGCGTCTAGGCATAGACCCCAAGATGGCTGCCAAGAAGAAGAAGCCAGCTGAAGCTGAAGCTGAGAGGTAGGAAAGGCCAAGAATTATCTTCCCCTCAAGCATGACTGGCTCAAAGCCAAAGGTCCCATCAACTGCTTCTGAGGGAAAGAAGACAAAGCAGGCTGAGGCTGAGCTAGAAAGCGCAAGCATCACGAAGCTTCTGATGCCGCTCCATCCAAGAAGAAGACGAAGAAAAAATCTTCAAGAAAAGATCAAGCTGCTTCGCAAGAGCCTCTGATTGTTGAGCCAATTTCTGTTACACTACCAGCTTCCATAAATCAAGATCGTCGTGTTGTTGTGCATGAGCCCGCTACCACAGAGGCTCATGTGTCTGAAGAGATTCCAGCTGCTAACACCATCGCAGCTGAAGACATTGGTCATGTAGAAAATGTAGTTGATGATGAAGTCCTTCCGCAAGTTTCCCAGATCATGCCAAAGCCGGTATCGTCGCCTGCTCCCACGAGCAGTGAATAGATTAGTATTGGTGGTCCTATGACGCCAATCACTCATGATGATTTCTAGGAAGAGCAACACCCCAACACTCCGCTCCATGAAGTCATTCCACGCACGCCACCAGCTCAAGTCACCACTCCAGTGATTGAGACTCCACAAGACACCCCCGAAGACATAGAGAAGACCACACCCTCACCGCAGGCATCGCCCTCTTTTCGAAGGCTTCGCCGAGGCCCAAGGCCAACGGTCTCCATGTCGAGCATTCCTGAGGAGGATGTGCAAGCCACAAGATCAGTAGCACGTCAAGTGTTCGCAGAAGCCATCCCCTCCGAAACTGCTCAAGAGTCTGAAGCCAAAGAGGTTGAAGATATTCCGGTTGCATCAGCCGAGGAAAGAGAAGATGAAGATCAAGCTGTTATTCCCCCTACTAAACCAAGTGTGATTTCTGATGTGATTGCGCCAGACCCCCCAGTTATTGATGCTCCTGAAGCCACTAAGGACGTTGCTGTTTTTGACACATCCGCTGAAGCCAATGACGTGGTCATGGCTGAAGTCAATGCCCAGCCTGAAGCCACTCTTCATTCTGAAGCCACTGATGACATTCAGCCATTCGCATTGGATGTTGCTACTGGTCCACCTGTCCCTCACACTATGGAGAAGGCTTTCTATCGTCGTGAGCTGATCAATGTTAAATGGCCAATTATGACACCACCTACTGCTCCTGGTCCTCAATATGATTACCATATCGAGCAAAGGTCTCAGACGCTGAAGCCAAAGCCAAGATTGCCAAGGCTTCCAAGTGCTGTCACTACTCAGGATGCCTTCAGTGTCTTAAGCTTCAGAGAGCACAACCCATTCTTTGACAAGGCCAAGAATCCTTACAAGGAGCCCAAGATATCTTCTGACAGGTTCTGGACCCATCAGCAATGAAGCTATTACTCATGCATCTTGTACAACCAGGACAGAATCTTCCCACATAAGCGCCTGTTTTGTGATGCCATTGCTGGACTCCCTTGCCTTGAAGAAGCTCTTGATTGCTTTCGTGAAGTCGGCTTGCTCCCATTTTTCATCGACAAGGAGCACTGGAATGAAGAGCTATTGCTTCAATTTTATGCCACTCTTCATATCTCAGGCTACAACAGGGATCCGAAGACATGGGTCCTTGAGTGGATGTCAGGTGATGTTCATCATGAAGCCAAAGCTTAGGATATCATCGAGCTCACTTCCCTGCCCACTCCTGGTGATCTCTATGAGCCAGGTTGTCAGCAATATGATTAGGAACTTCGAAGGATCTTCCAGAAGCCAGAGCCTAACATGAGTCAAATACTGAGCATGATGAAGCCATTGCCAATGGATGCTGAATACCCCAAGGAATTCTTTGTCAATGACCTCGAGTACCTGCCCCACACCATATATCATATACTGAGGCATACTCTATGGCCTATCAAAGGGCATTCTCCTCATGCCAAGATTAAAGGCACCATGAAGACAGTGGTCTTCTACATTATGAATGGCATCAGGTTCAACACTCAAGATTTCTTCATCCGTCAATTGGCAGCTTCAGGAACTGATCTGTTTGGCCTCAAGTTCTATGCACCATGGGTTATGCAGCTGGTTAAGCTTCACTCCACCATCAATTATCAAGCTTCAGCGCGCAACCATGTTGTCTTTCTGCCTGAACTGGATATGTCCCATGAAGCCATATATCCCGAGCCTGCCAAGGAACCAGTGCGTGAAGACAATGCTGCTTTCCAAAGCTTCTCTGCACCCCTTGAAGCCATCCATGTGCCCAATCCACCTACTGTTGCTGGTCCTCTTGTCGGTCAGTTTCGGCTGCCGCATCGTGCTCCCACTGATGCTACATCTAGCACAATAGCTCAAAGGCCTTAGAAGCGTGCTCGTGTTCTTAATGATAGAGAGCTTCTTGTATCTCTGCATTAGAAGCATGATAAGCATCATGACTGGATGAAGCGCCAGATGCAAAGTCTTCTTGTTGATGTCAATTGCATTCTCAACCTCTCCACCAAGAATTCTTTTGTTGCTCAGGAAGCCTCTCGGCGTGCCTGGAAGAGCCTCTCACTGCTATGCTCTGAAGATGATCTTCAAGCAGATGGCTTTACTGAACGCTTCAAGTTTGACTCCAGGCCTCCTCAGTCAGCAAGTTGGTGTCCAACACCTTCTATTGAAGATTCTGAGTACTCATCTTTGCCTCCAATGGTTGTTGCTCGAGTCATTGATGAGGAGGACGACGCCACTTTACCAGCTATGGCTTCACTGCATCACGATTCTGCATCAGGCCCTTCTGCACCGCCCAACTCCACCGTTGACCCAGCTGCCCCAAAATCTTCACCAACACCTCATGGGAACGCTTAGACACTCTATGTCTTCACTCCTTTTTGGTCATTCCTGACAAAAGGGGGAGAAGAATTTGAGTTGATAGTCTTCAAGCGGGTCTATATGGGTCGGGTGCTTATTTTTGTTAAGTTTTGCAACTCTCATTCTTGAACTGTTGGTTTTTGAGTTGTAACACTTAAACCTTGATGGTCGTCTGCCACTTTTGCCGCTACCTTTTATTGCGATGATAAATTCCGCATGAAGTCATTCTGCAGGTGCCCATTTTTCATTGTGCATGTCATTATCTTGACTACATTTTTGTTTGCACGATGAACTGTCTTCATGAATTAAAGGAGATCTCCACAAAGCAGAACCTGCCATGTGCATTTGCATTCAAAGGCAAATTACTTATATGCACATCTTTAGGGGGAGCCCTTTCAACTTTATGAAGCTAATGTCCTTGTTCTTTAGCTTACACATACATTTATCCCCGTTGAAAACTTCAACCAGTTTGTCATCAATCACCAAAAAGGGGGAGATTGTAAGTGCATCTAGTGCCACCCCTAGTTGGTTTTGGAGTATTGACGACAAACGTGGTTGAGGGACTAATGTGTTTGTGAGAATTGCAGGATAACACAGGTAGAAGTCCCTCATTGATTCAGTTTACCTACCAGAGATGACCCCTAAAAATGTATGAAGACATTGAAGACAATGGTGGTTCGTGAAGACATTCACATCGAAGATAATGACGTGTTAAGACATTCACTTCAAGACAATGGAGTGCGAAGACATAGTTTATTTCGTAGTTTCATTTTATTCTTTCTTGAGTCATAGGAACCACCGAACTGTTAAGTGGGGTCTAAGTGAACAAAGTCAGAAAACTGATGTCATGCTCAACCCAAATCCTATGTCTTCGAGTGAAGACAATGAGAGTGAATCTTATCCAGAGTTGGATGAGTCAGCTTTGCTTGTAGCCCAAGTCAAGCTGTCGCGTGTGTTTGAAATCCGACCGTTGGACACGTGTCGGTTCCTTAGTGATACAGGGTCATTTCGTACATATCAGGTCGAGTTGCCTCCTGGCTATAAATAGCCCAGCCCCTACACCATAAATTGGTGGCTGCTCAGAGTTAGTACACGGCTTTTATCGTTTGAGAGCAACCCACCTCTGAAGCCTTTGAGAGAGAATCCTTGTGAGGACAAAACACCCAAAGCCTAAAGAGTGTTGGCATCACTGAAGTCTTTCTGTCCGCATGATCTGAAGACTTATTACACTTGAGGACTGTGTATCCTCCAGCCGGCAAGGTGTCATGTTCTAAGGATCCTAAAGTCATTGTGGATCACCGGTGAACGGAGTCTGTGAAGGTTTGGAAGTCTACCTTGAAGACTTACCTGAGTGATTGGGCGAGGTTTGTGTGACCTTAACTCAAGGAGAATATGGTAAGGACTGTGTGTCCTGGGACTGCGTGTCCTTTGGTTTAAATACCAAGCCGCTCCAACCAGATGTATAGTTGTCACAGCAACTGGAACTGGTCTACAAAATCCTTTTCTTCATCAAGCAGCTGGTTCTATCCCCTACCTCCTTTACATTTCAGTTTGTCTTCGTGAAGTCATTGCTTGCTTGCCTGATCTGTTTGACTTCATTGTGTGAAGACTTACATGTGTTTGGCTTCATACTGTCTTCCCATTCCGATTTGTTCTACCTAGCTGCTATTAGTCTTCGTGCTTTCATTGTACTACTTACTTGACTATGGCCTGTCTAGCATAGCTTATCTTCCGCTGCATATCGGATAGGTGTTGATTAGTTGTCTGTCTTCGAAGATCTTGCGTGTTTCGAAGACTTTCACAAAAATCGCCTATTCACCCCCCTCTAGTAGATAACTAGCACTTTCAAGTAGCTTCTTCGCAACTTCATGCTTGGTGATCTCAGTGGCACCAAGAGCACGCAGCTCATTGGTGATATCAGTAAGACGGTCAAAGGTGTGCTGGACCTTCTCATTGTCAAGCCTTTTGAAGCGGTTGAAGAGATTGCGAAGTACATCAATCCTTGAGTCTCTCTGATTTGAGACGCCTTCGTTGACCTTGGACAGCCAGTCCCAGACAAGCTTCGCAGACTCCAGTGCACTCACACGGCCATACTACCCTTTGGTCAGATGACCACAGATGATGTTGTTGGCGGTTGAGTCCAATTGCGCGAATCTCTTCACATCAGCCGTGGTGACACCTTCACCGACTTTGGGAACTCCAGTCTTGATGACATACCAGGAGTCGTTGTCAATGGCTTCAAGATGCATGAGCATCTTATTCTTCCAGTAGGGATTATCAGTGCCATCAAAGACGGAGCACGCAACGGAGACCTTGATTATCCCTGCAGTCGACATAGATAAAACTCCAGGTGGTTAAACCGAATCACACAGAACAAGGGAGCACCTTGCTCTAATACCAATTGAAAGTGCTAGTTATCGACTAGAGGGGGATGAATAGGCGGTTTTTATGAAAGTCTTCGAAAGATGCAAGATCTTCGATGACAGACAACCAAACAACACCTATACGATATGCAGCGGAAGATAAGCTATGCTAGACAGGCCATAGTCAAGTAAACAGTACAATGAAAGCATGAAGACTAATAGCAGCTAGGTAGAACAGATAGGAATGGGAAGATAGTATGAAGCCAAACACATGAAAGCCGTCACACAGTGAAGTCAAACAGATCAGGCAAGCAAACAATGACTTCACGAAGACAAACTGAAATGTAAAGGAAGTAGGGGATAGAACCAGTTGCTTGGTGAAGACAAGGATTTGGTAGACCAGTTCCAGTTGCTGTGACAACTGTACGTCTGGTTAGGGAGGCTGAGACTGAACTCAGAAGACCACATCTTCACCTTATTCCCCTTGAGCTAAGGACACTTAGTCCTCACCCAATCACTCTGGTAAGTCTTCAAGGTAGACTTCCAAACCTTCACAGACTCCATTTAATGGCGATCCACAATGACTCTAGGATCCTCAGAACGTGATGCCTAACCGGCTGGAGGATACACAGTCCTCAAGTGTAATAAGTCTTCAGATCACGCGGACAGAAAGACTTCAACGATGCCAACACTCTTTGGGCTTTGGGTGTTTTTGGTTTTGTCCTCTCAAGGATTCTCTCTCACAGGCTTCGGAGGTGGGTTGCTCTCAAACGACAAAAGCCGTGTACTAACTCTGAGCAACCACCGATTTATGGTGGAGGGGGTGGGCTATTTATAGCCAGGAGGCAACATGACATGATATGTCTGAAATGACCCTGGATCACTAAGGAACCGACACATGTCCAATGGTTGGATTTCAAACTCACGCGGCAGCTTGACTTGGGCTACAAGCAAAGCTGACTCATCCAACTCTGGATAAGATTTACTCTCATTGTCTTCACTTGAAGACATAGGATTTTGGTTGAGCATCACGTCAGTCTTCTGACTTTGTTCACTTAGACCCCACTTAACAGTTCGATGATTCCTATGACTCAGGAAAGAAGAAAATGAAACTACGAAAGAAACTATGTCTTCGCACTCCATTGTCTTCAAGTGAATGTCTTCACACGTCATTATCTTCGACGGGAATGTCTTCAGGAACCACCATTGTCATCAATGTCTTCATACATTTTTAGGGGCCATCTCTAGTAGGTAAACCGAATCAATGAGGGACTTCTACCCGTGTTATCCTGCAATTCTCACAAACACATTAGTCCCTCAACCACGTTTGTCATCAATACTCCAAAACCAACTAGAGGTGGCACTAGATGCACTTACAAATACACACTCATCTTGAGAATAACACATCTAGCATGAAAAAATATTGGCCACCCCCTGCCGCTTCATGAGCGGTACGGGAACACAAAAAGGAAATTCATTTTAAAAATTAGAGTTGGCACATACAAATTTACTTGGAACGACATGAAAATACTGCATAGAGGTAGGTATGGTGGACTCATATGGCATAACTGGGTTTAAGGATTTTGGATGCACAAGTAGTATTCCCACTTAGTACAAGGAAAGGCTAGCAGATAGATTGAGAAGCAACCAACCAAGAAACAAAAATTCACATAAACGAGCATTAAGCATAACTAACACCGAATAATGCACCACAAGTAGGATGTAATTTCATTGCATAACTATCGACTTTCATGCTTGCATAGGGAATCACAAACCTTAACACCAATATTCTTACTAAAGCATAATTACTCACCAACATGACTCACGTATTACTACCATCATATCTCAAAACTATTACTAAGAATCAAGTTTATTTTGTCCAATGATCTTCATGAAAGTTTTTATTATATCCCTCTTTAATATCTATCACTTTGGGACTAGTTTCATATATTGCAATTGCTTTTGACAAGCTCAAACAAATTTAAGTGAAGAACATGAGCATAAAAAATTTCATCTCTCAAAATAATATAAGTGAAGCATGAGAGAATTTCTTCAAAAAAAATTACTAACTCTCAAATAAATCTAAGTGAAGCAGGAGAGTATTTATTTAAAAAAATTAAAGCACACTGTGCTCAAAAAGATATAAGTGAAGCACTAGAGCAATTCCATAGCTCAAAAAAATTTAGGTGAAGCACATAGAGCAATTCTAACAAATCATAGTATAATTATGGCTCTCTCAAATAGGTGTGTCCAGAAAGGATAATTATGAAAAACTAAAAAGCAAAACAAGCAAAGACTCATATAATACAAGACACTCCAAGCAAAACACATGATATGTGATGAATAAAAATATAGCTCCAAGTAAAATTACCGATGGTTGTTAGAAGAAAGAGGGGAAGCTTTCTGGGGCATCCCCAAGCTTAGTTGCTTGGTTCTCCTTGAATATTACCTTGGGGTTCCATGGGCATCCCCAAGTGTAGGCTCTTATCACTACTTATTCCTTCATCCATTGAGATCTCACCCAAAACTTGAAAACTTCAATCACACAAAAGTTAACAAAACCTTCGTGAGATCCGTTAGTATAAGAAAACCAATCTTTGCTTTAAGTACTGTTGAAAACTCATTCATATTTTGTTATTGCATTATACCTACTGTATTCTAACTTTACCATGGCTTATACCCCTGATACAATCCATAGATTCATCAAAATAAGCACACAATGCAACGACAACATAATCTGTCAAAAACAGAACAGTCTGTAAAGACTCAAATTTTACTCATACTTATGTAACTCCAAACATTATGAAATATTAGGAAAACATAGGCAATTTGTATATTAATCTTGTGTTAAAAATTCAGAATTTCCCGTTGCTTCTGTGAATTTTAACAATTCTTCTACTAGATGCAAAAGTTTCTGTTTTTCAACAGGATCAAATCAACTATCACCCAAAGCTATCCTAAAGGCTTAACTTGGCACAAACACTAATTAAAACATAAAACACAATCATAATAGATGCATAATTGTGTGAACACTCAAAAACAGAAAAAAAAGAGAAAAAAATATTTTATTCATTGGGTTGCCTCCCAACAAGCGCTATCGTTTCACGCCCTAGCTCGGCATTGGTAATTTGATGATGCTCGCATGAAAGACAAGAATTGAAACACAAAGAGAGCATCATAATATATGTGTGATAGTTCGACACGATCACCTATGGGGCCATCGACCCCTTTGTGGTTCGGCAAGGTGGAAGGGCACGTTGCACAAAGAGCGGAGACCATAGAACAACATAGCAATGGTGACGCGGGTGGTTTTTACCCAGGTTCGGGCCGCTGCGAGGCGTAAAACCCTACTCCTGCTTTGGTGGATTGAGTGGAAGACCGTGACGAACGTGCAGCGCTCAAGCCCGGCAAGATTGCCTCGGGGAGAGTAGCTACGCGTGTATGAGTGTACAAGGGTCCGAATCCTTTCTAAGGTTGCCTCAGCCCTCCTTTTATAGGTAAAGGGGTTACCACAGTGGCAAAACAGTCATTATCCAGTGATTAGATAGCCATAGTGCTATCGTACCTAACTCTGCAGACAGGACAAGGTGCATTAAATGCACCGCTTAGTGTCACATCGTGGATGCAGCCCGGCAAGCCTTGCCGTGCCATTCAACCACCTTTTTGCCTGTCTGCATGACACGCCCCTGGACGGGTGTCATTTAGGGGTGATCTTCCTTAGAAATGGCTGCCACGTGCTGAATGACTACCACTTAATTACTTGGGGGCTCGATACCGCACCGATAAGCGACTTGCGTCACTGTGAGGTGGAACGGTGGAGCCTTGGTGGGATAGCGCCGCCAGCGCCCCGTCAACCCTTGCCGGGGAGGTCTTGGGACTTGCCCTTGGGGTGGCCTCGACCTGACCAGGCTCGCCTGCCCGGCAAGGGAGGATTTTCCCTTAGTGATATCTTGCTGTTTTGGCTTGTCTTGGTCTTCTTGATCCACCCTTTGATTCCTCAAAGAGCTATTTCTCTCTGGCTTGGTCTTGGTGAAGCTTGCTTCCTTGCTGCCGTGCCTGTGTATGGTCCGGGCAACACACGCAAAGGTTTGTTGCACCGACAGGAGCCCCCGGGCCTAGTCCAAACATGCTGCTGAGCACCGTTGGAGTAGGCCCTGTCAGGTAAACAGGCAGGGGTCTTGTGCTGATATTCTTCTCTTCCTTGATATTTTCCTTGCTTCTTCGTTAATCTGTGCTTGAGTCAGTTTCCGATCTTTGCACGTCGTGCAAGATGTTATGGGGGAGTTTTAAGCCACGATATGTGGCTACCCACGTCCCACATTTACGGAGTGGTAACTGCCATTCCACTAGCTTCTCCGCTTCTGGCGTTTCTGCCACGTATGCTGCATGCAGTGCACAGTGTTGGTGGTGGATGCGGGGAGCGCGGAAATGTGTGCCATGGCAGAAAGCCAGGCGCCACAGATTGGCGCATAGGGTCAGCCTTGATTCCATGAGCCGTTGGTGGTGTGAAGGAGTCGGATTGGTAGAGCAGGGCGGTTGGCCCCTTGGTGAGGAGCCAGCCCCCGGCCCCGTTCGCCTATAAAAAGGGAACGTGGGCAAGGTGCTGGCTCACACCTATCTCTTCCTCCTTCCTTCTGGCATTGCTTTTCCATCATGGTGAGGGGGAGAGGTCGTAGTGGCACTCCAGTAGTAGTGACAAGGGCTTCTGCTCGACAGCGCCTCCCTCCTCCTGTTAGGGACGCGGGAGCAGAACCCGTTGTGAGGGGAGGCGGGAGAGGACGATGGCGTGGTCGCCACGGCGCTCGGGGTCGAGGAGGATGAGTTGGTGCTCTGATCGCACCTCCCTCGGCTGCTCAGGACCCCAATGAAGGCCACGTCAGGAACCAGCCGCTGGAGTTCATCGTCAAGTTGCGAGGGCCCCAGCGCAGCCGTCTTCGGCTTCCTACTCCATTTGCAAGGGTGATGGACATTGAGCAGCTGCCGGGGTTGAGGCTGCACATGAGGGGCTGCTGTAACGACAGCATGCAGGCGGACGTGGAGTTCCCCGCTCCTCAAGTCATGCTTCTCCGGCGTGGCTGGAAGACTTCTGCTCGTGCCCATAGCTTGGCGGCTGGGTACGTCCTCCATTTCAAGTTAATGGACACCACCCTGCTCTCCATCAAGGTCTTCGGACGCTCGGGTGCTCGCTTAGGGTTTTGCGCGGAGAGCTCGACTGACGACGAAAGCTCCTCCTCGAGCGATAGTGACAAGGAGGATAGTGACGGTGATGGCGACGGAGCCGGTGGGGAGGACGACGGCTCCGACTCCGGTTGAACACCAGCCGCACTGTCACTGTCAGCTGGCGGCACCACCATCTGCACCTGCATCTCCTCCCCGGCAAGGCGATTTGCCGGGGTGTTGGGTGCGGGTGGTACCCTCGCCTCCTCCAGCAGTCTTCCAGCTGGACCCCGATAGGCTTCCTCGTGGCTCCGGCTTTGTTCGCCCTGCCACGTCCTGCTGGCCCTGGTAGCGGTGACCAGGGCGTCGCCTAGTCGCTCCCCCCATCCATCGCCTTCGCCCGCGCCCTCTCGATCTTGTCAGGCTCCGTCTTACGGGCTCTGATGAGGTCAGGCTGGGCTTCTGCCCAGGCACCCCTCTTGCCCTCTTCACCTTTCCCTGTAGTTCCTAGGAGGAGAGGGACAAGAAAGGGATTACGGGGCACTTATCTTTTTTCAGTCTAAAACATGTAATCATTTGCCAAATTTTAGTCTTAAATATGTAATCTTCTTTATCCATGTTTGTGCTCTGTAAGATCTGTACTTGTTTATCTGCATATTAATGAAAAAGACAAGCTTTGCCGGGTACTTCTGCATGTATTACGTCCATGCAGAGGTGGAATGCCTCTATACATACAAGCAAACAAGTTTTCTCCGGCAAGCTATCCTGCCGGTGCCTTTCGTTTGTTGCCACGGGGCTTGGCCTGCCGGGCTCGAAACTATGAAAAGGGACCAGCCCCCTGTCGAACCTTCTCTGTCAAAGGCCACTACAACCACCTTGACCGAAATAACGTTCGGGTCAAAGGATGGGAGCACCTATGCTTCGAAGGCCATGAGGTTTCTATATGCACAAGTTTGCTTCTTACAAAACATGTAAGGATAAGAAGAAACTTATCTGTTTGGCTTGTCGGGGACCGGTACACAGTCTTGTTTCCATTTCTTCTCTTCGGGACTGAGTCCGCGGCAACAGCCTTGCAGTTTAGTGCAGATGAAAACAAAGCTACATATGACCTTATCTACATGATCATGCCATGCTTATGTTATGCTATGCATGCAAGCAAGTTTTGGGGGCCCCCAGCGCTCCGTTTATTTATCTGCTACTCAGGGTCTACGCCTGGCTTTGTACAAAGGGTTACATGCAGCATCGACAAGGCTTGTACAAAAGGGTGGCTGTCGGGCAGGGCCCGACAGCTGCGCATTACGGGTAGAACTTACGGAGATGCTCAATATTCCATGAGTTTTGCAATTGAATGCCATCTCTGGTCTCCAGACGGACTGCGCCGGGTCTGGAGACTCGTACTACCCGTTAAGGGCCTTCCCACTTCGGCGTCAACTTGTTTGTATCCTTGGTGGACTGAACGCGCCTAAGGACAAGGTCGCCTTCCTCAAGGCTCCGGGCATGAACCCTGCGGCTGTGATAGCGACGCAGCGCTTGCTGATAGCGTGCAGCAGGCATAGCAGCCCGGAGACGGTTCTCCTCAAGGAGGACGGCATCGTCATGCCGGTGCTGCTCTTGCTCTACTTCATCGTAGGCAAATACTCGAGGTGACCCGTATATGAGTTCCGTGGGGATCACTGCTTCTGCCCCATAGACTAGGGAGAAGGGAGTCTGGCCGGTAGTTCGATTTGGTGTTGTACGGAGGGACCAAAGAACCATCGGCAGCTCGTCGATCCAGCACCTGCCACACTTTTGCAGCCTATCAAATGTTCTTGTCTTGAGTCCTCGCAGCACTTCAGCGTTTGCCCTCTTAGCTTGTCCTTTGCTTCTGGGATGAGCAACAGAGGCGAATGAAACCTTGCTTCCGAGGGCTTGAATGTATTGCATGAAGGTGCGGCTCGTGAACTGGGTGCCGTTGTCAGTGATGACTCTGGCGGGTACTCCGAAGCGGCACACCAGTCCTTTCAGAAACTTGATAGCTGACTGTGCGGTCACCTTCCTCACGGGCTCCACCTCCGGCCACTTTGAGAACTTGTCGATGGCGACGTACAAGAACTCAAAGCCCCCGGTAGCACGGGGGAAGGGGCCCAAGATGTCGAGCCCCCAGACCAAAAAGGGCCATGACAAAGGGATCGTCTGGAGATCTTAAGCAGGTTGATGGATATTCTTGGAGTGGAACTGGCAGGCTTCACATCTAGTGACTAGCTCGATTGCATCTTGGAGGGCCATGGGCTAGTAGAAACCTTGCCGGAAAGCTTTTCCAACCAAGGCCCTTGATCCAATATGAGAGCTGCACATGCCTCCGTGTATCTCTGCCAACAGTTCCTTCCCCTCTTCCCGGCAAATGCACTTCAATTTCACATCATTGGGCCTCCTTCTGTATAGTGCATCATCGATGAACTGATACATACTGGCCCTCCGGGCTACTCTTTTAGCTTCTTCTTGCTCTTCGGGAAGATCTCCTATTTGGAAGTAACGGACTATGTGTCGCGCCCAAGTTGGAGCCTGAGGCTCGACAACAAGGATCAGCAGCACCTCCTCGTTCGTGGGAGCGCATGGTAGTTCGGCGGGAGGGTGCTGCTCGCCAAGCGAAGTGGAGTTGTTCCCGCCAACCTCTCTGCCGGGGGCTTCAGGAAGCTCTGCCGGCAGAGGCTTGCCGGACTCTAGTTTCGTCCTCTTTCTGTCCATTGTTGCCGGGGATACAGAGGGTTGAGTTAGGTGAAGAACAAAAGTCCCTGGTTCCACAGGAAGCTTTTGCGCAGCGCACTTTGACAGATGATCAGCAATGCTGTTTTCCGCACGGGGTACGTGCTCTGTTTGCAATCCGTCAAAGTGCTCCTCCAGCTTTCTCACTTCCTCCACGTATGTCTCCATCAATGTACTCTAATAATCCTTGTTCACTTGCCTCACCACAAACTGTGAGTCTCCTCGTATGATCAACTTCTTAATTCCCAACTCTGTCGTGATTCTGAGCCCGACAAGGAGTCCTTCATACTCTGTAGTGTTGTTAGTTGCCTTTTCCCGGGGGGAATGCATCTAGATCACATACTTGAGGTGCTCTCCAGTGGGTGCGATGAGGAGCACGCCCGTTCCTGCACCTTGTAGTGAGAAGGCACCATCAAAGTACATGATCCATTCTTGGGGTGCTTCCTTGCTGGGGATAACCGTTTCCATTGCCTCTTCGTCTGGGGTAGGCGTCCACTCCGCAATAAACTCTGCCAGTGCTCTGCTCTGAATGGTTGATGTGCTCTCAAACTTCAAACCAAAGCTTGATAACTCCAAAGCCCATTCCACTATTCTGCCAGTGGCCTCTGGATTCCTCTGTATGTGTTGCAAAGGGAATCGGGTGACAACTGTAATCTCGTGGGCTTGGAAGTAGTGGCGCAGTTTCCTTGAGGCCATGACGAGGCCAAAGATCAACTTTTGCACACCAGAGTACCTTGACCTAGCCCCCTGCAACAGGGAGCTGACAAAGTAAACTGGCCGCTGCACCACCTTCTTCATTGCCACAGTCTTGGGGTTGCCTTCGCTTCTCTGCTCTTCCTTCTCTTGATCTGCACTCAGCCTTGCCGTGACTGGTTCACTTCCTTCTTCCACTTCCCGTTGTGCCACCAGTGCTGCACTAACCACTTGATTGGTTGCTGCCAGATACAGCAGCAACGGCTCTTGTGGTTTAGGAGCGACCAGGGTGGGAACGGAGGAAAGGTAGGTTTTTAAGTCCTGCAGCGCTGCTTCTGCCTCCGTGGTCCACTTTACGGGCCCTGCCTTCTTCAAAATTTTGAAGAACGGTAGGGCATGCTCGACGGACTTGGAAATGAACCTACTCAGCACGGCAACACATCCAGTTAAACGCCTCACGTCCTTGATTGTCTTGGGTGCTTGAATCTTCTCGATTGCTCTGATCTTGTTGGGGTTGGCCTCTATCCCCCGGTGAGACACAAAGAAGCCAAGCAGCTTGCCGGAGGGAATGCCAAACACGCACTTCTCTAGATTTAGCTTCAAGTTGATCTTGCACATGTTTGCAAAGGTCTCTTCCAAGTCCTGAATGAGCGTTGATCTGTCCTTGGTCTTGACCACTATGTCATCCATGTAAGCTTCAATATTCCTGTGTAGCTGAGACTCAAACCCTATCTGCACTGCTCTTGCAAAAGTGGATCCAGCGCTCTTTAACCCAAAGGGCATCCGTACGAAGCAGTACGTGCCACAGGGGGTTATGAACGCTGTCTTCTCCTCGTCCTCCTTGGACATGAATATCTGGTGGTACCCGGAGTAGGCATCCAAGAAAGAAAGCAGATCACACCAGGAGGTGGAATCCATGATCTGGTCGATGCGCGGCAAGGGGAATGGGTCCTTCGTGCATGCTTTATTTAGATCTGTGAAATCTATGCAAAGCCTCCATTTCCCATTCGCTTTGCGCACCACCACTGGATTTGCCAACCATGTTGGGTGCAATACTCCTCTGACCAAACCAGCTGCCTCAAGTTTCTTGATCTCCTCGGCAATGAACTGCTGCCGCTCCAAGGCTTACTTCTGGACCTTCTGCTTGACGGGCCGGGCATGAGGGCAGACAGCAAGGTGGTGCTCGATTACCTCCCTGGGAACACCGGGGATGTCAGATGCTTGCCAAGCAAACACATCGACATTCGCCCTCAAGAAGGCAACGAGCGCGCTTCCTATTTGTCATCGAGGGTGGAGCTGATAGTAAATGTACCATCAGTGCCAACCAGCCCTGCCGGGACCTTCTTCACAGTGGGTGCAGCAACCTTGGATCTCTTGCTAGTGGAACTCTCCGGCAAGTCATCGACAGGTGCAGCATACTCCGGAGACGCGCGCTTCCCGGATTCCTTGCAGGTATTCTTGCTAGCTTTTCTCCCTTGTTTGTTTTCTTTGGTGGGGATTGCAGCTTCCACGGCCTCGGCAGCGACCGCGTCCCGGTACATCTTGTCCACGCATATAATTGCGTCCTTCTTGTTTGATGGGATAGAAATAATGCCCATCGGTCCTGGCATCTTCAGGGTGTTGTAGGCATAGTGGGATGCCGCCATGAATTTTGCCATGGCAGGTCGTCCAAGTATCCCATTGTATGGCAACGGAAGCTCGACCACATCGAACACAATCTTCTCAGTCTGATAGTTCAACTCTCCTCCAAATGTCACCGGCAGCGTGAACTTCCCTTTTAGACGGCTCCTGCCGGGGTTGATCCCTTGGAACGTGCCAGTAACCTTGAGCTCTTCATCTGTTATCTGTAGCTTGCTGAGCACCTTGGGGGAGATCAGATTCAACCCGGCCCTGCCGTCAACCAACATCTGTGACCTTGAGGTTGCGGATTGTTGGTGATACCAACAACGGCAAGCACCCTACCACAGTGGTGCGGTCAGGGTGATCCTCTTCGTCAAAGATGATGGGCGTGCGAGACCATTTGAGTGGTTTCCATGAATCTGCCGCTGGCTCTACAGCATTGACCTCACGCACCCATTGTTTCAGCTGGCGGTGAGAGGAGTGCAAGGATGCACCCCCGTCGATGCATGTGGCGTCAGTGGCTTTCTGAAACTCTTCCTCACTGGTTTCCTCTTCATCCCCTTCATCACTTTCGTCACCACATTCCTTCTTCTCATGGCCTTTAGCAGGTTTCCCTTGGTGTTGAGGGACCTTGCCAGGGCGCCCCCCTCGGCCCTTCCTGCCAGCGCCATCTTGGTCTCTCTCCTTATCACACTTCTTGTACTCAGCCCTCTGCTTCTTGACGAGCTGCTCAACTTGGTGACATTCTTGGAGATCATGGCCTTTGGTTCGATGGATCTTGCAGTATGGCCCGTCAGCCTTCCCAGCTTTCTCGGCAGCCGCAGCCTCCCGGCAGTCGGCGCACGCGGCAACTTCCTTGCCGGGGGCTTCGGCCTTGGCCTTCTTGCCGGTACTAGGAGTACCTGGCCCCTCGACTCACAGCACTGCTTTCTCCTTGCGCTTCTTGTTGCGTTTCTTGTTCTTCTTCTTCTGGTTGGCGGCATCGTCGTCATCTTCTGAGTCGACGTCGACGCCATCCTCTTCTCCGGGGAGACGTCTCCCCACCTCCGTACGGGCACACTTATCCACCAAGGTGTAAAGCTCGTTCACAGTCTTGGGCAACCGAACGTTCATCTTGGAACCTATCCTGCGGTTGCGTACATTGGACTAGAACGCGGTAATCACAGCTGCCGGGTGGATATCTGGAATGTTCCTGTGCACCCGGCTGAACCTCTGCATGTACTTTCCGCAAACTCTCCCCTTCCTTTTGTGGAAGGAGCTGCAAATTGCTGGGCCGCCCTGGTTCTTGATGGCCGCCCGTGAAGGCACCAACAAACTCGTGGCAAAGGTCAGCCCAAGTCGGGATGGAGTTCTCCGGCAAGTGCATCAGCCATGACCACACATTTGGCTTGCGTGCCAAAGGGAAGTAGTTAGCGAATACCTTTTCATCCCTTCCTCCAGCGGCTTGAACAATGATGGTGTAGATGCTCAAGAACTCTGCCGGGTTCAGTCTTCCATCATATTTTTCGGGTATCTCTGGCTTGAACGTACGGGCAGATGGCCAACGGACTTGCCGCAGCTCGCGAGTGAAGGCAGGACACCCAACCTCGAAAGGCAGGTATCCGTATCCACCGGGTGCAGGCTCGCCGACGTCGGGGCCATTGCGCCTGTCAGACTGGTGGTGGGTTTCGCGGCACCATTCTATGGTGACGCGCGCATCTTCCCTCCGCCTGTCCTCCAGGACCTGCCGTTGATCTCAACGAGCTCGAGGATCAGATGAAGCCATCGACACCTCGTCGTGTTCTTGGTTGTGCGGCTCTGGCGGCGGCCCCTGCGCTGGCTGTCGTGGGGAGACTACACCGTAAGGTTGGCCCCTTCAGCACTGCCAGCGGCTCGGGCCGTTGTCGCTGCCTACGGATGTCATGGCGAGCCTGCTCGTTGTGATCCCCCTGCCTTAGTGAAACCAATCAAACTTTGAATGGTGGATCTCCATTCATCCATTTGGTCGGCCACTGGCGGGAATCTCAACAGGAGCTGGGCTCGCGACATGGCTTCCGAAGCAGTACTTGGCATGGACAACGATGTTGATCGCGACGTCGCCCGACTCCTGACGGTATCGGTAGTGGCGGCGTCACGCTTTCGTCATCGTGAGCCAGTCTCGAGGGCGGCGTGACGACGAGAAGGATGCGCTTGGGGGTTGACGACCCCGCTCGGCGCTTTGTCTTGATTGCCTCGCCCTAGGGAAGGCATGTGCCTCGTAGCTGCACCCGCAGTAGGGGCAGCTAGGAGGTCGCAATTCACGCCGGAGCGGACGCCATCGCTGCGGCTGCGTTCTCCAGCAAGGTGGAGAGGCGGAGATTAGATGTTCTCCCCTCCCGCATCTTGTGGAGCGTGGCCGCTAGGGTGCTGTTGATGCTGTCCTCCTCCGGCGCCTCCTGCTGCCACCTCAGCCGCGAGGGGAATGATGATGGCGCCGCCTACACCAATCACGTTCCCTACGGCGTCTGCGTCCCCCGACGCCACCGCAGCCCCCATAGGATCAGTGGCTACATGCGAGGGGCCCTTCGAGGTGGAAGGACGGGCTGCTGCGCTGGACTTTTTCTTAGGCGCCATGGATGATGACGCCGTCGTCGAAGAAGATGGTGATGAAGATCGACGCGCTGTTTACGTCCTCGGGTTCGCGCAAGCACTCCCCCCTACCTGGCGCGCCAAAGATGTCATGGTTTGACCTGATCACCTAAAGGGACATCGGCCCCTTTGTGGTTCGACAAGGCGGAATGGCACGTTGCACAAAGAGCGGAGACCGTAGAACAGCACGGCAATGGTGACGCGGGTGGTTTTTACCCAGGTTCGGGCCGCCGTGAGGCGTAAAACCCTACTCCTGCTTTGGTGGATTGAGTGGAAGACCGTGACGAACGCACAATGCTCAAGCCCGGCAAAGTTGCCTCCGGGAGAGCAGCTACGCGCGTATGAGTGTACAAGGGTCCGAATCCTTTCTAAGGTTGCCTCGGCCCTCCTTTTATAGGTAAAGGGGTTACCACAGTGGCAAAACAGTCATATACAGTGATTAGATAGCCACAGTGCTATCGTACCTAACTCTGCAGACAGGACAAGGTGCATTAAATGCACCGCTTAGTGTCACGTCGTGGATGCAGCCCGGCAAGCCTTGCCGTGCCATTCAACCACCTTCTCACCTGTCTACGTGATACGCCCCTGGACGGGTGTCATTTAGGTTTGATCGTCCTCAGAAATGGCTGCCACGTGCTGAATGACTGCCACTTAATCACTTGGGGGCTCGACAACGCACCGATAAGCGACTTGCATCACTGGGAGGTGGAGCGGTGGAGCCTTGGCGGGATAGCAAAATGCCAGCGCCCCAGCAACCATTGCCGGGGAGGTCTTGGGACTTGCCCTTGGGGTGGCCTCGACCTGACCAGGCTCACCTGCCCGGCAAGGGAGGCTTTTCCCTTAGTGATATCTTGCTATTTTGGCTTGTCTTGGTCTTCTTGATCCGCCCTTTGATTCCTCAAAGAGCTATTTCTCTCTGGCTTGGTCTTGGTGAAGCTTGCTTCCTTGCTGCCGTGCCTGTGTACGGTCCGGGCAACACACGCAAAGGTTTGTTGCACCGACAACATGTGACAAACACATTTAAGTATAACATACTTCCAATGCATAGGGATTATATAAGCAAACAAATTATCAAGACATGCAATATGTAGCATATGCAAGGAAGAAGAAAGAAACAATAGCAATATCAACATAACGAGAGGTAAATTAGTAACATGAAAATTTCTACAACCATACTTTCCTCTCTCATAATAATTACATGTAGGATCATAATCAAATTCAACAATATAGCTATCATATAAAATTTTCTCTTCATGATCCACATGCATAAAAGTTTTATAATCTTCCAAGATAGTGGGATTAACATCAACTAAAGTCATGACCTCTCCAAACCCAGTTTCATAAAAAAAATCGTAAGATTGAACACTCTCCAAATATGTGGGATTATTTTTACCTAAAGTTGACACTCTTCCAAACCCACTTTCAATATTATTGCAAACATTATTATGAATATCATATTCATCATGAGGCTTAAATAAATTTTCAAGATCATAAGAAGAATCACCACAATCGTGATCATTGCAATAAGTAGTGGACATAGCAAAATTAGCATCACCAAGCTTGGGATTTTGCATATAATTAGCACAATTAACATTAATAGAATTTATAGTAACATCATTGCAATCATGCTTTTCATTCAAGGAGCTATCTTGAATCACTTCATAAATTTCTTCATCATAATTTTCAGATTCACGAATCTCAAGCAAAACTTCATAAAGATAATCTAGTGCACTCAACTCACTAGCAATTGGTTCATCATGATTGGATCTTTTAAAAAGATTAGCAAGTGGATGGGGATCCATGTCAATAGATTTTTAGCAAGCAAAGATGCAAGCATATATAAGGCACATGGCAACACAAGCAAACAAAAGATCAAACAAGAAAAAGGCAAATGAAAAGAAGGCGAATAAAAAGGCAAATATTTTTGTGAAGTGGAGGAGATGAAAACGAGAGGCAAATGGCAAATAATGTAAATTGCAAGGAGATGATATTTTTGATTAGGAACCTGATAGATGTTGATGATGTCTCCCCGGCAACGGCGCCAGAAATTCCTTTGACGTGGCTTGAGACTGCGTCGGTATTTCCCCAAAGAGGAAGGAATGATGCAGCACAGCTACGGTAAGTATTTCCCTCAGTTATGAAACCAAGGTTATCAATATAGTAGGAGAACCAAGCAACACTATGTAAACGGTACCTGCACACAAAGAACAAATACTTGCAACCCAACGCATAAGAGGGGTTGTCAATCCCTACTAATCTTAGATTAAATTGTATGAGATTGGATAAATAGATCTAGCAAGAACGCAAAAAAAAATAAGTAAAAAAAGTGCAGCAAGGTATTTTTGGGTTTTTGGAATAATAGATCTGAAAACAATATAATAAAAGATAGACCTGGGGCCCGTAGATTTCACTAGTGGCTTCTCTCGAGAAAACAGCATACGGTGGGTAAACAAATTACTGTTGGGCAATTGATAGAAGAGCAAATAATTATGATGATATCCAAGGCAATGATCATGTATATAGGCATCACGTCTAAGATTAGTAGACTGACTCCTGCCTGCATCTACTACTATTAATCCGCACATCGACCGCTATCCAGCATGCATCTAGCGTATTATGTTCATGGAGAAACTGAGTAATGCAATAAGAACGATGATATGATGTAGACAAGATCTATTCATGTAGGAATAGACCCCATCTTTTTATCCTTAATATGAATGATACATGCGTGCCTCGCTACCCCTTCTGTCACTGGGTGAGGACACCGCAAGATCGAACCCATCAAAAGCACCTCTTCCCATTGCAAGAAAAATCAATCTAGTTGGCCTAACTAAACCAAAGATTCAGAGAAGAAATACGAGGCTATAACAACCATGCATATAAGAGATCAAAGAAAACTCAAATAATATTCATAGATAGATCTGATCATAAACTCGCACTTCATCGGATCCCAACAAACACACCGCAAAAAGTCATTACATTAAATAGATCTCCAAGAACATCGAGAAGAACATTATATTGAGAATCAAAAAGAGAGAAGAAGCCATCTAGCTACTGCCTACGGACACGTAGGTGTATGGTGAGCTACTCACGCATCATCGGAGGAGCACCAATGAGGATGATGAACCCCTCCGTGATTGTGTTCCCCTCCGGCAAAGTGCCGGAATAGGGCTCTAGATTGGATCTCGTGGTTCTGGAACTTGCGGAGGCTGGAATTGTAGTTCGATCCCTCCCTAGGGTTTCTGGAATATCTGAGGATTTATAGAGCTGAGAGGCGATGGAGGAGACCCCCATGGGCCCCACCACCCACCTGGGCGTGCTAGGGGCCTCTGGCGCACCCTGGTGGGTTGTGGGCCCCATGGGCCTCCCCTCTGGTGCTTCCTTGGCTCCCAAGTTGTCATCTGGTCCAAAAAAATCTCCAAAAAGTTTCGCTGTGTTTGGACTCCGTTTGATAGGGATATTCTGCGAAGTAAAAAACAAGCAAAAAACTGCAACTGGTACTGGGCACTATGTCAATAGGTTAGTCCCAAAAACTGATATAAAGTTGCTATAAAATGAAGGTAAAACATCCAAGAATGATAATATAACAGCATGGAACAATCAAAAATTATAGATACGTTGGAGACGTATCAACATCCCCAAGCTTAATTCCTACTCGTCCTCGAGTAGGTAAATGATAAAAACAGAAATTTTGATGTGGAATGCTGCCTACCATGTTCATCACATATTCTTTTCTTTTGTAGCATGGACATTTGGACTTTTAGATGGTTCAAAGCAATAGTCTATAATTGACATGAAGACTTCAATACTCAAGCATATCAACAAGCAACCATGTCTTTCAAAATATCAACACTAAAGAAAGCTATCCCTAGCCCATCATGCTCAATCATTGATCCATTCATGAAACACACTCGAATATTAGCTACATCCAATACACAAGTATGATCATAGTGCTCCCTAGTTGGTGCTTTATAAGAGAAGATGGAGACTCAAATAAAAATAAAAATTGCATAAAAGTAAATAGATAGGCCCTTCGTAGAGGGAAGCAGAGATTTGTAAGGTGCCAGAGCTCAAAGCTTAAATTGAGAGATAAAATATTTTGAGAGGCATGCTTTTCTCGTCAACGAAAACGATCGAGTAGTTCCCAATACTTCCCATGCTAGATACATCGTAGGCGGTTCCCAAACATAAAATAAAGTTTATTCCTTTTCCACCATTCTTTCACAATCCATGTCTAGCCGTATCCACGGGTGCCTTCCATACCAACACTTTCCAAGGAAATTATTATTTGACAACATAAAGTAAATTTCTTTTTCATTTCGGGACTGGGTGTCCCTATTACCGCCACACTCTCGTGCTATGACAAGTGAATAAACACTCATCTTGAGAATAACACATCTAGCATGGAAAATATTGGCCACCCTCTACCGCTTCATGGGCAGTATGGGCACACAAAAAGGAAATTCATTTTGAAAATTAGAGTTGGCACAATACAAATTTACTTGGAACGGCATAGAAATACCGCATATAGGTAGGTATGGTGGCCTCATATGGCATAACTGGGTTTAAGGACTTTGGATGCACAAGTAGTATTCCCACTTAGTACAAGGAAAGGCTAGCAAATAGATTGAGAAGCAACCAACCAAGAAACAAAAATTCACATAAAAGAGCATTAAGCATAACTAACACCGAATAATGCACCACAAGTAGGATGTGATTTCATTGCATAACTATTGACTTTCGTGCTTGCGTAGGGAATCATAAACCTTAACACCAATATTCTTACTAAAGCATAATTACTCACCAACATGACTCACATATTACTATCATCATATCTCAAAACTATTACTAAGAATCAAGTTTATTTTGTCTCCGTTTGATAAGAACTTTGGTGCTCATGCTTCCTCAAGCTGCATGTGTATGATGCTGGCTGATACGTCTCCAGTGTATCTATAATTTAGGAAGTATTCATGCAATGTTTACAGCAATTTTATATGTTTTTGGTATGAGTTGATTAGAACTAACCCGGACTAACGTTTTTTTAGCAGAACTACCGTGGTGTTGTTTTTTGTGCAGAAATAAAAGTTCTCGGAATGGGCTGAAAATTTACGGTGATTTTTATTGGCCAGAAGAGACCCACGGAGCATCGGAGCTAGGCTAGAAGAGCCACGAGGGCACGGCAAGCGTGGGGGCGCCACCCTAGGGCATGCCCCTGAGGTTGTCGATCCCTCATGGCCCCCCTTGGCGTGAAATCAACGCCAAAAATTCCTAAAAATACCCCAAACTCCAGAAGGAACCCTAGATGAGAAGTTCCGCCGCCGCAAGCCTCTGTATCCATGAAAACTCAATCGGGCCCCTGTTATGGCACCCTGCCGGAGGGGGAAATCATCACCGGATGCCATCTTCATCATGCTGACGGCCACCGTGATGAGGAGGGAGTAGTTCACCCTCGGGGCTGAGGGTATGTACTAGTAGCTATGTGTTTGATCTCTCTCGTGTTCTTGATTTGGCATGATCTTTATGTACCGCGAGCTTTGTTAATATAGTTGGATCATATGGTGTTTCTCCCTCTCTATATTGTTGCGATGAATTGAGTTTTTACCTTTGAGGTTTCACTATTATCGGATTGAATACTTTGTTGGATTTGAGAACACTTGAGATATGTCTTGCATATGAATACCCGTGGTGACAATGGGGTATTATATTGATTCACTTGATGTATGTTTTGGCACTCAACTCACGGATTCCTGAGGTGACATTGGGGTAATCTATGCATAGGGGTTGATGCATGTTTTTGTCCTACTTTCCCCGGTAGAAATCTTTGGGCACTCTTTGAAGTCTTTGTGTTGGATTGAATATTATGAATTTGAAGTTGTTTGATGCATATCGTATAATCAACTCACGGATACTTGTGGTGACATTTGAGTATCTAGGTGACATTAGAGTTGGTTGATGTGTATCATATGGTATTATTTTAGTACAAACTCTAGGGATGTTTGTGACACTTATAGGAATAACTCAATAGATTTATCGAAAAGAATAACTTTGAGGTGGTTTCGTACCCTACAAACAATTTCATCTTATGTTCTCCGCTTGATAAGAACTTTGGAGTGACTCTTTTTCACTCGTTGAGGGGTTGTTATATGATTCAACTATGTTAGCACTGTTGAGAGATTGCACTAGTGAAAGTATGAACCCTAGACCTTGTTTCCAAGCATTGCAATACAGTTTTTGCTCTATTTTATCACTTGCTACCTTGCTATTTTTATATTTTCATATTACAAAACCTATATCTACTATCCACACTACACTTGTATCACCATCTCTTCGCCGAGCTAGTGCACCTATACAATTTACCATTGTATTGGGTGTGCTGGGGACACAAGAGATTTCTTGTATTTGATTGTAGGGTTGTTTGAGAGAGACTATCTTCATCCTACTCCTCCCACGGATTGATAAACCTTAGGTCATCCATTTGAGGGAAATGTGCTACTGTCCTACAAAACTCTGCGCTTGGAGGCCCAACACGAGTCTACAAGAACAAGTTGTGTAGTAGCCATCAAGCTATTTTCTGGCGTCATTGCCGGGGAGTTGAGTGCTTGAAGGTATATCTTTAGATCTTGCAATTGAATCTTTTAGTTTCTTGTTTTATCACTAGATTGGTTTTAAAAAAACTACAAAAAATGGAATTGAGGTTGGCTCATATTTTTCATCTTTATAATGTCTTTGTTGAAAATGATGGAGCGGAAAATTGTGCTTAGTTGATAGAAGAAGAATTCAATAAAATGTTTGTCATAAAATCCTTGAATGATAAGCATGATTGCAATGTTGCTAGTATGAATTCTTTGAATATCCATGATGTTAATGATATGCAAAGCCATAATCTTGGGGATGCTATGTTTGATGAACATGATCTTTTTAGTCCCCCAAGTTTTGATGTGCAAATTTGTTATGATGATTGCATGCCTCCTATTTATGATGATTACAATGATGAAAGAGGGTTTGGAAGAGTGTCAACTCTAGGTAATAATGATCCCACTATTTTGGAGGGTGTTGAATCTTATTACAATATTGACAAAAGTGGATTTGGAGAGGTCATGACTTTATTTAGTGACGAATCCACTATTTTGGAAGAGGTTTCAATTGGCTATGATAACAAAGTTGCTATCTATGATGTTTATTGTGATGACATGTATGCTATAAAGAATAATGATAACTATGAAACTTGCCATCATGATTTTAATTTTCAATTGGATTATGCCAATCAAGTATGTCATGATAGTTATTGTGTTGAGTTCGCTCCCACTACTATTGATGAGAACAAATTTGCATATGTGGAGAAAAATAAAATTTCTATGCTTATGGATCATGAAAAGGATGCTTTATGTGATAGTTATATTGTTGAATTCATTCATGATGCCACTGAAAATTATTATGAGAGAGGAACATATGCTTTTACATATCTCAGTAATATCAAGTTTCCTCTCTTTATGTTGAAAGTTTTGAAGTATTGCTTGTTTTGCCTTCCTATGCTTGTTCATTCTTGCTCCCATAAATTGTTTGCTCACAGAATCCCTATTCATAGGAAGTGGGTTAGGCTTAAATGTGCTAGTCATATGCTTCATGATGCTCTCTTTGTGTTTCAATTATCATCTTTTATGTGAGCATCATTGAAATCATCATGCCTAGCTAAAAAGGCATTAAAGAAAAGCACTTGTTGGGAGACAACCCAATATCTACCCCTACTATTTTTGTGTGGTCACATGATTAAGCTATTGTAGTAATCATATTTTATAGCTTTTGTTTCAATAAAGTGCCAAGTAAAGCCTTTGGGATAGTGTGGATGATAGTTGACTTGATTCTGTGCAAAAATAGAAACTTTTGTGCCCAGTAACATAATTTTTTAAAATCACTAGAGAGTTAAAAAATTCTGATTTCTTTACACGTGATCGATATACAAATTTCCTACATTTCCCTAATTTTCCAGAATTTTGTAGTTACAGAAGTATAGTCATTATTCAGATCCCAGTAACATATTGTTCTATTTTTGATTTTGTGCAAAAACAGAAACTTTTGTGCCCAGTAACATACTGTTTTGTTTTTGACAGATTGTGTTTGCAACACATAGTTTGCTTGTTTTATGGTTTCTATGGCTTATATTGCTTAATATAAATTGTGGAAATTATAGAGTGCAGTAGGCATTATGTGGAAACAATTATGAATCTTGTCTTTTACATTACCCGGGTGAATTATTTGTTTTACTATGCTAACCCGTCTCACAAAGTTCCGTTAAGTTTTGTGTGATTGAAGTTTTTAAGTTTTGGGTGAGATATCGATATGAGGAGAATAAGGAATGGCAAGACCCTAATCTTGGGTATTCCCAAGGCACCCTAAGGTAATATTCAAGGAATACCCAAGCAACTAAGCTTTGGGATGCCCTAGAAGGCATCCCCTCTTTCGTCTTCAACATTATCGTTAACCTTACTTGGAGCTATATTTTTATTCGTCACATGATATGTGTTTTGCTTGGAGCATCATTTTATTTTATTAGGATTTGCTTTCTGTTGTTTGTAATAATGTTTTTTATCTTTTATTTCAATGTAAATGTCAAGTATAGCCTTTACCATGCTTATTTTGCAAGTCTATATGTTGCTGTTTGAAAACAAAAAGTTTTCTATCATTGTATGAATTCTTATGGAAAGTCAGAACATGACAAAATCTTGAAATTTTTACATGGTGGGATATGATAAAATTTTTACAGTGTGGTATTTTTTCAGAATTTTTGGAGTTAGAGAAGTATGAATCTTCTTGCATTCTTTACAGACTGTCCTGTTTAGATAGATTGCTGTTATTTTTACATTATTTGCATATGTTTGCTTGTTTAATGATCCTATTTGAGGATAGGAGTATTAAATATGCAGAGGCATTTAGTATGAAATGTTAAATTATAATTTTAGTGATTTGCTACAGTAGAGAATGTTAAGGTTTTGCATTGATTTATACTAACTTATCTCACGAGTTCTTGTTGAGTTTTGTGTGGATGAAGTTTTTGAGATTTAGGTAAACCGTGATATGAGAAGAATTAAGGAGACACAAAAGCTCAAGCTTGGGGATGCCCAAGGCATCCCAAGTTAATATTCCAAGAAGTCTCAAGCATCTAAGCTTGGGGATGCCCCGGTAGGCATACCACCTTTCTTCATCAACAATTATCGGTTAGTATCGGTTGAGCCTAAGTTTTTGCTTCTTCACATGAGTTGTGCTATTCTTGGAATGTCATTTTATTTTGTTTTGTTTGTTGTTTGAATAAAATACTTAAGATCTGATTTTTTTAATGAGAGAGAGTTCTCACATAGCTACCTATTTACTTAACTACTCATTGGATCTTCACTTATATCTTTTTGGAGTAGTTTGTCGAACACTCTCATGCTTCACTTATATTATTCTAAGAGTTGATAATAGTAATGACAATTTGCAAAGCTATGAAATTGGTCCTAATATGATGGATAGCCAAGAAGGAAATGATACAAACTTTCATGTAGATCATTGAATATGATAAGTTTGATTCCTTGCAATAGTTTTGCGATATGGAGATGATAATATGTGAGTTATGCTAGTGAGTAATTGTGCTTTAGTAAGAATATTGGTGTTAAGGTTTGTGATTCCCTATGCATGCACGTAAAGTCAATAGTTATGCAACGAAGTTACATCCTACTTATGGTGCATTATTCAGTGTTAGCTATGTTCAATGCATGTTTGTGACCGTTTTTGTTTTTTGGTTGGTTGCTTCTCAATCTATTTGCTAGCCCCTCAAAGGATTGTTTTCCATAGTAACAAGTGACAATAAATTTCAGCACACTATGTAAATGTTTCCTTACCAAATTCCACTTACCAAAGGCGCTTCACTCCCCGGCAACAACGCCAGAAAATAGCCTTGATGACCCACAAGTATAGGGGATCAATTGTAGCTCTTTTCAATAAGTAAGAGTGTCGAACCCAACAAGGAGCAGAAGGAAATGACAAGTGGTTTTCAGCAAGGTAATGTCTGCAAGTGCTGAAATTGTAAGTAACAGAGTAGTTTCATAGCAAGATAATTTGTAACGAGCAAGTAACGATAGTAGTAACAAAAGTGCAGCAAAGTAGCCCAATCCTTTTGAGGCAAAGGACAGGCCACAACGGTCTCTTATAATAAGCAAAGCGTTCTTGAGGGTACACGGGAATTTCATCTAGTCACTTTCACCATGTTGGTTCGATTTGTGTTCGCTACTTTGATATGTGAGTGGACCGTTGCTTAGGTGCTGTTCTTACTTGAACAAACCTCCTACTTATGATTAACCCTCTCGCAAGCATCCTCAACTACAAGAAAAGTATTAAGAATAAATTCTAACCATAGCATTAAACTTTTGGATCCAATCGGTCCCTTACGGAATAGCGCATAAACTGGGGTTTAAGCTTCTGTCACTCTCGCAACCCATCATCTACTTACTACTCCAC
Source organism: Thinopyrum elongatum (assembly GCA_011799875.1). Lineage (NCBI taxonomy): Eukaryota > Viridiplantae > Streptophyta > Magnoliopsida > Poales > Poaceae > Thinopyrum > Thinopyrum elongatum. Next base: position 502,253,027 of record CM022303.1, read on the forward strand.
AATGCATTCCCTTAGGCCCAAATATGGTGAAATGTCATGTAGTCGACGTTCACATGACACCACTAAGGGAATCACAACATACATACTATCAAAATATCGAACACATATCAAGTTCACATGATTACTTGCAACATGATTTCTCCCGTGACCTGAAGAACAAAAGTAACTACTCACAAATGATAATCATGCTCAAGATCAGAGGGGTATTAAATAGCATATTGGATCTGAACATATAATCTTCCACCAAATAAACCATATAGTAATCTACTACAAGATGCAATCAACACTACTAGTCACCCACAAGCACCAATCTATAGTTCCGGTAACAAGATTGAACACAAGAGATGAACTAGGGTTTGAGATGAGATGGTGCTGTTGAAGATGTTGATGGAGATTGCCCTCCCCAAGATGGGAGAGTTGTTGGTGATGATGATGACGATGATTTCCCCCTCCGGGAGGGAAGTTCCCCAGGCGGAATCGCTCTGCCGGAGGGCAAAAGTGCTCCTTCCCAAGTTCCGCCTCGAGATGGCGGCGCTCCATCCCGAAAGTCCTGTCCTTCTTTTTTCTAGGTCAAAATGACTTATATACCAGAAGATGGGCACCGGAGGTGGGCCTGGGTGAGCACAACCCACCAGGGCGCGCCTGGGCTCCCTAGCGCGCCCAGGTGGGTTGTGCCCACCTGGTGGGCCCCCTCTGGTACTTATTTGCTCCAATATTCTTTAAATATTCCGTAAAAAATCTCCGTAAAGTTTCAGCTTGTTTGGAGTTGTGCAGAATAGGTGGCCTGACGTAGCTTTTCCAGGTCCAGATTTCCAGCTGCCGGAATTCTCCCTCTTTGTGTGTACCTTGCATATTATGAGAGAAAAGGCATTAGAATTACTCCAAAAAGCATTATTATGCATAAAACATCATAAATAACAGTAGGAAAACATGATGCAAAATGGACGTATCAACTCCCCCAAGCTTAGACCTCGCTTGTCCTCAATCGAAAACCGAAACCGAAAAACATGTCCACATGCTTAGAGAGAGAGGTGTCGATAAAAACAAAATACGGACATAGAAGCATCATGTAGATTATTATAACAGCAACAAATTTAAACATAAGACTTTTATCATAGAACTTTTATCATAAACTTCTCATGAATAAGTGGCAGTTCATCACACAATTGAAGTATAAAGTATAAAATCTATTAGAAACTAACAAACTATGTTCTTAGTCAACTTTGCAACTACAATTCATCATCTTTTCAGGAAGGGTCACGTATCGGAGCCTTTAGGCAAGTCCACATACTCAACCATCATATAGTCTTCTATGATTGCTAACACTCACCGCATACACATGAGCAAAACGTTTCAGCCAGACACATAGAAAGATAGGGGCTTATAGTTTCGCCTCCCAACGTATTCACCTCAAGGGCGATGTCAATAATAATAACTTATGCCACCCATATTCAACTGGACATATGTGCCTAGATCTTTCCTCACCACATGATGCTTGCCAAAGGATAAAAATAAAAGGAAAAGAGAGAAGAACTTTGACTCTTTGCATAAAAGTAAAAGATAGGCCCTTCGCAGAGGGAAGCAGAGGTTGCCATGCGCTTATTTGTTTGTATGCTCAACCCCTTAGTGCAAAAGAATGTCACGTTGTATTGCCCCTTGTGATGGCAACCTTTATTATGCAGTCTGTCGCTTTTATTCTTCACCATCACAAGTTCGTACAACGCTCAATTTTCCTTTACACTAAATGATCTCACACTTTTAGAAGCAATTTTTTATTGCCTTATTGCACCGATGACAACTTACTTGAGGGATCTTGCTCAATCCCTAGGTAGGTATGGTGGACACTTGAAAATAAGATTTGGGTTTAAGGGTTTTTGGATGCACAAGTAGTATCTCTACTTAGTGCGGAATTTTTGGCTAGCAAAGATAGGGGGCAAGCACCACATGTTGAAGGATCTATGACAATATAACTTCTATGTGAATATGAACAAGCATAAATCATTACGTTATCTTCCTTGTCCAACGTCAACGATTTTGGCATATAATAATTTGATGGGGGCTCACAATCACAAAAGATTTCTAGGATAGTATATTTATATGTGGATCTTCTCTTCCCTTATTAATTCTCTCATGAGTCACATCATTGACCAATGCTATGTTTGTCAATCTCTAATAAAATTTTCTACTCATACTTTTCCTTATGTGGTGCCATCACCTACCATAAGATTAGCATATGATCTTTTTCTTTTATTTCCTTTCCCCTTTTTTTTATTGCAACATGAAAGTAAGAAAGCAAAAACTCAAACTAAACTTTATTATATATCTTGCACACGATTACAAGGATAGACCACTAAGCAAGCTCTCGAAAAGAAAGGCTCAAACTAAACTTTTATTCGTCTAAATCAAAAGATCAAACTAAAATAAGTAAAGGCAAAAAGATAGTGGGGATGATACGATACCGGGGCACCTCCCCCAAGCTTGGCGGAAGCCAAGGGGAGTGCCCATACCCGAAACTCAATTTTCCTTTGGTGATGAAGAAGAAGGTGGTGGTGATGAAGAGATCCTGTCCTTCACGATCAAGAGATTCTCCAATCTACGTATGATGCTCCGGAGGAAAATGATGTGCTCTTGATGCAGCATATTTTCACGAGTGAGGTATTTATTCTACACACGGACCGTTTCAACGATCTGGAAGGCTGCAATCTCAGTAGGCATAAGATGAGCATAGTAAGGCTTAAGGATATCTTCTTCTTCCTCCTCGGCCGGCAGTGCTTGCTCAGCCACCGAGGGTGGATCTACGGTAGCCTCCTTGCCCCTGTCTCCCTTGACATCTTCCGTGGGCTCCTCCCTCTTCAACTCAATCTTCATCAACCAAGCATCTTCTTCCATGTTGTTGGAGGAAGAGGAAGACATGATGCCTGGCTTGATAGATCTGACCGAAAACAGCAAGAAAAGAGAACAGAAGATTTCTCCGTGATACGGTGGTCAATAGGTTCGGGGAGTATATAAAGATTTTTTATCTTGGGAAACAAGCAAACGGAAGAAAAACGGAATCCGGAAGGTGTCCCAGGTGGGCACAACCCACCTGGGCACGCCTGGCAAGCCAGGCGCGCCCTGGTGTCTTGTGTCCACCAGGGTACGCTTCCTGGAAGTTTCTTATTTTCCTAATTTTCTAAATATTCCAAAACTGACAAAAAATATTTTTGCGGATTTTTCGGAGTCCGTTTACTTACCGTATCACGTACCTCCTTATTTTCACGATTCTGGAGTGTTCCGGAAGGACTCTTTTATGTGTTCTTCCGGTGTCAAAGTTTGGATAATATTACTTTCAACATTAATGGGCGTACCTGAGATATTATGTTTTATTCGTTGCCCATTAACAACCTTCAGGTTAGTACCTTTGGCATTATTTATTTTGATAGCTCCAGACCGATAAACCTCCTTGATAACATAGGGTCCTTCCCATTTGGAGAGGAGTTTTCCTGCAAAGAATCTGAAACGAGAGTTGTACAAAAGAACATATTCTCCAACTTTGAACTCACGCTTTTGGATTCTTTTATCATGCCATCTTTTAACTTTTTCTTTAAATAATTTGGCATTTTCAAAAGCTTGGGTTCTCCATTCATCTAGTGAGCTAATATCAAATAACCTCTTTTCACCGGCAAGTTTGAAATCATAGTTGAGTTCTTTGACTGCCCAATATGCTTTATGTTCTAATTCAAGAGGCAAATGACAAGCTTTTCCATAGACCATTTTATAAGGAGGCATACACATAGGATTTTTATATGCTGTTCTATAAGCCCAAAGTGCATCATCTAATTTCTTAGACCAATTCTTCTAGGACCTATTGACAGTCTTTTGCAAAATTAATTTTATTTCTCTATTGCTAAGTTCAACTTGACCACTAGACTGAGGATGATAGGGTGATGCAATTCTATGGTTAACATCATACTTGGCAAGCATTTTACGGAAAGCACCATGAATAAAGTGTGAACCACCATCGGTCATTAAATATCTAGGGACTCCAAACCTTGGGAAAATAACTTCCTTAAGCATTTTAATAGAGGTGTTGTGATCAGCACTACTGGTTGGAATAGCTTCTACCCATTTAGTAACATAATCAATAGCAACCAAAATATGTGTATACCCATTAGAGGAAGGAAAAGGTCCCATGTAATCAAATCCCCAAACATCAAATGGTTCAACAGCAAGTGAATAATTCATTGGCATTTCTTGACGCTTACCGATATTACCTATTCTTTGACATTCATCACAAGATAAGACAAACTTACGGGCATCCTTGAAGAGAGTAGGCCAATAAAATCCAGATTGCAATACCTTGTGAGCAGTTCTGTCTCCAGCATGATGCCCTCCATAAGCTTCGGAGTGACATTTCCGTAGGATTTGTCCCTGTTCATGCTCAGGTACACAACGTCTAATAATACCATCTACTCCTTCTTTATAAAGATGTGGGTCATCCCAAAAGTAATGTCTTAAGTCATAGAAGAATTTTTTTTTCTTTTGTTGGTATGTAAAGCTAGGTGGTAAATATTTAGCAACAATGTAATTAGCATAGTCAGCATACCAAGGAGTGTTATTAGAAACATTTATTGCAGCTAACTACTCATCAGGAAAACTAACATCAATAGGTAGTGGGTCATCAAGCACATTTTCAAGCCTAGACAAGTTATCAGCTACGGGGTTCTCAGCTCCTTTCCTATCAGTGATATGTAAATCAAATTCTTGTAGCAAGAGAACCCATCGAATAAGTCTAGGTTTAGCATCTTTCTTTTCCATAAGATATTTAATAGCAGCATGATCGGTGTGAACAATTACTTTTGAATCAACAATATAAGATCTAAATTTATCACAAGCAAACACCACTGCTAGAAATTCCTTTTCAGTAGTAGCATAATTCCGTTGTGCACTGTTTAGAGTTTTACTAGCATAATGAATAACATTCAGTTTCTTATCAACTCTTTGTCCTAGAACAGCACCAACAACATAATCACTAGCATCACACATAATTTCAAAAGGCAAGTTCCAATTAGGTGGTTGAACAATAGGTGAAGAAATTAAGGCTTTCTTGAGTGTTTCAAAGGCTTCTAAACAATCATCATCAAAAACAAAAGGAGTATCCTTTTGCAAAAGATTTGTAAGAGGCCTAGAAATTTTAGAAAAGTCTTTGATAAATCTCCGATAGAAACCAGCATGACCTAGGAAACTACGAATACCTTTGATATATTTAGGACATGGCATTTTCTCAATTGCATCAACCTTAGCTTTGTCCACTTCAATAGCTCTTTCAGAAATTTTATGGCCCAAAACAATACCTTCATTAACCATAAAGTGGCACTTCTCCCAATTCAAGACAAGATTTGTTTGCTCGCATCTCTGCAAAACTCGATCAAGATTGCTTAAACAATCATCAAAAGACTTCCCATAAATAGAGAAGTCATCCATGAAAACCTCAACAATCTTTTCACAAAAGTCAGAGAATATAGCAGTCATACATCTTTGAAAGGTAGCAGGTGCATTGCATAAACCAAAAGGCATACGTCTATAAGCATAAGTTCCAAAGGGACAAGTGAAAGTGGTCTTTTCTTGATCAGGTTGAGAAACAGGTATTTGTGAAAAACCAGAATATCCATTAAGGAAGCAAAAGTGTGTGTGCTTAGATAATCTTTCTAGCATTTGATCAATAAAAGGCAGAGGGTAATGATCTTTTCTAGTTGCTTTATTTAATTTTCTCAAATCAATTACCATTCTATAGCCTGTATCAATAATTTGTGGAATAAGTTCATTCTTATCATTAGGAACAACAGTAATACCTCCTTTCTTAGGAACACAATGAACAGGACTTACCGATCTACTATCAGCTATAGGATAGATTATACCTGCTTCCAGAAGTTTTAAGATTTCCGTTCTTACCACTTCCTTCATTTTCAGATTTAACCGACGTTGGTGATCAACAACGGGTTTAGCATCAGGTTCCATATTAATCTTGGGCTGACATAGAGTGGGACTAATGCCCTTTAAATCATCAAGAGTATACCCAATAGCAGATCGGTGCTTCCTTAGAACTTTCAATAATCTTTCTTCTTCATGTTCTGAAAGGTTAGCACTAATAATAACAGGATATATCTTCTTTTCATCAAGATAAGCATATTTCAAAGTGTCTGGCAATTGTTTTAATTCAAACACAGGATCACCTTTAGGTGGAGGAGGACCTCCTAGAGTTTCAATAGGCAAATTGTGTTTAAGCAGAGGACGTTGTTCAAAGAAAATCTTATCTATTTCATTTCTCTCATGCATATGTAAATCATTTTCATGGTCTAGCAAATATTGTTCTAAAGGATCAGTAGGAGGCACGGCAATAGAAGCAAGACAACTATTTCATCCTTACTAGGCAATTCTTTTTCATGGAGCTTTCTACTAAACTTGGAAAAATTAAACTCATGAGACTCATCACCAAAGCTAACACCGACAGTTTGTTTTTCACAATCTATTTTAGCATTAACGGTGTTCAAGAAAGGTCTACCAAAGATAATGGGACAAAAGTCATCTTGTGGGGAACCAAGAACAAGGAAATCAGTAGGGTATTTTATTTTCCCACACAAGACTTCAACATCTCTAACAATCCTAATTGGTGATATAGTGTCTCTATTAGCAAGTTTAATAGTAACATCTATGTCTTCTATTTCTGCGGGTGCTATGTCATTCATAATTTCTTGATATAAGGAATAAGGAATAGCACTCACACTAGCACCTATGTCACATAGACCATGATAACAGTGATCTCCTATTCTAACTGAGACAACAGGCATGCCAACAACAGGTCTACGATTATCGTTTTTATCAGGTTTGGCAATTCTAGCAGCTTCTTCACAGAAGTAAATAACATGCCCATCTATGTTTTCTTCCAGGAGATCCTTAATCATAGCAACACTAGGTTCTACTTTAATTTGTTCATCAGGTTTAGGTGTTCTAATATAACTTTTGTTAACCATAGTTGAAACTTTAGCATGTTCCTTTATCTTAACAGGGAAAGGTGGTTTCTCAATATAAGCAGTAGTAACAACTGGATCAATATTATAAATTATGGTTTCCTCTTTAATTGGTACCGGTTCTTTAAATTCTTCTTTAATAGGTGGGTGATATTTGAACCACTTCTCCTTAGGGAGATCAACATGAGTAGCAAATGATTCACAAAAGGAGGCTACTATCTCAGAGTCAAGTCCATATTTAGTGCTAAACTTTTGAAAAGCATCGGTATTCATAAAAGATTTAACACAATCCTACTTAAGCTTAATACCTGACTCTTTACCTTCGTCGAGTTCCCAATCTTCAGAGTTGCGTTTAATTCTTTCCAAAAGATCCCACCGAAATTCAATAGTCTTCTTCATAAAAGAACCAGTACAAGAAGTATCAAGCATGGATTGATCATCACGAGAAAGCTGAGCATAAAAGTTCTGGATAATAATTTCTCTTGAGAGCTCATGGTTGGGGCATGAATATAACATTGACTTAAGCCTACCCCAAGCTAGAGCGATACTTTCTCCTTCACGAGGCCAAAAATTATATATATAATTCCGATCACGATGAACTAGATGCATAGGATAAAATTTTTGGTGGAACTCCAATTTCAATCGATTCCAATTCCAAGATCCAATATCATCGCATAGCCTATACCATGCCGATGCTTTTCCCTTCAAAGATAAAGGGAAAACCTTTTTCATAACTTCATCTCCGGGTAAACCTGCAAGCTTAAACAATCCACAAATTTGTTCCACATATATCAAGTGCATATCGGGATGTTCGGTTCCATCTCCTGCATAAGGATTAGCTAGCAATTGTTCTATCATACCTGAAGGAATTTCATATTCAATATTTTCAGTAGGTGCAGTAGGTTGAGGGGTAGCTAATTGTGGTTCCGGTCGAGGTGAAGATACCCCGAACAAACCCCTCAGAGGATTGTTTTCCATAGTAACAAGTGACAATAAATTTCAGCACACTATGTAAATGTTTCCTTACCAAATTCCACTTACCAAAGGCGCTTCACTCCCCGGAAACAACGCCAGAAAATAGCCTTGATGACCCACAAGTATAGGGGATCAATTGTAGCTCTTTTCGATAAGTAAGAGTGTCGAACCCAACAAGGAGCAGAAGGAAATGACAAGTGGTTTTCAGCAAGGTAATGTCTGCAAGTGCTGAAATTGTAAGTAACAGAGTAGTTTGATAGCAAGATAATTTGTAATGAGCAAGTAACGATAGTAGTAACAAAAGTGCAGCAAAGTAGCCCAATCCTTTTGAGGCAAAGGACAGGCCAAAACGGTCACTTATAATAAGCAAAGCGTTCTTGAGGGTACACGGGAATTTCATCTAGTCACTTTCACCATGTTGGTTCGATTTGTGCTCGCTACTTTGATAATTTGATATGTGGATGGACCAGTGCTTAGGTGTTGTTCTTACTTGAACAAACCTCATACTTATGATTAACCCTCTCGCAAGCATCCGCAACTACGAGAAAAGTATTAAGAATAAATTCTAACCATAGCATTAAACTTTTGGATCCAATCGGTCCCTTACGGAATAGCGCATAAACTAGGGTTTAAGCTTCTTTCACTCTTGCAACCCATCATCTACTTACTACTCCACAATGCATTCCCTTAGGCCCAAATTTGGTGAAGTTTCATGTAGTCGACATTCACATGACACCACTAAGGGAATCACAACATACATACTATCAAAATATCGAACACATATCAAGTTCACATGATTACTTGCAACATGATATCTTCCGTGACCTGAAGAACAAAAGTAACTACTCACAAATGGTAATCATGCTCAAGATCAGAGGGGTATTAAATAGCATATTGGATCTGAACATATAATCTTCCATCAAATAAACCATATAGTAATCAACTACAAGATGTAATCAACACTACTAGTCACCCACAAGCACCAATCTATAGTTCCGGTAACAAGATTGAACACAAGAGATGAACTAGGGTTTGAGATGAGATGGTGCTGTTGAAGATGTTGATGGAGATTGCCCTCCCCAAGATGGGAGAGTTGTTGGTGATGATGATGACGATGATTTCCCCCTCCGGGAGGGAAGTTCCCCCGGCGAAATCGCTCTGCCGGAGGGCAAAAGTGCTCCTACCCAAGTTCCACCTCGAGACGGCGGCGCTCCGTCCTGAAAGTCCTCTCCTTCTTTTTTCTTGGTCAAAATGACTTATATACCAGAAGATGGGCACTGGAGGTGGGCCTGGGTGAGCACAACCCACTAGGGCGCGCCTGGGCTCCCTGGCGCGCCCAGGTGGGTTGTGCCCACCTGGTGGGCCCCCTCTGGTACTTATTTGCTCCAATATTCTTCAAATATTCCATAAAAATCTCCTTAAAGTTTCAGCTTGTTTAGAGTTGTGCAGAATAGGTGGCCTGATGTAGCTTTTCCAGGTCCAGATTTCCAGCTGCCGGAATTCTCCCTCTTTGTGTGTGCCTTGCATATTATAAGAGAAAAGGCATTAGAATTACTCCAAAAAGCATTATTATGCATAAAAACATCATAAATAACAATAGGAAAACATGATGCAAAATGGACGTATCAGGGTTGAGAGTATGTACTAGTAGCTATGTGTTTGATCTCTTTCTCTCGTGTTCTTGATTTGGCACAATCTGGATGTACCGCGAGCTTTGTTCATATAGTTGGATCATATGGTGTTTCTCCCTCTCTATCTTGTTGTCATGAATTGAGTTTTTACCTTTGAGGTTTCACTATTATCGGATTGAGTACTTTGTTGGATTTGAGAACACTTGATATATGTCTTGCATATGAATGCCCTTGGTGACAATGGGGTATTATATTGATTCAATTGATGTATGTTTTGGCACTCAACTCACAGATTCCTGAGGTGACATTTGGGTAATCTATGCATAGGGGTTGATGCATGTTTTTGTCCTACTTTCTCCGGTAGAAATCTTTGGGCACTCTTTGAAGCTCTTTGTGTTGGATTGATTATTATGAATCTGAAGTTGTTTGACGCATATTGTATAATCAACTCACGGATACTTGTTGTGACATTGGAGTATCTAGGTGACATTAGAGTTGGTTTATGTGTATCATATGGTGTTGTTTTAGTACGAACTCTAGGGTTGTTTGTGACACTTATAGGAATAGCTCAATAGATTGATCAGAAAGAATAACTTTGAGGTGGTTTCGTACCCTACAAACAATTTTATCTTATGTTCTCCGCTTGATAAGAACTTTGGAGTGACTCTTTGTCGCATGTTGAGGGATTTTTATATGATTCAACTATGTTAGCACTGTTGAGAGATTGCACTAGTGAAAGTATGAACCCTAGGCCTTGTTTCCAAGCATTGCAATCCCGTTTGTGCCCCATTTTATCACTTGCTACCTTGCTGTTTTTATATTTTCAGATTACAGAAACCTATATCTACTATCCACACTACACTTGTATCACCATCTCTTCGCCGAACTAGTGCACCTATACAATTTACCATGTATTGGGTGTGTTGGGGACACAAGACCCAACTTTCCTCGAACTCTGCCTCCAACACACCAAATGCAACCGGGAATAGTCAGTTGTGTCTATCAACTGTAGAAGCTGCTACTAGCTGTCCTCTCCATCTTCCATTCAAAGCAGTTACATCGATAGCCAAATAGGGCCTGCAACCATCCAGAAATCCCTGCCAGCAAGCCTTGAAACAAACAAAAGCCCTCCTGAAGCACTCCTTCTCAAATGACTTCCCTTTTATTTTGTATGAAACTGTATGCTTGTCAATCTCTACAACACTCCCTGGACTAGCCATCTCCATTTCAGCTTTGTAAGTGTAAAGCAACTGAAAACTCTCATTCCATGGACCATTTTATCCTATCAAGAGCCATTTCCCTACCATAAAAAATCCTCATGTAAGGTATATCAATTTTGCACCTCTCAAAAAGCTTCCCATTGAGTGCTGCTGGACCAAGTGTTGGTGTTCCTCTTAGCCAATCCAAGATTCCATATGCCACCCACCTAGTCTTTGCTAGCTCTGTTTTGGTCTTTCCCCCTCCCCCTCCAGGTGGAGGAGTGTGCTGGTGTGGGTTTTGTTTTATCTAGAAAAAAAATGATGTCAAGTACAATTAAGAAACATTACACAATGATCTGAAAGTAGAATGGATCAACAAACTGAAATCCACAATGAGGTGTAATACCTAAATCAATTTGCTCTTTAGCATACGGGATGCATGCAACCTCCACCTACACCTATCATATGGGCAATGAGCAATGAACGTCGTTGGCTTACTCCTATCAATCACATAATTATTTTAAGTGAGAATGCAATATGTAGTCACTGCATTGCGACAATCCACCATCGATTTGAATATGGTTCCTAGAGTAAGCTGAGGATCTTCCTTGTTCCACTCAATTGTTGGCATGTCGTCACCATTGTATTCATCTAAAATTAAGCTGTCAATGTTCTCATCCCTCTCTTCATCGTCGGTGTCATCAAATCTAGCACGACTTCTGGGCTCCTCCGGATATTCATCTTCCATTACCTGTCGACTCACAGTATCTACCAGTTCAGGGTACATCATCTCATCCTCATCATCAAGTCGAGGCACTTCCTCGTCAGGCTCTGCATCTCCTTCTACAGCGGCTGCAGAAGGGACAGGAGAAGCGGCAACAGACATGTTGTGGCTTTCAGAACCACTAAGTTTACTTGGTCTCGACCTACAAGGAGTGTCGGGGCGCTCGCTATAATCAGAGGCAGATGATGTATGAACACTCTTCCCCTTGTCTCATTCTTTGCGTGGCTGAAGCACATCGATACGGATTTTACCGAAACGTCTGTTAGCATTCAAACTAAATAGCAATTCTAGATGCTCATCACAAGTTAGTGGGAGAAATCTTTGCTCGTTATTGTTGAAATATTTCAGTTCAATAGCATCGGTAGAGCTCCAGCCATACACAGAATGGAGTGCATCACAAAAATCTTTGAATGAAATGATGGTTTCTACCACCCTCGGGTAGAAAAATCCAGAGATCATATGTGGTTTAGTACCATGCAGCATGCTAGTTTCCATTCTAACCGCCAGCCGAAAAGCAAGCGCAGGATCAATCCTATTCATTTGAAATAAAAGGGTGCAGTTATGCCGGAAAAATTCAACAACCCAAATTGGTACGATTCAAGCGACTAGTGGTCAAATACTGCCTAATTTATGAGTTTGCACATCAATTTGAGGGGAAAAGATGCCTACGCAGATGGAATCCATGAATTATCCGCCTCCAATTTGACCCAATCATCTCCATGGTCGATGGGCCAAAGGGCGTCCTCCCCCGACATCGCTTGTTAATCCCAAATTGGGGGGGGGGAGGGTTGATGTGGCGGAGGCGCGGCGTTGCCGACGGGCAGAATAGGGTTAGAGGGTGGAGGGCACGACGACGATGGAGGAGGAGGAGGCAGTGGGGGAGTGGCTTGATCTGTTTCAGACAAGCTGCCTCAACGTGTCTCCTTGCAGCCCCACTCGTCAGCACGTAACAGTCAAAGGAGGACCCGGCCCTAAGCGGCCCCACTCGTCAGCAGTTAACGGTCAAGACATTGACCCGATAGGAAACGTCCAGTTTGACCATTTGTGAGAGTTTCAGACAAGAGGGTGGGGAAACTGAGCAAAAGTTTATAGCGTGGGGACAACTGAGCACAACTAAGGAACCAGGGGCACTATCATAAAAAAACCTTGTTTCAACTATTTTCATCCTTAGTTTTCACCACCCTAGATGGGCTTTTCTCAGAGCCCGGAGGTTCCTTACGCTTCCCATTAATTTTAGAGAATGAAGCAATATTATTATCTAGGGTATCAAGCCTCTTGTTGCAAACGGTAAGGGAATTCATGCGATTGAGATTTGCACTACGGGTTTTGAGTGGTTCGTTAGACTTTTGTAACTAAACCAAATTTTTCTACATATCCCCCAATTTTTCCAAGATTCGGATTCCTTCCCGAGTATAATTAAATCCCTTTTGTGGGGGTAGAGTTCCCACTATCCCCTCTATTATTTCATAAGTAGAATTAGCATGACTTTCAATAAAATTGCCTTTAGTAGCAAAATCCAGAAGTTGTCTATTAGGCATAGTGAGCCCCACATAAAAATTTCTAAGCAAGATTTTTATATCACCTTTTATGGTACAAATACGATAAGACTCCTGATGAGTGATATTTTTACACTCATTTCAATCTTGTTTAAACTGAGATATTTCATTAAAAGAGAGATATTCGCTCCGATATTGCCACTAATGAGTAATGAATGCAAATGATTCCACAAATACTCTCTTTGATATTTTTTCCACATGAAATGGGCTAAAAAGGGAAGAAATCACGTGGGAGAAAGGAAAGGAAGGAAAATAGAGAAGAAATAAGTCACCAGAAGGCGTTCCATGCGACTGCACATGCTCGCATGACTAGTCGTTTGGCATGAAAACCGAGGCAGGTCGTCCACCTGAACAACTTTTATAAAGGGGACCCCGTCGAAATGTCAACAGAATGAGAGAAAGAGGAGCGTCGAGCATAGCTAGAACCTGTTCATCATCATCTTCATTCACAAACCCTAGCCGCCATTTTCACCTCCATAGCCATCTCCACCACCATAGTGCTCTCTCATCTAGTTCATACTTGTAATCGTGCATCACACAAGGCATCCATTGTAAGACATATTGCAATCAATCAATCCCAAGATGTGTTCTTCAATGTTTTCTTCTCGCGATCTGATCTCCTGAGTAGTTCGGTAAGGTATGGGGTGAGGCATGAGCCTTATGACCCTAGGTATTTGGTGAAGGGATCAATGGAAGTCTTTGACACAACGTCTCGTATGTGTGAAATAAAATTGTTTCATGAAGTGTCTCTTGTCTTGTCCGCGATCTTCATCCCTGCAGGTACCTGGGATCATGGAGATTGAGCACCGGTGAGGCTAGGAGAAAGGGGACCATGAAGTGTTATATCGAACACTGGTGACAGTAAGGTTTAGTAGGGTAACATGGATCATATCCTTGGGGATTAATGAGGTGTAGTCATTAAACACCCAATGCTTTTCTCTGATATTATTATCTTAATTATCGGGGCAATCCCGCGAGACGGATAGGGCCTTCGGTAGGACAATTGATTCTTGATGCAAGACTCATGTCGGTCAAGATGTTATTTGGACACATCCCCCACTCCGATATGAAGCAAGCACCTCTTGATGGGTGACTTGCCGGGCACAAACTATTATCTCTTTTATCCCAACACCAATATATGGTTGTAAGCATTAAGACCTCATCCCCTACCTTCTTTTTATTACAAGTGTTTGAATCACAATTTTCTTGATGATCCGGTCAAAAGCTCGATTTGACACTTTGACAAAAGCTTGCTAGAGACCATTGCTTCAAGGGAGTCTTCCTCTCGTGGGTTCGATACCCATGGTCGCCCCTGGGGAAATATGTGCGGGATACCCTTTCTTGTTCTAATACCGAATCAATAAAAAGGAGATATCAAGCCCTTTTTCTAGCACCGTTGCCTGGGAGGAGTTTAGTATTCCTAGTCTTTGTGTTTAGAGTTTTTGTTAAAGTTAATTTTCAGTTTTTGTTCTTACTTTTTCAGTTTTATTTTAAGTTTTATTTTGTTGCAAGTCTTGTTAGTTGAAAAAAACAAAAGGTTACTATGGCTCGTAATCTTGGGAGTTTTGCTACTCCTAGCAACAATTTCATGCGTGAACCAATAACACAACCTCTCGTGGTAGAATACGGCCACCTATGGGGCCATCGGCCCCTTTGTGGTTCGGCAGGGGGGAGGTCGCATTGCACAAAGAGCGGAGGCCATGGGACAACATAGCAGTGATGACGCTGGTGGTTTTTACCCAGGTTCGGGCCGCTGAGAAGCGTAAAACCCTACTCCTGCTTTGGTGGATTGATGGAGGGACCGTGAAGAACGCGCGGCGCTTAAGCCTGGCAAGGTCGCCTCGGGGAGAGCAGCTACGCGCGTATGAGTACACGAGGGTCCGAATCCTTTCTAAGGTTGCCACGGCCCTCCATTTATAGGCTAAGGGGTTACCACAATGGCAAAATGGTCATTGTCCAGTGATTAGATAGCTAACAGTGCTATCATACCTAACTCTGGCAGTTAGGACAAAGTGCATTAAATGCACTACTAGGTGTCATGCTGTGGATGCGGTCTGGCAGGCCTGCCGCGCCACTTAGTCATCTTCCATCTGTGTGCTTGACATGCCTCTGGACGGGTGTCATACAGAGGTGATCTTCCTTCTAAATGGCTGCCACGTGCCAAATGACAGCAGCTTAGCTATCTAGGGGCTCGACACTGCACCGATGGATGAATTGCGTTGCGATGTGGTGGAGTCTTGGCGGGGATGCAGGTGTAGGATCGAAAGTATGTCTAGAGGGGGGTGATTAGACTACTTGACCAAATAAAAATCTAGCCTTTTCCCAATTTTAAGTCTTGGCAGATTTTAGCAACTTAGCACAAGTCAAGCAATCAACCTACACATGCAATTCTAAGAGTATAGCAGCGGAATGTAAATCATTGCATATGAAGGTAAAGGGAAGGAGTTTGAAGGGAGCAAACGCAATGTAGACACGGAGATTTTTGGCGTGGTTCCGATAGGTGGTGCTATCGTACATCCACGTTGATGGAGACTTCAACCCACGAAGGGTGACGGTTGCGCGAGTCCACGGAGGGCTCCACCCACGAAGGGTCCACGAAGAAGCAACCTTGTCTATCCCACCATGGCCATCGCCCACGAAGGACTTGCCTCACTTGGGTAGATCTTCACGAAGTAGGCGATCTCCTTGCCCTTACAAACTCCTTGGTTCAACTCCACAATCTTGACGGAGGCTCCCAAGTGACACCTAACCAATCTAGGAGACACCACTCTCCAAAAGGTAATAGATGATGTGTTGATGATGAACTCCTTGCTCTTGTGCTTCAAATGATAGTCTCCCCAACACTCAACTCTCTCTCATAGATTTGGATATGGTGGAAAGATGATTTGAGTGGAAAGCAACTTGGGGAAGGCTAGAGATCAAGATTCTTATGGTTGGATTGGAATATCTTGGTCTCAACACATGAGTAGGTGGTTCTCTCTCAGAAAATGAATGCTGGAAGTGTAGGCACATTCTGATGGCTCTCCTCACGAATGGAGGAAGGGTGGAGGGGTATATATAGCCTCCACACAAAATCTAACCGTTACACACAATTTACCAAACTCGGTAGGACCGAATAGTGAAACTCGGTCAGACCGATTTAGTTCAAAAATGTGAACGTTAGGATTTTCGGTGGGACCGACATGTCAACTCGGTGAGACCGATTTCATTAGGGTTAGGGCATAACGTAATCTCGGTGAGACCGATCGCATGAACTCGGTGAGACCGATTTCTGTAATAGGCAAACAGAGAGTTGGTCAGGCAAACTCGATGGGACCGATCGCTCATTTCGGTGAGACCAAAACGTTACGAAGAGGAAACAGAGAGTTTGCATTGCGAACTCGGTGGGACCGATCGCTCATCTCGGTTAGACCGAAACGTTACGAAGGGAAACAGAGAGTTAGCAATCCCATCTCGGCGAGAGCGAGATCCCTATCGGTGAGACCGAACTGATTAGGGTTTCTGGCAGTGGCTATGTCAAATGAACTCGGTGGCGCCGGATAGATCAAATCAGTGGGGCCGAGTTTGACTTTTGGTTTGGGACATATGTGGATATGAGAAAGTGGTTGAGGGTTTTGGAGCATATCACTAAGCGTTTTGAGCAAGCAAGCCATTAAGCAACACCTCATCCCCTTTTAATAGTATTGGCTTTCCTATGGACTCAATGTGATCTTGGATCACTAAAATGAAAAGAGTAGAGTCTTGAGCTTGAGCCAATATGTGTCCTTAGCATTTTGAGGGGTCCACATTCCTAGTCCATGCCATGCCAATCATTGAACTTTCTGAAATGATCATCTTGAAAGAGTATTAGTTCAATGAGCTATATGTTGTGAAGAATTACCAAAACCACCCAGGGATTAGTTGCACTTTCAATCTCCCCCTTTTTGGTAATTGATGACAACATGTAGATCAAAGCTTCGACACATGATAATAAGAATGAAATATATCGTCGCTTTGAGAAGTATGTGATAAACAAGAGCTCCCCCTAAATTTGTGCATTATTTAAAGTTTGCTTTTGAATGCAAATGCACAATCGATTAGGATCATGGGTTACTCTTCCATGTCACATACATCTTGGTGGAGCACACAAAATGATGGAATATGAAAATATGCACTCATCACCAAGGCAAAGTGAATGATCATACAAGAGAGATAAATAATGTCATCATCCAAGCACAAACATTAATGTAGGATATGATCAAACACATGACCATAAGTATCTCACACACATAAACATAGAATATCGACCAAGCAAGCACACAAAAAGTAGCAAAGAGAATGGCAAAAAGAAGCAAGCACTCTCTCTCGAAGCCTATGATCTATGAATATTATTTGAATCTTCTCTGAATTCTTTTTTGCATGATTTGATATCTTTGTATTTCTCTTTGAATTATTGGTTTGGTTTGGCCAACTAGATTGGTTTTTCTTGCAATGGGAGAGGTGCTTAGCTTTGGGTTCAATCTTGCGTGATTTCACCCAGTGACAAAGTAGGGGTAGCAAGACACGTATTGCATTGTTGCCATCGAGGATAAAAAGATGGGGTTTTCATCATATTGCTTGAGTTAATTCCTCTACATCATGTCATCTTACTTAAGGCGTCACTCCGTTCTTTATGAACTTAATACTCTAGATGCATGCTGGATAACGGTCGATGTGTGGAGTAATAGTAGTAGATGCAGGCAGGAGTCGGTCTACTTGACACGGACGTGATGCCTATATGCATAATCATTGCCTTATCGTCATAACTTTGCGCTTTTCTATCAATTGCTCGACAGTAATTTGTTCACCCACCGTATTATTTGCCTTCATGAGAGAAGCCTCTAGCGAAACCTATGGCCCCCGGGTCTTTTTTCCATCATATTACTTTCCGATCTACTATTTTGCAATCTTTTATTTTCAGATCTATATACCAAAAAACCAAAAATATTTTATCTTTTGTTTATCTATCTCTATTAGATCTCACCTTTGCAAGTGACCGTGAAGGGATTGACAACCCCTTTATTGCATTGGGTGCAAGTGTTTGATTGTTTGTGCAGGTGTTGGTGATTTGTGCGTTCTTCTCCTACTGGATTGATACCTTGGTTCTTAACTGAGGGAAATACTTACCTCTACTGTCCTACATCACCCTTTCCTCTTCAAGGGAAAAACCAACGCAAGCTCAAGAAGTAGCAGGAAGAATTTCTGGCGCCGTTGCCGGGGAGATCTACGCCAAGTCAAGACATACCAAGTACCCATCATAAACTCTCATCTCTTGCATTACATTATTCGCCATTTGCCTCTCGTTTTCCTCTCCCCCACTTCTAAAATGATTTTCAAAAAGATTTGCCTTTTTATTCGCCCTTCTTTCGTTTACTTTCCGTTTGCCCTTATGTCTTACTTGGTTTGTTATCTCATTTGCTTGGCATAATTGTGTATTTTATTCTGAATCAGAAACAAAAGGTTTATGGATCCTCATCCACTTGCTAATCTTTTTAAGAGATCCAATTATGATGAACCAATTGCTAGTGAGTTGAGTGCACTAGATTATCTTTATGAAGTTTCGCTTGAAATTCGTGAATCTGAAAATTGTGATGAAGTGTTAAAAGAAGAAATTTATGAAGTGATTCACGATAGCTCCTTGGATGAAAAGCATGATTGCAATGATGTTATTATAAATTCTATTAATGTTGATTTTTCTAATGATATGCAAAACCCTAAGCTTGGGGATGTTAATTTTGCTATGCCCACTACCTTGGAGTATGATCAATCTTATGAAATTTTTGATAAAAGTGGGTTTGGAGAGGTCATGACTTTAGTTAATGTTAATCCCACTATCTTGGAAGAGTGTCAACTTTGTATGCATGTGGATCATCTAGAGAATATGTTATGTGATAGCTATATTGTTGAATTTGATTATGATTCTACATGTAATTATTATGAGAGAGGAAAATATTGTTGTAGAAATTTTCATGTCACTAAATTACCTCTCGTTATATTGAGATTGCTATTGTTTCTTTCCTCTTCCTTGCATATGCTAGTTTTTGCTTGCTTTGATAATTTTTTTGCTTATAAAATGCCTATTCATAGGAAGTATGTTAGACTTAAATATGTTGATCACATGTTTTATGATGCTCTCTTTGTGTTTCAATTATTATCTTTCATGTGAGCATCATCGAAATCTCAATGCCTAGCTAAAAGGCTATAAAGAAAAGCGCTTGTTGGGAGACAACCCAATATTTTTACTTTCTGTTTTTATGAAAATACACATTATTACCTCTGTAGTTTGGTGTTTTAATTAGTGTTTGTGCCAAGTAAGACCTTTGGGATGGCTTACGGTGATAGTTGATTTGATCTTGCTGAAAAACAGAAACTTTTGCTTCCAATCACAGAATTTTCATAATTCACTAAAGCATGGAAAACCCTGAATATTTTACACAGGATTTATATAAATTTTTACTATGTTGTCCTAATTTTTCAGAATTTTTTGAGTTACATAAGTATTATAACAATTCAGATCTTCACAGACTATTCTGTTTTTGACAGATTCTGTTTTCTTTGTGTTGTTTGCTTATTTTGATGAATCTATGGGTAGTATCGGTGGGTATGAACCATGGAGAAGTTGGAATACAGTATATATTACACCAATATAAATAAATAATGATTTCACAACAGTACCAAAAGTGGTGATTTTATTTTCTTGTACCAACGGATCTCACGAGTTTTCTGTTGTGAAGTTTTCAAGTTTTGGGTAAAGATTTGATGGACTATTGAATAAGGAGTGGCAAGAGCCTAAGCTTGGGGATTACTAAGGCACCCCAATGTAATATTCAAGGACAACCAAGAGCCTAAGCTTGGGGATGCCCCGGAAGGCATCCCCTCTTTCGTCTTCGTCTATCGGTAAATTTACTTGAGGCTATATTTTTATTCACCACATGATATGTGTTTTGCTTGGAGCGTCTTGTATGATATGGGTCTTTGCTTTTTAGTTTGCCACAATCATCCTTTCTGTACACACCTTTTGAGAGGGACACGCATGAATCGTGATTTATTAGAATACTCTATGTGCTTCACTTACATCTTTTGAGCTAGGCAATTTTGCTCTAGTGCTTCACTTATATCTTTTTAGAGCACGGCGGTGGTTTTATTTTATAGAAATTATTGAACTCTAATGCTTCACTTATATTATTTTGAGAGTCTTTCTAAACAGCATGGTAATTTGCATTGGTTATAAATTTAGTCCTAATATGATAGGCATCCAAGAGGGATATAATAAAAACTTTCATTTAAAGTGCATTGAATACTATGTGAAGTTTGATTCCTTATGATTGTTTTGAGATATAAAGATGGTGATATTAGAGTTATGCTAGTGAGTAATTGTGGATTGTAGAAATACTTGTGTTAAATTTTGTGATTCCCGTAGCATGCACGTATGGTGAACCGTTATGTAACGAAGTTGGAGCATGAGGTATTTATTGATTGTCTTCCTCATGAGTGGCGGTCGGGGACGAGCGATGGTCTTTTCCTACCAATCTATCCCCTAAGGAGGATGCGCATAGTACTTCGTTTCAATGACTAATAGTTTTTTGCAATAAGTATGTGAGTACTTTATGACTAATGTTGAGTCCACGGATTATACGCACTCTCACCCTTCCACCTTTGCTAGCCTCTCTAGTACCGTGCAACTTTCGCCGGTGCCATACACCTACCTTTTACCTTCCTCAAAACAGCCACCATACATACCTATTATGGCATTTCCATAGCCATTCTGAGATATATTGCCATGCAACTTTCCACCGTTCCGTTTTATTATGACACGCTCCATCATTGTCATATTGCTTTGCATGATCATGTAGTTGACATAGTATTTGTGGCAAATCCACCGTTCATAATTTTTATACATGTCACTCTTGAGTCCTTGCACATCCTTGTACACCGCCGGAGGCATTCATATATAGTCATATTTTTTTCTAAGTGTCGAGTTGTAATTCTTGAGTTGTAAGTAAATAAAAGTGTGATGATCTTCATTATTAGAGCATTGTCCCATGTGAGAAAAAAAAGAGGCCAACAAAGCCCACAAATAAAAAAAAGAGGCCAAAGAAGCGCACCAAAATAAAAAATAAAAAATGAGAGAAAAGAGAGAAGGGGCAATGTTACTATCTTTTTTCCACACTTGTGCTTCAAAGTAGCACCATGATCTTCATGATAGAGAGTCTCCTATGTTATCACTTTCATATACTAGTGGGAATTTTTCATTATAGAACTTGGCTTGTATATTCCAATGATGGGCTTCCTCAAATTGCCCTAGGTCTTCGTGAGCAAGCGAGTTGGATGCACACCCACCTAGTTTGTTTTTGAGCTTTCATAGACTTATAGCTCTAGTGCATCCGTTGCATGGCAATCCCTACTCACTCACATTGATATCTATTGATGGGCATCTCCATAGCCCGTTGATACGCCTAGTTGATGTGATACTATCTCCTTCTTTTTGTCTTCTCTACAACCACCATATTCTATTCCACCTATAGTGCTATGTCCATGGCTCACGCTCATGTATTGCGTGAAAGTTGAAAAGGTTTGAGAACATCAAAAGTATGAAACAATTCCTTGGCTTGTCATCGGGGTTGTGCATGATTTGAATACTTTATGTGATGAAGATGGAGCATAGCCAAACTATATGATTTTGTAGGGATATCTTTCTTTGGCCATGTTATTTTGAGAAGACATGATTGCTTTATTAGTATGCTTGAAGTATTATTGTTTTTATGTCAATATTAAACTTTTGTTTTGAATCTTATTGATCTGAACATTCATGCCACAATAAAAAAATTACATGGATAAGTATGTTAGGTAGCATTCCACATCAAAAATTCTGTTTTTATCATTTACCTACTCGAGGACGAGCAGGAATTAAGCTTGGGGATGCTTGATACGTCTCCAACGTATCTATAATTTTTTATTGTTCCATGCTATTATATTATCTGTTTTGGATGTTTTATATGCATTAATATGCTATTTTATATTATTTTTGGGACTAACCTATTAACCTAGAGCCCAGTGCCAGTTTCTGTTTTTTCCTTGTTTTTGAGCCTCGCAGAAAAGGAATACCAAACGGAGTCCAAACGGAATAAAACTTCACGATGATTTTTCTTGGACCAGAAGACACCCAGGGGACTTGGAGTCCAAGTCAGAAGAGCCACGAGGCAGCGACAAGGATGGAGGGCGCGCCCTAGGGGGGCGCCCCCCTACCTTGTGGGCCCCTCGGGACTCCCCTGACCTTCCTCCTATATATTCACAAATATTCCAGAATCACCAGAGACATCCACAAAAACACTTTTCCACCACCGCAACCTTCTGTTCCCGTGAGATCCCATCTTGGGGCCTTTTCCGGCATCCTGCCGGAGGGGGAATCGATCACGGAGGGCTTCTACATCAACTCCATTGCCCTTCCGATGATGCGTGAGTAGTTTACCTCAGACCTACGGGTCCATAGCTAGTAGCTAGATGGCTTCTTCTCTCTCTTTAATTCTCAATAAAATGTCCTCCTTGATGTTGTTGGAGATCTATCCGATGTAATCTTCTTTTGCGGTGTGTTTGTCGAGATCCGATGAATTGTGGATTTATGATCAGCTTATCTATGAATATTATTTGAATCTTCTCTGAATTCTTTTATGCATGATTTGATATATTTGTATTTCTCTTCGAATTATCGGTTTGGTTTGGCCAACTAGATTGGTTTTTCTTGCAATGGGAGAGGTGCTTAGCTTTGGGTTCAATCTTGCGTGATTTCACCCAGTGACAAAGTAGGCGTAGAGAGACAAGTATTGCATTGTTGCCATCGAGGATAAAAAGATGGGGTTTTCATCATATTGCTTGAGTTAATTCCTCTACATCATGTCATCTTACTTAAGGCGTTACTCCGTTCTTTATGAACTTAATACTCTAGATGCATGCTGGATAGCGGTCGATGTGTGGAGTAATAGTAGTAGATGCAAGCAGGAGTCGGTCTACTTGACACGGACGTGATGCCTATATGCATAATCATTGCCTTGGATATCTTCATAACTTTGCGCTTTTCTATCAATTGCTCGACAGTAATTTGTTCACCCACCGTATTATTTGCCTTCATGAGAGAATCCTTTAGTGAAACCTATGGCCCCCAGTCTATTTTCCATCATATTACTTTCCGATCTACTATTTTGCAATCTTTTATTTTCAGATCTATATACCAAAAAACCCAAAAATATTTTATCTTTTGTTTATCTATCTCTATTAGATCTCACTTTGCAAGTGACCGTGAAGGGATTAATAACCCCTTTATCGCGTTGGGTGCAAGTGTTTGATTGTTTGTGCAGGTGTTTGTGATTTGTGCGTTCTTCTCCTACTGGATTGATACCTTGGTTCTTAACTGAGGGAAGTACTTACCTCTACTGTGCTGCATCACCCTTTCCTCTTCAAGGGAAAAACCAACGCAAGCTCAAGAAGTAGCACCTGCGCAGCTGTCTTCGGCTTCCTACCCCATTTGCAAAGGTGATGGAGGTCGAACAGCCGCCGGGGCTGAGGCTGCACATGAGGGGCTGCTGCAATGGCAGCATGCGGGCGGACGTGGAGTTCCCCACTCCTCATGTCATGCTTCTCCGGCATGGCTAGAAGACCTTCGCTCGTGCCCATAGCTTGGCGGCCAGGCACGTTCTCCATTTCAAGTTAATGGACGCCACCCTGCTCTCCGTCAAGGTCTTCGGGCGTTCAGGTGCTCATTTAGGGTGCTGCGCGGAGAGCTCGACTGACGACAAAAGCTCCTCCTTGAGCGATAGCGACGAGGAGGACAGTGACGGTGATGACGATGACGCCGATGGGGAGGACAACGGCTCCGACTCCGGCTGAACGCCAGCCGCATCGTCACCGTCAGCGGGAGGACAGCGGCACCACCATCTGCACCTGCATCTCCTCCCCGGCAAGGCGATTTGCCAGGGTGTTGGGTGTGGATGGTGCCTCCGGCTCCTCCAGCATTCTTCCAGCTGGACCCCGGCAGGCTTCCCCGTGGACTCCGGCTTCATCCGCCCTGCCGTGCCCTGCTGGCCCTGGTGGCGGTGACCAGGGCATCGCCTAGCCGCTCTCCCCACCCATCACCTTCGTTTGCGCCCTCTCGATCTTGTCAGGCTGCATCCCGCGGGCCTTGACGGGGTCAGGCTGGGCTTCTGCCCAGGCACTCCTTTTGCCCTCTTCACCTCCCGCCGTAGTTCCTAGGAGGAGAGGGACAAGAAAGGGATTACGGGGCACTTATCTTTTTTCAATCTAAAATATGTATGCACTCGCCAAATTTAGTTTCAAATATGTAATCTCTTTTATCCATGTTTGTACTCTGTAAGCTTTGTACTCGTTTATCCGCATATTAATGAAAAAAGACGATCTTGCCGGGCACTTGTGCATGTATTACATCCATGCATAGGAGGAGTGCCTCTATACTTTTAAGTAATCAAGTTTTCTCCGGCAAGCTATCCTGCCGGGTGCCTTCCGTTTGTTGCCGCGGGGCTTGGCCTGCCGGGCTCAAAGCTATGGAAGAGGACCAGCTCCTCATCGAACCTTTCTGTCAAAAGCCACTACAACCATCTTGACCAAAGCAACATTTGGGTCAAAGGATGGGAGCACAAATGCTTCGAAGGTGACGAGGTTTTTCTATGCACAAGCTTTCTTCTTACAGAGACATGCATGGATAAAAAGGATCTTATCTGTTTGGCTTGTCAGGGATCTATATGTAGGCTTGTTTCCATTTCTTCTTTTCGGGACCGAGTCCGCGGCAAGAGCCCTGCAGTTAGTGCAGAGGAAAACAAAGCAACATATGATCTCATCTACATGATCATGGCATGTTCATTTTATGCTATGCATGCATGCAAGTTTTTGGGGCCCACAGCACTTCATTTTATTGTCTGTGCTCAGGGTCTGCACCTGGCTTTATACAAAGGGTTACATGCGCATCGGCAAGGCTGGTACAAAAGGGTGGCTGCCGGGCAGGGCCCGACAGCCGCGCCTTACGAGTAGAACTTAGGAAGATGCTCAATGTTCCATGAGTTTTGCAATTGAATGCCATCTCCGGTCTCCAGACGAACTGCGCCGGGTCTGGTGACTCGTACTACCCGGTAAGGGCCTTCCCACTTTGACGTCAACTTGTTTGCACCCTTGGCGGACTGAACACGCCTAAGGACAAGGTCGCCTTCCTGAAGGCTTCGGGCATGAACCCTGCGGCTATGATAGTGACGTAGGGCTTGCTGGTAGTGTGCAGCACGCGTAGCAGCCCAGAGATGGTTCTCCTCAGGGAGCACGGCATCATCATGCCGGTGCTACTCTGGCTCTACTTCATCGTAGGCAAATACTCGAGGTGACCCATATGTGAGTTCCGTGGGGATCACTGCTTCTACCCCATAGACTAGGGAGAAGGGGGTCTGGCCAATAGCTCGATTTGGTGTCGTACGGAGGGACCAAAGAACCACCGGCAGCTCATCGATCCAGCATCTACCGCACTTCTGCAGCTTGTCAAAAGTTCTTGTCTTGAGTCCTCGCAGCACTTCAGCGTTCATCCTCTCAGCTTGTCCGTTGCTCCTGGGATGAGCAATAGAGGCGAATGAAACCTTGCTTCCGAGGGTTTGAACGTATTGCATGAAGGCGTGGCTTGTGAATTGGGTGTCGTTGTCAGTGATGACTCTGGCGGGTACTCCGAAGCGGCACACCAATCCCTTCAAGAACTTGATAGCTGATTGTGCGGTCACCTTTCTCACAGGCTCCACCTTCGGCCACTTTGTAAACTTGGTCGATTGCAACGTACAAGAATTCAAAGCCCCCGATAGCATGGGGGAAGGGGTCCAAGATGTCGAGCCCCCAGACCAAAAATGGCCATGACAAAGGGATCGTCTGAGAGCTTGAGCGGGTTGATGGATACTCTTGGAGTGGAACTGGCAGGCTTCACATCTGGTGACTAGCTCAATTGCATCTTGGAGGGCCGTGGGCCAGTAGAAACCTTGCCGGAAAGCTTTTCCAACCAAGGCTCTTGATCCAATATGGGAGCCGCACATGCCTTTGTGTATCTCTGCCAACAGCTCCTTCCCCTCTTCCCGGCAAATGCACTTCAATTTCATACCGTTGGGCCTCCTTCTGTACAGCGTGTTATCAACAAACTGATACATACTGGCCCTCTGGGCTACTTTTTCAGCTTCTTCTTGCTCTTCAGAAAGTTCTCCTATTTGGAGGAAATGGACTATGTGCCATACCCAAGTTGGAGCCTGAGGCTCGGCAACAAGGATCAACGGCACCTCCTCGTTCGTGGGAGCGCATATCTCAACCGCAAGAACTGGTAGTTCGGTGGGAGGGTGCTGCTCACCAGGCAAAGTGGAGTTGTTCCCTCCAACCTCTCTGTCGGGGGCTTCGGGAAGCTCTGCCGGGAGAGGCTTTCCGGAGTCCAGTTTCCTCCTCTTTCTGGCCATTATTTTCGGGGATACTGAGGGTTGAGTCAAGAGGAGAACAAAAGTCCCTGGTTCCACAGGAAGCATTTGCGCAACGCATTTTGACATATGATCAGCAATATTGTTTTCCGCACGTGGCACGTACTCTGTTTGCAATCCGTCAAAATGCTCCTCCAACTTCCTCACTTCTTCGATGTATGCCTCCATCAATGGACTCTGGTAATCCTTTTTCACTTGTCTCACCACAAGATGTGAGTCTCCATGAATGATCAACTTCTTAATTCCCAATTCTATTGCGAGCCTGAGCCCGGCAAGGAGTCCTTCATATTCTGCAGTGTTGTTGGTAGATTTTTCCCAGGGAAAATGCATTTGGACCATGTACTTGAGGTGCTCTCCAGTGGGTGCGACAAGGAGCACGCCAGCTCCTGCACCTTGCAGTGAGAAGGCACCATCAAAGTAAATAATCCATTCTTGAGGGGCCTCCTTGCTAGGGACAACCATTTCTGGTGTCTCTTCATCTAGGGTTGGTGTCCATTCCGCGATGAACTCCGCCAATGCTCTACTCTGAATGGTTGACGTACTCTCATACTTCAGACCAAAGATCGACAATTCCAAAGCCCATTCCAGTATTCTGTCAGTGGCCTCCGGGTTCCTCAGTATGCATTGCAAAGAGAAACGGGTGACAACTGTGATCTCGTGGGCCTGGAAGTAGTGGCGCAATTTCCTCGAGGCCATGATGAGGCCAAAGATCAACTTTTGCACGCCAGAGTACCTTGATCTAGCCCCGTGCAACAGGGAGCTGACAAAGTACACTGGCCGCTGCACCACCTTCTTCTTTGCCATGGTTTTGGAATTGTCTCTGTTATCCCGCTCTTCTTTCTCCTGATCTGCACCGGACCTTGCCGGGATATGTTCACTTTCTTCTTCGGAGGGGACAGTAGCTGTGGCTGCTTCTTCATCTACTTCCCGCTACGCCACCAGCACTGCACTAACCACTTGATTGGTTGCCGCTAAGTACAGCAGCAACGGCTCTTGTGGTTTAGGAGCGACCAAGGTGGGAGCAGAGGAAAGATAGGCTTTCAAGTCTTGCAGCGCTGCTTCTGCTTCCGGGGTCCACTTCATTGGTCCTGCCTACTTCAAAATTTTGAAGAACGGCAAGGCACACTCGGCAGACTTGGAAATGAACCTACTCAGTGCGGCAACACATCCGGTTAGGCACCTCAGATCTTAACTGTCTCGGGTGCTCGATCATCTTGATCATGTCGGGGTTGGCCTCTATCCCCCGGTGGGACACAAACAAACCAAGTAGCTTGCCGAAGGGAACGCCAAACACACACTTCTCAGGATTCAACTTCAGGTTGATCTTGCGTAGATTCGCAAAGGTCTCTTCCAAGTCCTGAATGAGAGTTGATTTGTCCTTGGTTTTGACCACTATGTCGTCCATGTAAGCTTCAATATTTCTGTGCAATTGAGACTCAAAACCAATTTGCACTGCTCTTGCAAAGGTGGATCCAGCGGTCTTCAACCCGAAGGGCATCCGCATGAAGCAGTACGTGCCACATGGGGTTATGAATGTGGTCTTCTCCTCGTCCTCCTTGGACATGAATACCTGATGGTATCCAGAGTATGCATCCAAGAAGGAAAGCAGATCACACACGGAAGTGGAATCTACGATCTCGTCGATGCACGGCAAGGGGAACAGGTCCTTTGGGCATGCTTGATTCTGGTCTGTGAAGTCTATGCAAAGCCTCCATTTCTCATTCGCCTTGCGCACCACCACCGGGTTCGCCAACCATGTTGGGTGCAACACTCCTCTGACCAAACCAGCTGCTTCAAGTTTCTTGATCTCTTCGGCAATGAACTGTTGCCGTTCCAAAGCTTGCTTCCTGACTTTCTGCTTGACGGGTCGGGCATGAGGGCAGACAGCTAGGTGGTGCTCGATTACCTCCCTGGGCTGGACGACCAAGGATTCCATTGTACGTCAGGGGGAGATTAACCACATCAAACACAACCTTCTTGGTCCGGTAGTTCAATTCTCCTCCAAACGTCACCGGCAGTGTGATCTTCCCCTTAGGACGACTCCTGCCGGGGTTGATCCCTTGGAAAGTGCCAGTAATCTTGAGCTCTTCATCTGATATTTGAAGCTTGCATAGTACCTTGGGGGAAATCAGATTCAACCCAGCTGCGCCGTCAACCAACATCTTCGTGACCTTGAGGTTGTGGATTGTTGGTGAAACCAACAACGGCAAGCACCCTACCGTGGTGGTGCGGTCAGGGTGATCCTCTTCGTCGAAGATAATGGGCGTGCGGGACCATTTGAGCGGTTTCCGGGAGTCTACCACTGGCTCTACGACATTGACCTCACGTGCCCACTGTTTAAGCTGGCGGTGTGAGGAGTGCAAAGATGTGCCTCCATCAATGCACAGGGCCTCAGTGGCTTTCTGGAACTCTTGCTCACTGGTTTCCTCTTCATCCCCTTCATCACTTTTGTCATCGCCTTCTTTCTTCTCACGGCCTCATGCAGGTTTCTCCGGATGCTGGGGAACCTTGCCGCAGCGGCCTCCTCTGCCGCCTCGGCCCTTCCCGCCAACACCTTCTTGGTCTCTTTCCTTGTCACGCTTCTCGTACTCAGCTTTCTGCTTCTTGACAAGTTGCTCAACTTGGTGACACTCTTGGAGAACATGGCCCTTGGTCCGGTGGATCTTGCAGTAAGGCCCGTCAGCCTTCCTAGCCTTTTCGGCTGCCGCAGCCTCCCGGCAATCAGTGCACGCAGCAACTTCCTTGCCGGGGGCTTCGGTCTTGGCCTTCTTGCTGGTACTAGGAGTGCCAGAGCCTTCAACAGCCAATACTGCCTTTTCCTTGCGCTTCTTATTGCGCTTCTTGTTCTTCCTCTTCAGGTCAGCGACATCATCGTCATCCTCTGAGTCGACTTCGATGACGTCCTCTTCTCCGGGGAGCCGCCTCCCTTCCTCTGTTCTGGCACACTTATCCGCCAAAGTGTATAGCTCATTCACAGTCTTGGGCAACCGGACGTTCATCTTGGAATGTATCCTCCTGTTGCGCATGTTGAACTGGAATGCGGCAATCACAGCTGCCGGGTGGATGTATGGAATGTTTCTGTGCACCCGGCTAAACCTCTGCATGTACTTCCACAAGCTCTCCCCTTCCTTTTGTGGAAGGAGCTGCAGATCGCTGGGCCGTCCTGGTTCTTGATGGCTGCCCATGAAGGCGCCAACAAACTCATGGCACAGGTCAGCCATGATGAGATGGAATTCTCCGGAAGGTGCATCAGCCATGACCTCACATTTGGCTTGAGTGCCAAAGGGAAGTAATTGGCGAACACCTTCTCATCTCTTCCCCCGGCGGCTTGAACAACGATAGTGTAGATGCTCAAGAACTCCGCCGGGTTCAGCCTTCCATCATACTTCTCTGGTATTTCTGGCTTGAAAACGCGGGCAGATGGCCAATGGACTTGCCGCAGCTCGCGAGTGAAGGCAGGACACCCGACCTCGAAAGGTAGCTATCCGCCTTCACTGGGCGCGGGTTCGTCGATGTCTGGGCCATTGCGCCTGTCGGATTGGCGGCAGGTTTCGCGTTGTCGTTCTATGGTGACGCGCGCATCTTCTCTCCGCCAATCCTCCAGGACCTGCCGCTGATCTCGACGGGCCCGAGGGTCAGATGAAGTCATCGATACCTTGTCGGGATCCTGGTTGCGTGGTTCTGGTTGCAGCCTTTGTGCTTGCTGTCGCGGAGGGGACTGTACCGTTGGGGTGGCCCCCTCAGCACGGTCAGCAGGTCGGGCCGTGGCTGTCGCTTGCGGGTGCCATGGCGGGTCCGCCCGTTGCGATCCTCCTGCTTCAGTGAAACTGATCAGACTATGGATGGTGGCTCTCCAGTCGTCCATTTGATCGGCCGCTGGGGGGAATGTCAGCAGGAGTTGAGCTCGCCCCATGGCTTTCGAAACAGTGCTCGGCATAGACAACGACGCAGACCGCAACGTCGCTCGGCTCCTGCCAGTACCAGTGGCGGCGGCACCGTGCTCTCGTCGCCATGAGCCAGCTGCCACGGTGGTAAGATGGCGAGAAGGGTGCGCCTGGGGGTTGACGACCTCGTCCGACGCCTCATCTTGGTTACCCCGCCCTGGGGAATGCACTTGCCCCGCCATTGCGCCCGTTGCAGGGACAGCCAGGGGGCCACGGTTCACACCAGAGCGAGCATTGTCGCTGTGGATGCATCCTTCAGCACGGTGGGGAGGTGGAGACTGAACGTTTTCCCCACCCGTGCGTTGTGGAGCACGGCCGTCGGAATGTTGTTGATGTCGCCCTCCTCCGGCTTTTTCCGCTCCCGCCTCGACCGCGGGGGGAACGATGGCAGCGCCACCTGCGCCGGTCATGTTCCCCATGGCGTCCTCATCCCCTGACATCGTTGCAGCCCCCACAGCATCGGTGGCTGCATGCGAGGGGGCCTTCGAGGTGGAAGGATGAGCAGTTGCGCCAGACTTCTTCTTGGGCACCATGGATGATGAAGCCAATGATGAAGAAGATGATGATGAAGACTAACGCGCTGTTTATGACCTCGGGTTCGCACAAGCGCTCCCCCTACCTGGTGCGCCAAAGATGTCATGGTAGAACACGACCACCTATGGGGCCATCGACCCCTTTGTGGTTCGGCAGGGGGGAGGTTGCATTGCACAAAGAGTGGAGGCCATGGGACAGCACGACAGTGATGACGCTGGTGGTTTTTACCCAGGTTCGGGCCGCTGAGAAGCGTAAAACCCTACTCCTGCTTTGGTGGATTGATGGAGGGACCGTGAAGAACGCGCGGCGCTCAAGCCTGGCAAGGTCGCCTCGGGGAGAGCAGCTACGCGCGTATGAGTACACGAGGGTCCGAATCCTTTCTAAGGTTGCCATGACCCTCCTTTTATAGGCTAAGGGGTTACCACAATGGCAAAACGGTCATTGTCCAGTGATTAGATAGCTAACAGTGCTATCATACCTAACTCTAGCAGTTAGGACAAAGTGCATTAAATGCACTGCTAGGTGTCACGCTGTGGATGCGGTCCGGCACCTGCCGCGCCGCTTAGTCATCTTCCATCTGTCTGCTTGACACGCCTCTGGATGGGTGTCATATAGAGGTGATCTTCCTTCTAAATGGCTAACACGTGCCAAATGACAGCCGCTTAGCTATCTGGGGGCTCGACACGGCACCGATGGATGACTTGCATTGCGATGCGGTGGAGCGGTGGAGTCTTGGCCGGGATGCAGGCCGCCAGCGGCCCCGACAAGCCTGCCGGGGAAGCCTTGGGACTTGTCTTCGGGATGGCCTCGACCTGACCAGGCTTGCCTGCCCAGCAAGGGAGGCTTTTCCTTAGTGATATCTTGTTCTCTTGGCTTGTCTTGGTCTTCTTGATCTGCCCCTTGATTCCTCAAAGGGCTATCTCTCTGGCTTAGTTTTGTCTTGAATGCTTGGTGGAGTTTGCATCTCTGCCACTTGAGCGTGTGTATAGTCCAGGCAACATACGTGAAGGTTTGTTGCACCGACACAACTTGATGTTGCAGCTGCAGAATATGAGATCAAACCTAACCTAGTTTCCATGGTTCAACAAGGCCAATTTGGAGGCTCTGCTTCTAAAGATGCAGGTATGCATTTACATAATTTTACTGAATTGCGCAACATGACAC
The DNA here is from genome assembly GCA_011799875.1 of Thinopyrum elongatum. NCBI lineage: Eukaryota > Viridiplantae > Streptophyta > Magnoliopsida > Poales > Poaceae > Thinopyrum > Thinopyrum elongatum. Next base: position 502,285,329 of record CM022303.1, read on the forward strand.
GCATAAAGGATTATGACCTAGATGCTTTGAAACTTCGCTTATTTCTTTTCTCTTTGAGAGGAAAAGCTAAAGAATGGCTTTTAGCTTTGCCTAAAGGTAGTATTAATTCTTGGGATGCTTGTTGCAGTAAATTTTTATCTAAGTTTTGTCCACCTGCAAAAATTATGCAATTACATTCTCAGATTACTGGTTTCAAGCAAGAGGAACATGAGCCACTAGCGCTTGCGTCGGATAAATGAAAGAAGCTATAAGAAACTGCCCCAATCACGGAATGGAGGAGTGGTTAATCCTTCATATGTTTTATAATGGCTTGAATCACATGTAAAAAACTATGCTTGATATAGCTGTAGGAGGAACAATCATGGGAAAGCCCATAGAAGATGTCAAGAAGATACTAGATGACATTCAAGAGAAGCATGCCCAATGGCATGTTGAGAGAACCACCACCAAGAATGTGAATGTCATAGAAGAAAATAGCTCAGAGTTAAAAACCAAGCTAGATGAACTTATCTCTTTGATGGAAGGTAAAGAAGAGGTAAATGTCAATGCCATTACTGATGATGATACTAGTGATGTGAATTTTATTGCTCATAATAGCTATAATCCCAATTGGAAAAATAATAGTTATGCTCCTAAACTTCCTTATCCTAATAATGGAGGAGCATCAAATAATTTCAATGGAGCTAATGGTAGCAATAGAAATACTCTTGAAGAAACCCTTAAAAGTTTTATTGCTAGACAAACTGAGTAGAATGAAAACTTCAAGAATATCTTGAAGAATCATGATAACTTACTTGGTCAATTGACCGGTAAGGTTGTTGGACTAACACATGGTGTGCAGATACTTGAAGCCAGATCCTAGAATATGGAGGCACAAGTGGCAAAGATAGCAGAGAGCCAAACCTTGATTTTGGCCAAGTTTGCAGGTAAACCGGAGCCTAAACCGGTTGAAGAAGTTAAAATGGTAAGAAGCAACAGAGAGAAAGCTGAGGTACTTGACACAAGTCATGTGCCAGAGTACAATTATACCATCGCAGATTTTGTCAAGATGATATCCATGAAGTATCCACTACCGGAGGTAACTAACGATGAGGCATATAATGTCTTTGTTGAACAAGTTGCAGCCAAGGTAGTGAACTTGATGATGAAAGAAAAAAGTTATTCAGTAAGTTACCAGCTAAGCAAGAGCATGCTTTTGAACCTTCTATAGAGATTGAGATAGGATTTAATAAGTCTAGTGCTTTATGTGATCTAGGGGCAAGTGTTTCCACTATCCCCAAATATGTTTATGATAGTCTCAATCTTGGTCCTTATTCTAATACCGAGATTATATTGAATATGGCTAACTCTACTTTTACTCAGGCAGGAGGCATTAAGCATGGAGTTATAGTTCAAATTAATGATTGCCCTATCATGATTGATCTTGTTCTAGTAGATATGCCTGAAGATCCAGTTGCTCCTATAATTCTCGGTAGACCTTTTCTAAGGACTATCAAAGCTGTGATAAATGTGTTTGAGGGAAATGTTCATTTTGATTTACTAGTTAAAGATCCTTCGTAAGGCATTCCCCTAGGAAAAATAAATTGAAGACCTACACAGGAGGTGGCATCATTTTGAATGTCAGAAGCTATGGTCTCGGTGTTCTAGCACCACCTTGATCTCCACTATGGTCGAGCTATCTGACCGAAAACAAGCGCTTCGTGGGAGGCAACCCACGTGAATAAAGTAGACAAGTAAGTTTTTATTTTTGTTTTTAATAAAAGAGTGATTGAAGTTTGATACGTCTCCAACGTATCTATAATTTATGAAGCACTCATGCTGTTATATTATTATTCTTGAATGTTTTACAATCATTTTATAGCAACTTTATCTCATTTTTTGGGACTAACCTATTGACATAGTGCCCAGTGCCAGTTGCTGTTTTTTGCTTGTTTTTTTACTTCACAGGAAATCAATATCAAACGGAGTCCAAACGCAGCAAAACTTTTTGGAGAATTTTTATGGACCAGAAGACCCAAGATGGGCCAAAGAAGTACCAGAGGGGAGGCCCGAGGTGGGCACAACCCACCTGGGCGCGCCTAGGGGGGTTGTGCCCCCCTCGGTGGCCTCTCGCACTGCCTCTTCGCCCTATAAATTCCCAAATATTCCAGAACCCCCGAAAATAACCCTAGATCAGAAGTTCCGCTGCCGCAAGCCTCTGTAGCCATGAAAAACCAATCTACACCCTGTTCCGGCACCCTGCCGGAGGGGGAAATCATCACCGATGGCCATCTTCATCATCCCTATGGCCACCATGATGAGGAGGGAGTAGTCCACCCTCGGGGCTGAGGGTTTGTAATAGTAGCTATGTGTTTAATCTCTCTCTCTCGTGTTCTTGAGATGCCATGATCTTGATGTATCGCGGGCTTTGTTAATATAGTTGGATCATATGGTGTTTTCCCCTCTCTATCTTGTTGTGAATTGAGTTTTCCCTTTGAGATTTCATTTTATTGGATTGAATACTTTTATGGATTTGAGAACACTTTATGTATGTCTTGCTATGAATACCCGTGGTGACAATGGGGTATCATATTGATTCACTTGATATATGTTTTGGCACTCAACTCGCGGATTCTCGAGGTGACATTGGGGTAATCTATGCATAGGGGTTGATGCACGTTCTTGTCTTTGTTTCTCCGGTAGAAATATTGGGGCACTCTTTGAGGTTCTTTCTGTTGGATTGAGTATTATGAATCTGAAATTGTTTGATGCATATCGTATAATTAACTCATGGATACTCGCGGTGACATTGGAGTATCTAGGTGACATTAGAGTTGGTTGATGTGTATCATATGGTGTTATTTTAGTACGAACTCTTGATTAGATCGATCGGAAAGAATAGCTTGGTGTTAGTTTAGTATGAACTCTAGGATAGATTGATCGGAAAGAATAGCTTTGAGGTGGTTTCGTAACCTACAAACAATTTCTTCTTATGTTCTCCGCTAGATAAGAACTTTCGAGTGATTCTTCATCACACGTGAGGGATGGTTATATGATCCAATTATATTAGCACTGTTGAGAGATTGCACTAGCGAAAGTACGGACCCTAGGCCTCATTTTCAAGCATTGCGATACCATTTGTGCTCCGTTTTATCTATTGCTACCTTGCTGTTTTTTATTGTTCCTATTACAAAAATCAATATCTACTATCATTACTACACTTGTATCACCATCTCTTCGCCAAACTAGTGCACCTATACAATTTACCATTGTATTTGGTGTGTTGGGGACACAAGAGACTCATTGTTATTTGGTTGCAGGGTTATTTGAGACAGACCATCTTCATCCTACGCCTTGATAAACCTTAGGTCATCCACTTGAGGGAAAATTGCTACTGTCCTACAAAACTCTGCGCTTGGAGGCCCAACACAAGTCTACAAGAATAAAGTTGCGTAGTAGACATCAGAGTTCCATGTGAAGAAGTGAGTTTGGAAGAGTTGTTCTAATGAAGGCCTAGCCTGGTGCAAGATGATTTATATGCTAGATTGATGTTTGAATGCTTGGAGATATGTCAATGTATTGCTATGGAACTAACACCATGGGAAAATGAAGAAAAATACAGGTTTCGGAAGAAACAGACCAAAAGACGGCCCTTCCTACGACCGTAGCGGTCGTACGGGCGGTCGTTTGACCTGCGGGAGGTTCCAACACAAAACAAATAGAGGCAAAAGAGCGAAGGATGCTATATCAAATGGGCTCACACACTCATTTTTGCGGTCGTTTTAATTCTCTACAGAAACCATCAACGAGTCCAGAGTGTTCGACGGTGTTCCAAACGGGTGCATGCGCCCGTTCGAGCGGTCGTTTGACATCTTCGACCAGGAGCACAAAAAGAACAGAACGAACGATGGCGTTCAAAACGGGCGCCAACGTCTGTTTCAGCGGTCGTTTCATCTGCACGCAGGCAAAGGTGAGTTAAATCTAGTTGAAGACGACGTTCCATGTGGGCGCTTGCGCCCATATGAGCGTTCAGTTTGCATGTCAGCGGATCCTATAAGCCCGAGGAAGGAGGTATTTCACCACCATCTCTCTCTTTTCTTCTTCTTCTTCTTCCTCCAAACCTCTCCAAACCCTAGCAAAACTTCGCCCGATCTCTCTACTCATTCATTTTCAGTTTGAATCCTTCCATGTGATCGATCTACGGTACATTTCTCCTCTGATCCCCAATTTATTTTTCAAGAATCCATGTTTTACATGCCTAGCATTGCCATGACTAGGAGATGCATATTTTTGATTCAAATTTGATTTTGGCATGGATTTGTTGATGTTTTTAGAGGAGGATGATGTTATGAGTACTGTAGGATCATTATTGTTTCATTATGTTGGACTGAAAAACTGTTTTGTAGATGTTTACAGGGAGGTCTTCTCCCATACGCGGTGATTCGAGTTCATCCACCGCACAACTGCAACAAGTTTTCACTCAGGTGATCATCTTCACCGACTGTGGAGCAAGTAAACAATTCCAGAAGCATACCACAAGAAAGATCAAAGCAACCAAATGTGCCTGTGTGAATACTCTCACCAAGCTAGGTATCACTCATGATTTTAATTTGCTTTGTCATAATGCCGGGTTGCACCATTTTGTTTATCAGGGATGTGAGACTTATGAACGATTGACGTTTGAGTTTCTTAGTACTCTCTCACGCAATTTTGGGTTAGTGCCAAATGCATATGAGGAGGAGAGGACCACTTTCCATCTCCTTGACCAAGACTTTAACATCACTTTTGTTAAGTGGTGTAACTACTTTGGCTTCCCCAACAATGATGATGATATTAGATATGTTTATGGTTTCACTGACCCGCACCCAAGGCAATCCTTTTATAGGATGAGTCACCATGACTCTAAGAAAGAGCCAGTTGCATTGAAAGTCCGCTATACATTACTTCTACTATGTTATCACTAACTCATTGCAGGCACGAGGAGAAGTTTCTAAGGTGAATGATGATAACTTGCTAGTTCTCGGGAAAGCAGCAAACCTGGACGTTCGTTATTCGCCCAACCTAGGGGCAATACTTTTGCTACACCTCGCACATAAAGCAAATCATGCACAAGGAGATATCGTGTGTGGAGGAGTGATCGCCATGTTGGCCAACTCCCTTGGCCTTAACTACACGCATCTCCGCCCATTGTTTGTAACACCCTTGTTAACATTCGTGTTCTTACTACCGCTGGTATGGTAGTAGTTTGTAATGGCCGTATGATGACCCACAAGTATTGGGGATCAATCATAGTCCTTTCAATAAGTAAGAGTGTCGAACCCAACGAGGAGCAGAAGGAAATGACAATCGGTTTTCAGCATGGTATTTTCTGTAGGCACTGAAATTGTCGGGAATAGATAGTTTGATAGCAAGGCAATTTGTAACGAGCAAATAATAGTAACAGTAAAAAAGGTGCAGCAAGGTAACCCAATCCTTTTTGTAGCAAAGGACAGGCCGGAAAGGTCTCTTATAATAAGCAAAGCGTTCTTTAGGACACACGGGAATTTCATTTAGTCACTTTCATCATGTTTGTTTGATTCGCGTTTGTTACTTTGATAATTTCATATGTGGGTGGACCGGTGCTTGGGTGTTGTTCTTACTTGAACAAGCCTCCCACTTATGATTACCCCCTCTCTCAAGCATCCTCAACTATGAAACAAGAATTAAGATAAATCTAACCATAGCATGAAACATATGGATCCAAATCAGCCCCTTACGGAAATAGCGCATAAACTAGGGCTTAAGCTTCTGTCACTCTAGCAATCCATCATCAAATAACTACTCCACAATGCTTTCCCTTAGGCCCAAAGATGGTGAAGTGTCATGTAGTCGACGTTCACATAACACCACTAAGGGAAACAACAACATACATATCATCAAAATATCGAACGAATACCAAATTCACATGATTACTTATGACAAGACTTCTCGCATGTCCTCAAGAAGAAACGTAACTACTCACAAAAAATATCCATGCTCAATATCAGAGGGGTATTGAATAGCATAATGGATCTAAACATATGATATTCCACCAAATAAACCAACAAGCACCAACTATAAGATGTAATGAACACTACTAGCAACCCACAGGTACCAATCTGAAGTTTTGAGACAAAGATTGAATACAAGAGATGAACTAGGGTTTGAGATGAGATGGTGCTGGTGAAGATGTTGATGAAGATTTGTCCTCCCACGACGAGAGAATCGTTGGTGATGACAATGGCTTCGATTTTCCCCTCTCGGAGGGAAGTTTCCCCGGCGGAATCGCTCCGCCGGAGAGCAAAAGTGCTCCCGCTCAGGTTCCGCCTCGAGACGGCGGTGCTTCGCCCTGAAACCTTTCTTCTAATTTTTTTTCTAGGGCAAATGGCATCATATAGGAGAAGATGGGCCCCGAAGGCTTGCTAGGGGCACCACAAGCTCGGGGGCACGCCTATGGGGGTGGGGCGCACCCCCCAGGCTTGTGGCTACATGGTGGGTCCCCCTATGATATTTCTTTTGCCAATAATTTAAATATATTCCAAAATAATTCTCTATCAATTTTCAGCTCATTTGGAGATGTTTAGAAAAATGCCTCCGATATAGCCCTTTCCGGTCCAGAATTCCAGCTGCCGGCAATCTCCCTCTTTATGTGAAACTTGCAAAACAAGAGAGAAAAGGCATAAGAATTGTATCATAAAGTGAAATAATAGTCCATGATGCAATAAATATCAACATAAAAACATGATGCAAAATGGACGTATCAACTCCCCCAAGGTTAGACCTCGCTTGTCCTCAAGCGAAAGCCGAAATCGATAAGCATGACCACCTGTTTAGAGAGAGAGGTGTCGATAAAAAAATAAAATACGGACATGGAAGCATCATGGTCATTATCATAACAACAATATATCATCATAAAACTTCTCATGCTAGAGTAATAATTCATTCACAATCTAAAGTATGGAACATAAACTTTATTGGAAACTAACAAATTGTGTTCTTATTCATTGAAACAATCACAATCCATCATATTTTCAGAAAGAGTCCATGTCAGAGCTTTATTTAGCAAGTTCACATACTTAACCATCATATAGTCTTCTATGATTGATAACACTCAAGGCATATTTATAGAGCAAGAAGTCTTAGTCAGACACATAGAAAGACAGGGGCTTATGATTTTGCCTCCCAACTTATTTACCTCAAGGGTAATGTCAACAATAATGACTCATGATCACCTACATTCAACTGGATATATATGTATGGATCTATCTACCACATGATGCTTGCCACTAGAGAGTACATATAGAGGGACAAGGATAAACACTAATGACTCTTGCATAAAAGTAAAATATATGAAAGTAAATGCATGAAAGTAAAAGATAGGCCCTTCATAGAGGGAAGCAGAGGTTGCCATGCGCTTTTTGTTTTTGGATGTGCAAACTCTTAATGTCAAGGAACCTCACTTTATATTGCCCCTTGTGATAGCAACCTTTATTATGCAGTCTGTCGCTTTTATTTCTTCACCATCACAAGATCGTACAAAGCTTACTTTCCCTTACAATAAAAGATCATACATATTTATGAGCAATTTTTATTGCTTTTGCACCAATGACAACTTACTTGAAGGATCTTATCCAATCCCTAGGTAGATATGGTGGACTCTCATGTCGTGAAATTGGGTTTAAGGGTTTTGGATGCACAAGTAGTATCTCTACTTAGTGCGAATTTTTGGCTAGAAAAAGATCCTAGACAAGCACCACATGTTAGGAGATCCATAATAATATAACTTCTATGTGAATGTAAACAACCATAACTCATTACATTGTCTTCCTTGTCTAACATCAACTAATTGATATAGAATATTTCATGGGGGCTCACAATCATAAAAGATGTCCAAGATAGTATATTTATATGTGATACCTCTCTTCCCTTATTACTTTTTCATGGATTGCACCAATGACCAATGCTATGTTTGTCAACTTCCAACAAATTTTACCAACTATACTTCTTTTATGTGAGGTCATTACTCCCCATGGGAGTAGCATATGATCTTTTATTCTTTTATTTTTCATTGCCAAGATTGAAACAAGAAAGAAGCAAAACTCAAACTACTCTTTATTATATATCTCGCACACGATTACATAGATAGATAGACCACTAAGCAAGCACTCGAAAATAGATCATACTAAAACTTTATTCTTCTATTTCACGAAATAACTAAGGATCAAACTAAGATGGGTAATAATGATAAAAGTGGTGGTGATACGATACCGGGGCACCTCCCCCAAGCTTGGCACGAGCCAAGGGGAGTGCCCATACCTGTGTACTCAAGTCTCCTTCCTTGGTGATGATGGTGATGATGAAGTAGTAGGGTTGCCCTTCACAATGCTCATGAGTATCTCCCTCAAACTCTGAATTTCCCGGAGCACGTGACGAATTAACTCAGTATTCTTTTCCACCTCAGCCATGATATGTTTATTCTCTGGTCCCCAAGAGTTTGTTCCTGCATCATTTTCTCTTGGGCGAGATATGTCCCAATTGGATGGCATGTGCATACGAGGAGTATTTTCAATCCCATAATTATGAACAAAATTATAAAATTTGTTCCGATGTAACCTGTGTAAGGGCCTCCCAGGGGGAAGTCCTTCTTATAACTCTTGGCCTTCATGGTTTCTTGTAGTCCTTATTGCTTGATGGGGATTCAGGATAGTGGAGATGCCAGCCAGAGTGCCTCTCTCCAAAGCCGGAGGGTGGACCTCAAGCGAATCTCCTTCATCTTCCTCCATAGTGACTTCCTCGGCCTCCCCCCTCACGAGTTCCATCTGCATCAACCAAGCATCGTATTCCATGTTGATGGAGGAGGAGGAAGACATGATGCCTGGCCTTGAAAATCAGGCAGAAACCAACATCAAACAAGAACAGAAGGTATCTCTGCGATATGGTGGTCAAAACCTTGGGAAGTATATATAATGATTTTTTTTCGTGCAGGACAAGTAACATGAAAGAAAAACGGAGCCGGGAAAGTCCACGAGGGGGCCACAAGCCTAGTGGGGTGCCCAGGGGGTGGCCCGCGCCCCTAGGGCTTGTCGCTCCCTCGTGCGCTTTTCAGACTGTTTATTATTTTCCTAATTTTTTAAATATTCCAAAACAGACAGAAAGTACTTTTATGGAACTTTTGGAGTCGATTTACTTACCGTACCACATACCTACCCATTTTTCAGGGCTTTGGAGTGTTCCGAAAGGTCTCTCTTATGTGTTCCTCTAGTGTCATGGTTTGGATAATATTAGTTTCAACATTAATGGGCGTACCTGAGATATAATGTTTAATTCTTTGCCCATTAACCACCTTTGGATTAATGCCATTGGCGTTGTTTATCTTGCTGGCTCCGAAAACGATAAACTTCTTCAACGATATATGGTCCTTCCCATTTAGAGAGAAGCTTTCCTGCAAAGAATCTTAAACGAGAGTTGTATAATAAAACTTGATCTCCTATTTTGAATTCCCGTTTTTGGATTCTTTTATCATGCCATCTTTTAACTTTTTCCTTAAATAACTTAACATTTTCATAAGCTTGTGTCCTCCATTCATCTAGAGAACTAATATCAAATAACCTCTTTTCACCAGCAAGTTTGAAATCATAGTTAAGCTCTTTGATTGCCCAATATGCTTTATGTTCTAACTCAAGAGGTAAATGACATGCTTTTCCATAGACCATTTTATAAGGGGACACACCAATATGGACACAACTGCTAAAAATTCTTTCTCAGTAGTAGCATAATTCCTTTGTGCACTGTCTAGAATTTTACTAGCATAATGGATAACATTTAATTTCTTATCAACTCTTTGTCCTAAAACAGCACCAACAGCATAATCACTAGCATCACACATAATTTCAAAAGGCAAGTTCCAATCAGGTGGTGGAACAATGGGTGCAGAAGTTAAGCCTTTCTTAAGTGTTTCAAAGGCTTCTACACAATCATCATCAAACAAATGGAACATCTTTTTGCAAGAGATTAGTAAGAGGCCTAGAAATTTTAGAGAAGTCTTTAATAAACCTCCTATAGAAACCAGCATGACCAAGGAAACTTCTTATACCTTTAATATATTTAGGACACGGCATTTTCTCAATTGCATCGACTTTAGCTTTATCCACTTCAATACCTCATTCAGAAATTTTATGCCCCATGACAATACCTACATTAACCATAAAGTGGCACTTCTCCCAATTCAATACAAGATTTGTTTGTTCACATCTCTGCAAAACTCGATCAAAGTTGCTTAAGCAATCATCAAAAGAAGTTCCGTAAACAGAAAAATCATTCATGACAACCTCAACAATCTTTTCACAAAAGTCAGAGAATATAGCAGTCATACATCTTTGAAAGGTAGCAGGTGCATTACATAAACCAAAAGGCATACGTCTATAAGCATAAGTTCCAAAAGGACAAGTGAAAGTAGTTTTCTCTTGATCGGCTTGTGATACGGGTATTTGAGAGAAACCAGAATATCCATCAAGGAAGCAAAAGTGTGTGTGCTTGGACAATCTTTCTAACATTTGATCAATAAAAGGCAAGGCATAATGATTTTTTTCTAGTAGCTTTGTTAAATTTTCTAAAACCAATTACCATCCTATAACCAGTTACAATTCTTTGTGGGGTAAGCTCATTTTTATCATTAGGAACAACAGTAATGCCTCCTTTCTTAGGGACACAATGAACAGGACTTACCCATCTACTATCAGCTATGGCATAGACTATAACTACTTCCAGAAGCTTTAATATTTCAATTCTTACCACCTCCTTCATCTGAGGATTTAATCATCGTTGATGATCGACAACTGGTTTAGCATCAGGCTCCATATTAATCTTGTGCTGACATAAAGTGGGACTAATGCCCTTAAGATCATCAAGAGTATATCCAATAGCAGCACGGTGCTTCCTTAGAGTTTTTAGTAATCTCTTTTCTTCATGCTCTGAAAGATTAGCACTAATAATAACATGATATATCTTCTTTTCATCAAGATAAGCATATTTCAATGTATCAGGCAATTGTTTTAATTCAAACACAGGATCACCTTTAGGTGGAGGAGGACCTCCAAGAGTTTCAACACGCAAATTATGTTTCAGGATAGGTGGTTGATCAAAGAACATCTTATCTATTTCATTTCTTTCATTCATATATACGCATATTGTGACGCCCCCGGCTCAATCGTGCACTAATCATACACGCAAATGCACACGATCAAGCCTAAGGACTCACGGGAAGATATCACAACACAACTCTAAAACATAAATAAAGTCATACAAGCTTTATATTACAAGCCAGGGGCCTCGAGGGCTCGAATACATAAGCTCGCATACAAGCATCAGCAGAAGCATCAGATATCTGAGTATAGATATAAAAAGAAAACGCAGAAAAGCCCTTAGAAGGTGGGGCAAAAGAAAACACTATGATCAAAAGGCGTAGGCCTCCTGCCTGGGACCCTCCGAACCTACTCCTGGTCGTCAGCCAACTCGTAGTAATATCCACCCTCGGGGTAGTAGTGGCGATCGTCGGTGGGGGCAGCTGTATCCGGGGCTCCGTCATCTAGTTGCAACAAATGGATATGGGGGAAAAAGAAAGCAAAGCAACCGTGAGTACTCAGAAGTACTCAGCAAGCAAGGATCTACACTACATATGCAACATTATCAAAGAGTGGCTGTATATGCGGACTGGGCTGCAGAAATGCCAGAATAGAGAGGAAATCCTAGTCCTATCGAAGACTAGCATCTTCGGCGGTCTTTCAGCAATAGAAGAGAGTAGAACAGTACAATATAATGTAGTAGTATCATTAAGTCTCAACCTCACCCAGAGATCCTTTCTCGACTCCCTACTAGAAAGCAATCCCAGAGCCATACATTCATCAACCTCGTCCTGAGATCCCTTCTCGACTCCCTGCGAGAAGCAATCCCAGAGCCATACATTCAGGTATCATCTCACGTTCTAGTTGTGTCGATCGTGATACAACTCCGAGTGTCCTTTACCGTAGGACCGGCTATCGATAGATGTGTTCTTCCCTGCAGGGGTGCACCAACTTACCCACCACGCTCGCTTAACTCCGGCCGGACACACTTTTCCGGGTCAGGCCCGACCTCGGCCAAACGACACACCGTAGCCCTACCTAGAGCTCAGCAGAGAGGTCCCCGCCGGTCTACATCCTAAGCGCTCAGGGGTCTTGGGCCGTCGCCCTATGCACTTCGGGTCGCTGTGAGCAGGGTGGATACCAGCGCCAACGGCATGATCCGACCCGGCCACAATGCTGAACTGGACGTCTGACAGAACTGTCGGCTGATGCTACGATGCAGAACGCCCATACTATGCCCACATGATGGTTAGTGCTATCAGGCCAGAGGCCTGCTCGGATCAAATATCCAAATCGTTAGTGGACTAGGGCTTGCGGTAACGAGCAGAGACTCATGAAAGATGTGACCCCGTCGCCCCGTCTCGAGGACTTGCTGCAAGGGTTAAGAATGCCCGGCCGCGCCTCGTATTCATCACTCGGGCACCATGCAGGAAACCCGTCTTCACATCACACGCGGGTACCCCTCAGGGTCAACCCGCCTTTCCAAGTAACAGTGGAAAATCCAAGTATCCGTGTGTCCATAACATCAGGGGAATCCGAGGTATCACCCTCGTTGGATTCCTACTCGATGTAATCATCAAGGTGAACTCGGAGGAATCACCCTCGCTGGGTTCACACTTGAGGTGTCGTATGACAGCGTCGTTATCGGAAGCGGTGAAGGAGGAATCACCCTCGATGACCACGACCGAATAGCTACTCTACAGAGTTAACATCAGAAGTGCTACATGAGGTATCACCCTCGGCACTCGATATTAACGCTGCAGTGTCGTTACAACTAAGGGGGGGTGATGTGCGGTGCCGGGGTCTGGTCTTCAATCCCGTTGATCGGGTCTTCTGATAATCCAGCAGGGCAGTCGGGATAAGTGGGGTCACTGATAGGTCTCTACCCAGCCTATACTAAGCAGTTTAGGATATGCAGGTAATTATCAACAGCAGGTTACAATAAACAGGCTATGCATCAGAATAGGTAAAGCAGTAGCAGCAGCAATTCTAATGCAAGCATGAGAAAATAGAATGGGCGATATCGGGATGATCAAAGGGGGGGCTTGCCTGGTTGCTCGGCGGCAAGGGCAAGGTCGTCAATGGTGTCGTCGGTCTCCGGAGCTGCGTCGGTCTCGGGGACGACGTCGGGGTCTAACGAGAGAGTAGAGGGGGAGGAAACAATAAATACAGAGCAAAAAAGTGCAGCACAAAGCATAACATGGTAATACTCGGTGACAAAGGTGATCTAACGCAGTGCCGGGTGATACTGGCGAAGGGGGAATTCATCCGGGAATGTACTCCTGGTGTTTGGCATTTTCGGACGGAGGGACCGGAGGGGGTCGGTTGCATGTTCGCTATGCTAGGGACGTGTGGCGGACGAACGGACCGCGCATTCGGATTCGTCTCGAAATTCTGAGCAACTTTCATGTACAAAGTGTTTTGATCTGAGCTACGGATTATTTTATATGATTTTCTAAAGATTTTAGCAATTTCTGGAATTTAATTATTTAAATTCGAATTATCCAAAACAGTGTATGCTGACGTCAGCAGTCAACTGTGCAGTTGACTGGGTCAACCTGACGTGTGGGCCCCACCTGTCATACTCTGTTAGGTTAATTAGGGTTTAGCTAATTAATTACTGTTTAATTAGCCTAACTACTTAATTAGATTAAGCTAATCAAAGCTAATTAACTTAATTAATTTACTAATTAATTAACTAATTACTAATTTTATTAATTCATTTTTATTTTTTTTAAATCGTTCTGGGGCTGGGGCCCCCTAGTCAGTGGCAAGGGAGGGCCGGGCCCATACGTCAGTGGCCCACAGGCCACTGCGGGCGTGTGGGCGCGCAAGGGGCGCGCGGCGGCGCTGGCCCGACTGGGCACTGGCCCAGGCCAGCCGCGGCGAGGCCACGGCCACGGCGGGGCTCGCCGGGGAGCAGCAGCAGCGCGCAGCTACGGAGCGGGCGGAGTGCGGCGGCAGCAGGGCGGCGGCGTGGGTGCGGTGGCGCGCTGGTGCCTGCGGTGGCTTGCGCGTGCGCGCGCAAGCAGAGAGAGGGGGAGGGCGCGGTCGATGCGCGCGGCGAGGTGAGGCGGAGCGCGGCAGAGGGACGAGCAGCGGTGCGGGCGAGCAGAGCAGCAACGGAGCAGGGGAAGGTACGGCACGGGCGGCGCGCGGGGAGCGCGGCGAGCAAGCGCAGGCGTGCGGGGACGGGGCGAGCGCGGCACGGGGGGAAGAGCAGCAGCGGGCACAGGGCCACGGCGAGCGGGGAGGCGGCGGCGACAGAGGGAAGAGGGGGGCTCACGGGCGGTGTAGATGAACGGGCCGGCGAGGCTCGAGGTGGTCCAGCGGGGGAGGAGGATGAGGAGGCGGGCGCGCTGTGATGGCGGCGTCCAACGAGGCGGCGGTGGCCGGCGAGGGGATGTGGCATCGGGCGTCAGGGGCTCCTGCCCCGATCCAATTGGGAGGAGAGGGGATCGTGGGGGGGGGGGGGGAGGGGGGATCGGGTTAGGTTAGGGTTTGGGTGCGGCCAGGCCAAGGCCATATAGGCCAGGGGGTGCGCGGGGTGGGCCGGCCAGCTGGGCTGGTCAGTTGGGCCGGGGTGGGTTGCTTTTATTTTCTTTTCCTTTCTGTTTTCTCCTTTTAGTTCCTGCTTTGTCTTTTATTCTTTTTATTCCAAATGACTTTTGTATTTTATGAAACTTGCCCAAATATTTACAGTGCAATATTAGACATTGTTAGAAAATGGTTTGGAGTACAAAGGTTTTCATTTGGGATTTTATTTAATTAAAAAGGTATTAAATAGTGTTGTTTTACTGCTGTTTGAGTCAGTTAATTAATTTAGTGAATGTTGGTTATGATTTTAGAATTGTCTGTGGAATATTTGCCACATGATGCACAATTTAGTTTTCAGGTTTGGGACAACTTTTATTTTCCACTTTAGTTTTAATTTGAACCTTGAGTTAGGAGCTGAATACAAATGATGATTAGGCACTGATAATCATGATGACATGGCATAATCAAAAGGGGATTACTGTAGTTATCCACTGGGGGTGTTACACATATCATTTTCAAGGTCTAACAAATATTGTTCTAACGGATCAGTAAGAGGTACATCAATAGAAGCAAGACTAATAATCTCATCCTTACTAGGCAATTCTTTATCACAAGGTTGTCTACGAAACTTGGAGAAATTAAACTCATGAGATACATCACCAAAGTTAACACCAACAGTTTCTTTAGCACAATCAATCTTAGCATTAACGGTGTTCAAGAAAGGTCCACCGAATATAATGGGACAGAAATCATCTTGTGGAGAACCAAGAACAAGGAAATCAGTACGGTATTTTAATTTTTCACACAAGACTTCAACATCTCTAACAATCCCAAGTGGTAAAATAGTATCTCTATTCGTGAGCTTAATAGTAACATCAATATCTCCTATCTCAGCAGGTCCAATATCATTCATAATTTCTTGATATAAGGTAAACGGAATAGCACTCACACTAGCACCCAAATCATATAAGCCATGGTAACAATAATATCCTATTTTAACTGAGACAAGCATGCCAACAAAAGGCTTATTCTTATCTTTAGTACCGGGTTTAGCAATGATAGTGGCTTCATCACAGAAATAAATAACCTGCCCATCAATATTATCGACCAAGAGATCTTTAACCATAGCAACATTAGGTTCAACTTTAGTTTGTTCAGAGGGTCTAGGTGCTCTAATATTACTTTTGTTAACCACGGTTGAAACCTTAGCATGTTCCTTTATTCTAACGGGAAAAAGTGGTTTCTCAATATAAGCAGTATGCACAACTGGATCAACATTGTAAATGATAGTTTCGTCTTTAACTATAACGGGTTCCTCAATATTTTCTTTAACATGGGATGATATTTAAACCACTTCTCCTTAGGGAGATTAACATGAGCAGAAAATGATTCACAAAAGGAAGCTACTATCTCAGAGTCAAGT
Source organism: Thinopyrum elongatum (assembly GCA_011799875.1). Classification (NCBI taxonomy): domain Eukaryota; kingdom Viridiplantae; phylum Streptophyta; class Magnoliopsida; order Poales; family Poaceae; genus Thinopyrum; species Thinopyrum elongatum. The sequence goes on from CM022303.1 coordinate 502,301,406, forward strand.
CCATATTTAGTGCTAAACTTATGAAAATCATCGGTATCCATAAAAGATTTAACACAATCAAACTTAAGCATTATACCTGACTCTTTACCTTTGTCGAGTTCCCAATCTTCAGAGTTGCGTTTAATTCTTTCCAGAAGATTCCATTTGAATTCAATAGTTTTCTTCATAAAGGAACCAGTTGAAGAAGAATCGAGCATGGTTTGATCATCATGAGAAAGCTGAGCATAAATTTTTTGTAAGATAATTTCTTTTGAGAGCTCATGATTGGGGTATGTGTACATCAGGGCTGGGCCAGCAAAATCCGGGACCCTGTGCGAAACTAAAACATGGGGCCCTATCTCACTAAAAGAATGACTAAGCAATTAGAATGTGTATTCCCTCAAAAATATGTGTATATATCTCGCAAAAAATGACTAATGACTATATGTTTTGAAGCCATAAAGCACCCGGGGGATGGAAGCCATGAGAGCAGTTGCCGTGTGCCCGTGTCAATCCTCTCGTCAGAACTATCAACGTGAAGCACTCTCGCCGGGAATTGTTGCCGTGTGCCCTTGTCACCCGTCGCCGGCGCTCTGGAGTCCAGAGTTGTCGCGGTCACCGGTCGATTCGACGGTCCCGTTTCCAATCGAGAAGTGGCCTGAGGACTGTCGCCGATCGATCTAACTATCCCATTTCCTATAGGCCGTGGCTAGGGGCGGAGCCAGGATTTTCATATAGGCGGGCACCGGGTGACAACAATCAAGGAAGAAATTTCTATGTAAAATGAACAAATAGTTTTCATCTATAGAATACACAAACGGCAGGATGAATTAAACCAATGACTACCTTTTTTTCGTAGAAACCAATGGCTACCTAAACTTATGGTAAACAAGTGCATTCGTGTAACTTCTGTTTATTTTCTTATATAAAACAAATTAGCAAGGGTGATTGGGGAACCAAATGCAATATAGTAGGAATTAATTCTTTGTGAACCAACAAACCGAAGATCAAAAGAGATTGGAGGACTAACCGAAGAAATTAGAGGCCCTTCACGTATGCCAATCGGATGGGGAATGAATTTGGAAAACTGAGATGGCGGCGCAAGTGTGTAGCCGCATGCTGCCATTGAATTTCCCTTGCCCTGGCTGTAGCGACAGGGACGCGACTGCTTTTGCCATTTACGATCGATCCAAGTCCCAAGTCCCGACGATCCCGTTTCCGGTCGATTGAGCAGTGGCCTGCTCGATGCCTCGACTCACATGGATGCCAGTGGCCTAGCGCCATGCGAGGCCCAGCGCCAGGAACAACTTTTCTTTTTTGAGAAATACATACTAGGCCTCTAGAAAAATTTGGGGCATCTAAAATTTATGGGCCCTGTGCGAGCCGCACGGCCTTCACTACTATGGGCCCGACCCTGGTGTACATCATGTGCTTAAGCCTCCACCAAGCTTGAGCGATGCTTTCTCCTTCACGAGGCCAAAAATTATATATATAATTCTGATCATGATGAACCAGATGCATAGGATAAAACTTTTGTTGAAATTCCAATCTTAATCGGTTCCAATCCCAAGCTCCAATATCATCACATAGCCTATACCATGTCAATGCTTTTCCCTTCAAAGATAAAGGGAAAACCCTCCTCTTAACTTCATCTCAGGGTAAACCCGCAAGCTTAAATAATCCACAAACTTCATCCACATAAATTAGGTGTATATCAGGATGTATTGTTCCATCTCCTGCATAAGGATTAGATAGCAGGTTCTCTATCATACTCGAAGGAATCTCATAATAAATATTTTTAGTACGTGCAGTAGGTTGAGGAGCAACTATTTGTGCTTTCGGTCAAGGTGAAGATACCCCGAACAATCCCCTCAAAGGATTGTTTTCCATAGTAACAAGTGACAATAAATTTCTGCACGTAATATAAATGTTTCCTTACCAAATTCCACTCACCAAAGGCACTTCACTCCCCGGCAACGGCGCTAGAAAAGAGTTCTTGATGACCCACAAGTATAGGGGATTAATTGTAGTCCTTTCGATAAGAGTGTCGAACCCAACGAGGAGCAGAAGGAAATGACAAGCAATTTTCAGCAAGGTATTTTCTGGAGGCACTGAAATTGTCGGTAACAAATAGTTTGATAGCAAGGAAATTTATAAGGAGCAAATAATAGTAATGGTAACAAAGGTGCAGCAAGGGATCCCAATCCTTTTTCTATAATAGGACAGGCCGGAAAGGTCTCTTATAATAAGCAAAGCGTTCTTGAGGACACATGGGAATTTCATCTAGTCACTTTCATCATGTTTGTGTGACTCGCGTTCATTAATTTGATGTGTGGGTGGACCGGTGCTTGGGTGCTATTCTTACTTGAACAAGCCTCCCACTTATGATTACCCCCTCTCGGAAGCATCCGCAACTACGAAAGAAAGAATTAAGATAAATCAAACCATAGCATGAAACATATGGATCCAAATTAGCCCCTTATAGAATAACACGTAAACTAGGGTTTAAGCTTCTGTCACTCTAGCAACCCATCATCTCATAACTACTCCACAATGCTTTCCCTTAGGCCCAAAGATGGTGATGTGTCATGTAGTCGACATTCACATAACACCACTAAGGGAAACAACAACATAAATATCATCAAATTATCGAACAAATACCAAATTCACATGATTACTTATGACAAGACTTCTCTCGTGTCCTCAAGAACAAAATACTCACAAAACATATTCATGCTCAAGATTAGAGGGGTATTGAATATCATAATGGATCTGAATATATGATCTGCCACCAAATAAACCAACAAGCATCAACTACAAGATGTAATCAACACTACTAGCAACCCACATGTACCAATCTGAGGTTTTGATACAAAGATTGAATACAAGAGATGAACTAGGGTTTGATTTGAGATGGTGCTGGTGAAGATGTTGATGAAGATTGGTCCTCCCACAACGAGAGGATCGTTGGCGATGACGAAGGCTTCGATTTCCCCCTCCCGGAGGGAAGTTTCCCCGGCGGAATCGCTCCGCTAGAGAGCAAAAGTGTTCCTGCCCAGGTTTCGCCTCGAGATGGCGGCACTTCGTCCCGAAACCTTTCTTCTAAATTTTTCTAGGGCAAATGGCATCATATAGGAGAAGATGGGCCCTGGAGGCCTGCTAGGGGCGCCACAAGCTCGGGGGGCGCGCCCCTCAGGCTTGTGGCTACCTGGTGGGTCCCCCTCTGATATTTCTTTCGCCAATAATTTTAATATATTCCAAAATAAATATCCGTTAATTTTTAGCTCATTTGGAGATGTTCAGAAAAATGTCTCCGATATAGCCCTTTCTGGTCCAGAATTCCAGCTGCCGGCAATCTCCCTCTTTATGTGAAACTTGCAAAATAAGAGAGAAAAGGCATAAGAATTGTATCATAAAGTGAAATAACAGTCCATAATGCAATAAATATCAACATAAAAACATGATGCAAAATGGGCGTATCACTGTCATTGTATCAAAATTCCTGGAGTGCCATACTTGTTACCCACACCTATGCCTAACCATTTATCCATCAAGAATGGACAATTGCATTATGTTGCACAGGAAGGAGATGCTGCTTTTAACCAAGAAGGGCCAGAATCTGAACAAGTAGATGAAGAAGACCTCACCACCGACAAAGAGGAGGAGCAGCCCCAACAAGACTACACTACCTACATGGACCTCAGCAACCTCCAGGGCTCTATTGATGATATGAGCAACCTCGCCGCATCCCTTCGAGGCACGTCCGCCTACATGAACATGAACTTCTCCAACTAGAGCCAAGAGTGGGCTCCTGTCCAACCGCCACAATGATCTCGCTGGTTTAGGCTTGCAAGAGCCTAAGCTTGGGCGAGGTTATTACCACTTCTACATCAAGATGTGGCGGTATTTGAATAAATTGTAATGAGGTTGTACTTAAGCTCGAGGAGCTTCAAAACACTCATGTTGGTTTGTTCCTACACTTTGCTTTTTATTTGCTTTTGCTTTTTATTTTTGCCTTTGCGATTTTTTTCAGTTGCAAGTTAGTTTTCAAAAACTCAAAAAACCAAAAATCGAATAAGCTTTGCTTTGCACTTGTTCTTTTTTTAGCCCCTTGGAGTTCATTTCCATTTTGATTTCAGAGGACTTGATCTATGCCAGGACAATGAGGAATGCAAGAGTAAGGAAGAGAAGCGTGTAAATTCACAACCGTGAAGGTATGTCCTACGACCCCCTTCTTTTGCACTTGGATACTTAGAGTAGATGTAGTAGTTGTATGTGTCATATGTGTAGATGGGAGTGAGTCTTGATAGTTGTTACAAATGTTTTGCGCCAGTAGGTGAAATAATTTTGTAGCCTTTGTTTTCTTTAGTTTAGACAACTAAGACTTGCTGTGGGATAATTTTTAAAATAAAATTAATTTAACCAATTATAACTTTGCACAAGAGAAAGTCTTTCAAGACTTGGGAGTTGAGAAATTGTAGTGGAAGTGATGTTTGATGACCCACAAGTATAGGGGATCAATCGTAGTCCTTTCAATAAGTAAGAGTATCGAACCCAACAAGGAGCAGAAGGAAATGACAAGTGGTTTTTAGCAAGGTATTTTCTACAGGCACTGAAATTGTCGGTAACAGATAGTTTGATATCAAGATAATTTGTAACGAGCAAGTAATAGTAATGGTAAAAAAATTGCAGCAAGGTAGCCCAATCCTTTTTGTAGTAAAGGACAGGCCGGAATGGTCTATGATAATAAGTAAAATGTTCTTGAGGACACACGGGAATTTCATCTAGTCACCTTCATCATGTTTGTTTGATTCGCGTTTGCTACTTTGATAATTTGATATGTGGGTGGACCGGTGCTTGGGTGCTGTTCTTACTTGAACAAGCCTCCCACTTATGATTAACCCCTCTCGCAAGCATCCGCAACTACGAAAGAACAATTAAGATAAAATCTAACCATAGCATTAAACATATGGATCCAAATCAGCCCCTTACGGAATAGCGCATAAACTAGGGTTTAAGCTTCTGTCACTCTAGCAACCCATCATCTAATAACTACTCCACAATGCATTCCCTTAGGCCCAAAGATGGTAAAGTGTCATGTAGTCGATGTTCACATAACACCACTAAGGGAATCACAACATACACATCATCAAAATATCGAACGAATACAAAATTCACATGATTACTTATGACAAGACTTCTCCCATGTCCTCAAGAACAAAAGCAACTACTCACAAATCATATTCATGCTCAAGATCAGAGGGATAATAAATAGCATAATGGATTTGAACATATAATCTTCCACCAAATAAACCAACTAGCATCAACTACAAGATGCAATCAACACTACTAGTCACCCACAGGTACCAATCTAAGGTTTTGATACAAAGATTGAATACAAGAGATGAACTAGGGTTTTTGAGATGAGATGGTGCTGGTGAAGATGTTGATGAATATTGGTCCTCCCAAGGTGAGAGGGTTGTTGGTGATGATGATGGCTTTGATTTCCCCCTCCCGGAGGGAAGTATCCCCGACGGAATCGCTCCATAGAAGATCAAAAGTGCTCCTGCCCAGGTTCCACTTCGATGCGGCGGCGCTCCATCCTGAAAGTCCTTTCTTTATTTTTTCTAGGTCAAATAGGCTTATATACCAGAAGATGGGCACCGGAGGCTGGCCAGGGCCCCACTACCCACTAGGGCACGCCAGGGGGGTAGGCGCGCCCTAGTGCCTAGTGGACACCTGGGTGACCCCCTCTAGTTTTTCTTTTCTCCAGTATTTTTTACATATTTCAAAATAAATCTCCGTAAAATTTTAGGTCATTTAGAGATGTGCAGAATAGGTATCTCTGACATAGCATTTTCAGGTCCAGAATTCCAACTGCCGACAATCTCCCTCTTTGTATAAACCTTGCATATTATGAGAGAAAAGGCATTGGAATTATGATACGTCTCCAACGTATCTATAATTTTTTATTGTTCCATGCTATTATATTATCTGTTTTGGATGTTTTATATGCATTAATATGCTATTTTATATTATTTTTGTGACTAACCTATTAACCTAGAGCCCAGTGCCAGTTCCTGTTTTTGAGTTTCGCAGAAAAGGAATACCAAACGGAGTCCAAACGGAATAAAACTTTCGAGATGATCTTTCTTGGACCAAAAGGAAACTAGAGGACTTGGAGTGCAAGTCAGAGAAGCCACGAGGCGGCCACAAGGACGGAGGGCGCGCCCCCACCCTTGTGGGCCCCTCGTGCGTCTCCTGACCTAATTCTTTCGCCTATATATACTCTTATATGCCCAAACCACCAGAGGCATCCACGAAAAGACTTTTCCACCTTTTGAGTCTTTGCTTTTTAGTTTGACACAATCATCCTTGCTGTACACACCTTTTGAGAGAGACATGCATGAATCATGATTTATTAGAATACTGTTTGTTCTTCACTTATATCTTTTGAGCTAGGCAATTTTGCTCTAGTGCTTCACTTACATCTTTTTAGAGCACGGCGGTGGCTTTATTTTATAGAAATTGATGAACTCTCATGCTTCACTTATACTATTTTGAGAGTCTTTAAAACAGCATGGTAATTTGCTTTGGTTATAAATTTAGTCCTAATATGATAGGCATCCAAGAGGGATATAATAAAAACTTTCATATAAAGTGCATTGAATACTATGAGAAGTTTGATTCCTTATGATTGTTTTGAGATATGAAGATGGTGATATTAGAGTCATGCTAGTGAGTAGTTGTGAATTTGAGAAATACTTGTGTTAAGGTTTGTGAGTCCCGTAGCATGCACGTATGGTGAACCGTTATGTAATGAAGTTGGAGCATGAGATATTTTTTGATTGTCATCCTTTGTGTGGAAGTCGGGATCGCGCGATGGTTAACTCCTACCAACCCTTCCCCTAGGAGCATGCGTCTAGTACTTTGTTTTGATGACTAATAGATTTTTGCAATAAGTATGTGAGTTCTTTATGACTAATGTTGAGTCCATTGATTATATGCACTCTCACCCTTCCACCTTTGCTAGCCTCTCTAGTGCCGCGCAATTTTCGCCGGTACCATAAACCCACCATATACCTTCCTCAAAACATCCACCATACCTACCTATTATGGTATTTTCATAGCCATTCCGAGATATATTGCCATGCAACTTTCCACTGTTCTGTTTATTATGACACGCATCATCATTGTCATATTGCTTTGCATGATCATGTAGTTGACATCGTATTTTTGGCAAAGCCACCATTCATAATTCTTTCATACATGTCACTCTTGATTCATTGCACATCCCGGTACACCGCCGAAGGCATTCATATAGAGTCATATTTTGTTGTAGTATCGAGTTGTAATTTTTGAGTTGTAAGTAAATAGAAGTATGATGATTTTCATTATTAGAGCATTGTCCCATGTGAGAAAAAAAAGAGAAAAGAAAGAAAGAAAGAAAAAAAAGAAAAAAAAGAAGAAAGAAAAAAAGAAAAGAAAAAATAAAGAAAAAAAATGAGAGAAAAAGAGAGAAGGGGCAATGTTACTATCCTTTTTCCATACTTGTGCTTCAAAGTAGCACCATGATCTTCATGATAGAGAGTCTCCTATGTTGTCACTTTCAAATACTAGTGGTAATTTTTCATTATAGAACTTGGCTTGTATATTCCAACGATGGGCTTCCCCAAATTGCCCTAGGTCTTCATGAGCAAGCAAGTTGGATGCACACCCACTTAGTTTTCTTTTTGAGCTTTCATAAACCTATAGCTCTAGTGCATCCGTTGCATGGCAATCCCTACTCACTCACATTGATATCTATTGATGGGCATCTCCATAGCCCGTTGATACACCTAGTTGATGTGAGACTATCTCCCTCTTTTTGTCTTCTCCACAACCACCTTCTATTCCACCTATAGTGCTATGTCCATGGCTCACGCTCATGTATTGCGTGAAAGTTGAAAAAGTTTGAGAATACTAAAGTATGAAACAATTGCTTGGCTAAAACCGGGGTTGTGCATGATTTGAGTATTTTGTGTGATGAAGATGGAGCATAGCCAGACTATATGATTTTGTAGGGATAAGCTTTCTTTGGCCATGTTATTTTGAGAAGACATAATTATCTTGTTAGTATGCTTGAAGTATTATTGTTTTTATGTCAATATTAAAGTTTTGTTTTGAATCATACGGATATAAACATTCATGCCACAATAAAGAAATTACATGGATAAATATGTTAGGTAGCATTCCACATCAAAAATTCTGTTTTTATCATTTACCTACTCGAGGACGAGCAGGAATTAAGCTTGGGGATGCTTGATAGTCTCCAACGTATATATAATTTTTGATTGTTCCATGCTATTATATTATCTATTTTGGATGTTTTATATGCATTAATATGCTATTTTATATTATTTTTGGGACTAACCTGTTAACCTAGAGCCCAGTGTCACTTCCTGTTTTTTCCCTGTTTTTGAGTTTCACAGAAAAGGAATACCAAACGGAGTCCAAACGGAATAAAACTTTCGCGATGATCTTTCTTGGACCAAAAGGAAACCAGAGGACTTGGAGTGCAAGTCAGAGAAGCCACGAGGCAGCCACAAGGACGGAGGGCGCGCCCAGGGGGGTAGGGCGCGCCCCCCACCCTTGTGGGCCCCTCGTGCGTCTCCTGACCTAATTCTTTCACCTATATATACTCTTATATGCCCAAACCACTAGAGGCATCCACGAAAAGACTTTTCCACCGCCGCAACCTTCTGTACCCGTGAAATCCCATCTAGGGGACTTTTCCGATGTTCTGCCGGAGGGGGATTCAATCACGGAGGGCTTCTACATCAACACCATTTCCCTTCCGATGAAGCGTGAGTAGTTTACCTCAGACCTACGGGTCCATAGCTATTAGCTAGATGGCTTCTTCTCTCTCTTTGATTCTCAATACCACGTTCTCCTCGATGTTCTTGGAGATCTATTCGATGTAATACTTTTTTTGCGGTGTGTTTGCCGAGAACCGATGAATTGTGGTTTTATGATCAGCTTATCTATGAATATTATTTGAATCTTCTCTGAATTCTTTTATGCATGATTTGATATCTTTGCAAGTCTCTTCGAACTATCGATTTGGTTTGGCCAACTAGATTGGTTTTTCTTGCAATGGGAGAAGTGCTTAGCTTTGGGTTCAATCTTGCGGTGTCCTTTCCCAGTGACAGTAGGGGCAGCAAGGCACGTATTGTATTGTTGCCATCGAGGATAAAAAGATGGGGTTTTCATCATATTGCTTGAGTTAATTCCTCTACATCATGTCATCTTTCTTAATGCGTTACTCTGTTCTTCATGAACTTAATACTCTAGATGCAGGCGGGAGTCGGTCGATGTGTGGAGTAATAGTAGTAGATGCAAAATCATTTCGGTCTACTTGACACGGACGTGATGCCTATATTCATGATCATTGCCTTAGATATCATCATAACTTTGCGCTTTTCTATCAATTGCTCAGCAGTAATTTGTTCACCCACCGTATTATTTTCTATCTTGAGAGAAGCCTCTAGCGAAACCTATGGCCCCCGGGTCTATTTTCCATCATACAATCTTCTACTTTCCAATCTATGAGTTTCCGATCTACTATTTTGCAATCTTTTACTTTCCAATCTATAAAACAAAAATACCAAAAATATTTACTTTACCGTTTATCTACCTTTATCAGATCTCACTTTTGCGAGTAACCGTGAAGGGATTGACAACCCCTTATCGCGTTGGGTGCAAGTTTGGTGTTTGTTTGTGCAGGTATTCGGTGACTTGCGTGTTGTCTCCTACTGGATTGATACCTTGGTTCTCAAAACTGAGGGAAATACTTACTCTACTTTGCTGCATCAACCTTTCCTCTTCAAGGGAAAAACCAGCGCAAGCTCAAGAAGTAGCAGGAAGAATTTCTGGCGCCGTTGCCGGGGAGATCTACACCAAGTCAAGACATACCAAGTACCCATCATAAAATCTCATCTCTCGCATTACATTATTCGCCATTTGCCTCTCATTTTCCTCTCCCCCACTTCTAAAACGATTTTCGAAAAGATTTGCCTTTTTCTTCGCCCCTTTATTTGCCTTTTTATTCGCCCTTCTTTCCGTTCGATCTTTTGTTTGCTTGTGCTACCATGTGCCTTCTTTTTGCTCGCATCTTCGCTTGCTAAAAGTTTATGGATCCTCATCCACTTGCTAATCTTTTTAAGAGATCCAATTATGATGAACCAATTTCTAGTGATTTGAGTGCACTAGATTATCTTTATGAAGTTTTGCTTGAAATTGGTGAATCTAAAAATTGTGATGAAGTGTTAAAAGAAGAAATCTATGAAGTGATTCACGATAGCTCCTTGGATGAAAAGCATGATTGCAATGGTTCTACTATAAATTCTATTAATGTCAATTATGTTGATGATATGCAAAACCCTAAGCTTGGGGATGCTAGTTTTGCTATGTCCACTACTTGTTGCAATGATCATGATTGGGGTGATTTTTCTTATGATCTTGAAAATTTATTTAAGCCCCATGATGAATATGAGAATGATAATAATGTTTGCAATAATATTGCAAGTGGGTTTGGAAGAGTGTCAACTGTAGATCCCACATATTTGGAGAATATTCAATCTTATGAAATTTTTGATAAAAGTGGGTTTGGAGAGGTCATGACTTCAGTTAATATTAATCCCACTATTTTGGAAGAGTGTCAACTTCGCATGTATGTGGATCATGTTGAGAATATGTTATGTGATAGCTATATTGTTGAATTTTATTATGATCCTACATGTAATTATTATGAGAGAGGAAAATATGGTTGTAGAAATTTTCATGTTACTAAATTACCTCTCTTCATGTTGAGATTGCTATCGTCTCTTTCTTCTTCCTTGAATATGCTAGTTTTTGCTTGGCTTGATAATTTGTTTGCTTATAAAATGCCTATGCATAGGAAGTATGTTAGACTTAGATGTGTTTGTCACGTGTTTTATGATGCTCACTTTGTGCTTCAATTCTTCTCTTTTATGTGAGCACCATTGAAATTATCAATGCCTAGCTAAAAGGCTTTAAAGAAAAGCGCTTGTTGGGAGACAACCCAATATTTTTCCTTGCTGTTTTTCAATAAATAATTCATATAGCCTCTGGTTAGATGTAGTTTTATGTTTTAATTTGTGTTTGTGCCAAGTAAGACCTTTGGGATAGCTTACGGTGATAGTTGATTTGATCTTGCTGAAAAACAGAAACTTTTGCGCCCAATAAAATAATTTTTATAATTCACAGAAGAGTGATTTTGAGTTGATTATTTTTGCAGAAGATTAATAAACAAATTACTTAGGTCGTCCTAATTTTTCAGAATTTTTAGAGTTACATAAGTATTCGAGATTTCCAGATTGCTACAGACTGTTCTGTTTTTGACAGATTCTGTTTTCTATGTGTTGTTTGCTTATTTTGATGAATCTATGGGTAATATCGGGGGGTATGAACCATGGAAAAGTTGGAATACAGTAGATATTACACCAATATAAATAAATAATGATTTCACAACAGTACCAAAAGTGGTGGTTTATTTTCTTATACTAACGGAGCTTATGAGATTTTCTGTTGAGTTTTTTGTTGTGAAGTTTTCAAGTTTTGGGTAAGGATTTGATGGACTATGGAATAAGGAGTGGCAAGAGCCTAAGCTTGGGGATTTCTAAGGCACCCCAAGGTAATATTCAAGGACAACCAAGAGCCTAATCTTGGGGATGCCCCGGAAGGCATCCCCTCTTTCGTCTTCGTCTATCGGTAACTTTAGTTGAGGCTATATTTTTATTCACCACATGATATGTGTTTTGCTTGGAGCGTCTTGTATGATTTGAGTCTTTGCTTTTTAGTTTGACACAATTATCCTTGCTGTACACACCTTTTGAGAGAGACACGCATGAATCGTGATTTATTAGAATACTGTTTGTGCTTCACTTATATCTTTTGAGCTAGGCAATTTGCTCTAGTACTTCACTTACATCTTTTTAGAGCACGGCGGTGGCTTTATTTTATAGAAATTGATGAACTCTCATGCTTCACTTATATTATTTTGAGAGTCTTTAAAACAGCATGGTAATTTGCTTTGGTTATAAATTTAGTCCTAATATGATAGGCATCCAAGAGGGATATAATAAAAACTTTCATATAAAGTGCATTGAATACTATGAGAAGTTTGATTCCTTATGATTGTTTTGAGATATGAAGATGGTGATATTAGAGTCATGCTAGTGAGTAGTTGTGAATTTGAGAAATACTTGTGTTAAGGTTTGTGAGTCCCGTAGCATGCACGTATGGTGAACCGTTATGTAACGAAGTTGGAGCATGAGATATTTTTTGATTGTCATCCTTTGTGTGGAAGTCGGGATCGCGCGATGGTTAACTCCTACCAACCCTTCCCCTAGGAGCATGCGTCTAGTACTTTGTTTCGATGACTAATAGATTTTTGCAATAAGTATGTGAGTTCTTTATGACTAATTTTGAGTCCATGGATTATACGCACTCTCACCCTTCCACCTTTGCTAGCCTCTCTAGTGCCACGCAATTTTCGCCGGTACCATAAACCCACCATATACCTTCCTCAAAACAGCCACCATACCTACCTATTATGGCATTTTCATAGCCATTCCGAGATATATTGCCATGCAACTTTCCACTGTTCTGTTTATTATGACACGCATCATCATTGTCATATTGCTTTGCATGATCATGTAGTTGACATCGAATTTTTGGCAAAGCCACCGTTCATAATTCTTTCATACATGTCACTCTTGATTCATTGCACATCCCGGTACACCGCCGAAGGCATTCATATAGAGTCATATTTTGTTGTAGTATCGAGTTGTAATTTTTGAGTTGTAAGTAAATAGAAGTATGATGATTGTTTGTGCAGGTATTCGGTGACTTGTGTGTTGTCTCCTACTGGATTGATACCTTGGTTCTCAAAACTGAGGGAAATACTTACTCTACTTTGCTGCATCACCCTTTCCTCTTCAAGGGAAAAACCAGCGCAAGCTCAAGAAGTAGCAAATTACTCCACAACGTGTTATATTGAATGAAAACACTATAAATAACAGTAGGAAAACATGATGCAAAATGGACGTATCCACTCCCCCAAGCTTAGACATCCCTTGTCCTCAAGTGAAAACCGATATCAATAATCATGTCCACATGTTTAGAGAGAGAGAGAGAGGTGTCGATAAAAATAGAATACAGACATAGTAGCATCATGATCATTATTATAACAACAATTAACTTTATCATAAAACTTCTCATGAGCAAGTAACAATTCATCACAACATCAAAGTATAAGGAATAAACTTTCTTAAAAACTAACAAACTATGTTTTCAGTCAACAATGCAATTGCAATTCATCATATTTTCAGGAAGGGTCTTGTGTCGGAGCCTTTTTTGCAAGACCACATACTCAACCATCATTTAGTCTTCTATGATTGCTAACACTCACACCATACACCATATATACGGAGCAAAAGGTTTCAGCCAGACACATAGAAAGATAGGGGCTTACAATTTTGCCTCCCAACTTATTCACCTCAAGGGTTATGTCAACAATAATAACTCATGATCACTCATATACAACTAGGTATATGTGCCTAGATCTTTCCCCACCACATGATGCTTGCAAAAGAGAAAAATAAAAAGGAATAGAGGAGGATACTGTTGATTCTTGCATAAAAAGTAAATACATAAAAGTAAAAGATAGGCCCTTCGCAGAGGGAAGCAGAGGTTGCCATGCGCTTTTTATTTTTGGATGCACAAGCTCTTAGTGCAAATGAACATCATGTTATATTGCCCCTTGTGATAGCAACCTTTATTATGCAGTCCGTCGCTTTTATTACTTTGCCATCACAAGTTCGTACAATGCTTATTTTCCCTTACACTAAAAGATCATACATATTTAGATGCAATTTTTATTGCCTTATGCACCGATGACAACATACTTGAAGGATCTTCTTCAATCCATAGGTAGGTATAGTGGACTCTCATAACTTGAAATTGGGTTTAAGGTTTTTGGATGCATAAGTAGTATCTCTACTTAGTGCGGATTTTTGGCTAGCAAAGATATTGGGCAAACACCACATGTTGGAGGATCGATGACAATATAACTTCTATGTGAATATGAACAAACATAAATCATTACGTTGTGTTCCATGTCCAACGTCAACAATTTGACTTAAAATATTTAATGGGGGCTCACAATCATAAAAGATGTCCAAGATAGTATATTTGCACGTGAATCTTCTCTTCCCTTATTAATTTATTTCATGAATTGCATCATTGACCAATGTTATGTTTGTCAACTTTTAATAAATTTTACTACTTATACTCCTTACGTAATGTCATTACCTTCCATGAGATTAGCATATGATATTTTTCATTACTTTCTTTATTTTGATTGAAACATAAAAATAAAGAAGCAAAAACTCAAACTAAACTTTATCATATAACTCTCACTCGATTACATAGAAAGATAGATCACGAAACTAGCACTTGAAAATAGATCATACTAAACTTTTATTCAACTAAATCACGAAATAACTAAGGATCGAACTAAAAATAGATGAAGATAACAGAGGCGATGGTGATACGATACTGATACGTCTCCAACGTATCTATAATTTATGAAGTATTCATGCTGTTATATTATCATTCTTGGATGTTTTACAATCATTTTATAGCAACTTTATATCATTTTTTTGGGACTAACCTATTGACCTAGTGCCCAGTGCCAGTTGCTGTTTTTGCTTGTTTTTTACATCGTAGGAAATCAATATCAAACGGAGTCCAAACACCGCGAAACTTTTTGTGGATTTTTTATGGACCAGAAGACATCCAATGGGCCAGAGCAGCACCTGGGGGTGCCCCGAGGGGGGCACAACCCACCAGGGCGCGCCTGGGGGCCTAGGCGCGCCCAGGTGGGTTGTGCCCACCTCGGTGGCCTCCCGCACCCCCTCTTCGCCCTATAAATCATCAAATATTCCAAAAACCCTGGGGGTGACCCTAGATCAGAAGTTCCACCGCCGCAAGGCCTCTGTATCCACGAGATCCAATCTAGACCCCGTTTCGGCACCCTGCCGGAGGGGGAGATCATCACCGGTGGCCATCTTCTTCATCCCGGCGACCACCACAATGAGGAGGGAGTAGTCCACCCTCGGGGCTGAGGGTTTGTACCAGTAGCTATGTGTTTAATCTCTCTCTCTCTCGTGTTCTTGAGATGTCACGATCTTGAGGTATCGCGGGCTTTGTTAATATAGTCGGATCATGTGGTGTTTTCCCCTCTCTATCTTGTTGTGATGAATTGAGTTTTCCCTT
The DNA here is from genome assembly GCA_011799875.1 of Thinopyrum elongatum. Classification (NCBI taxonomy): domain Eukaryota; kingdom Viridiplantae; phylum Streptophyta; class Magnoliopsida; order Poales; family Poaceae; genus Thinopyrum; species Thinopyrum elongatum. The sequence continues at coordinate 502,316,727 of CM022303.1, forward strand.
TGAGATTTCGTTTTACCGGATTGAATACTTTTATGGATTTGAGAGCACTTGATATATGTCTTGCATACGAATACCCGTGGTGACAATGGGGTATTATATTGATTCACTTGATGTATGTTTTGGCACTCAACTCGAGGATTCCCGAGGTGACATTGGGGTAATCTATGCATAGGGGTTGATGCACGTTCTTGTCTTTGTTTCTCCGGTAGAAATCTTGGGGCACTCTTTGAAGTTCTTTGTGTTGGATTGAGTATTATGAATCTGAAATTATTTGGTGTTATTTTAGTACGAACTCTTGGATAGATCGATCGGAAAGAATAGCTTCGAGGTGGTTTCGTACCCTACAAACGATTTCTTCTTATGTTCTCCGCTAGATAGGAACTTCGGAGTGATTCTTCATCGCACGTTGAGGGATGGTTATATGATCCAATTATATTAGCATTGTTGAGAGATTGCACTAGCGAAAGTACGGACCCTAGGCCTTGTTTTCAAGCATTGCAATACCGTTTGTGCTCACTTTTGTCACTTGCTATCTTGTTGTTTTTATTTATAGATTATAAAATATATTTATACCATCCATATTACACTTTTATCACCATCTCTTCGCCGAACTGGTGCACCTATATAATTTGCCATTGTATTGGGTGTGTTGGGGACACAAAAGATTTCTTGTATTTGGTTGCAGGGTTGTTTGAGAGAGACCATCTTCATCCTATGCCTCCCACGGATTGATAAACCTTAGGTCATCCACTTGAGGGAAATTTGCTACTGTCCTACAAAACTCTGTGCTTGGAGGCCCAACACGAGTCTACAAGAGCAAGTTGTGTAGTAGACATCAAGCTCTTTTCTGGCGCCGTTGCCGGGGAGGTTAGGTAAGCGGCACTCACACCCCGTCAACGAAGCTCTTTTCTGGCGCCGTTGCCGGGGAGGTGAGTGCTTGAAGGTATATCTTTAGATCTTGCAATCGAATTTTTTAGTTTCTTGTTTTATCACTAGTTTGGTTTATACAAAGAAAACTACAAAAAATGGAATTGAGGTTGCATCATATTATTCATCTTTATAATGTCTTTCGTGAAAATGATGGAAAGGAAAATTGTGCTCAATTTATAGAAGAAGAATTCAATAAAATATTTGGCATAAACCTCCTATTTATGATGGAAAGGAAAATTGTGCTCAATTGATAGATGAGAATATTTACTATGATGAAAGCATGCCTCCTATTTATGATGATTATGGTGATGACATGTATGCTATAAAGAGTAATGATATCCATGAAACTTGTCATCATGATTTTAATGCTCAATATGATTATGCCAATCAAGAATCCCATGATAGTTATTTTGTTGTGTTTGCTCCCACTACTATTCATGAGAATAAATTTGCTTATGTGGAGAGTAATAAAAAAATTATGCATGTGGCTCATGAAAAGAATGCTTTATGTGATAGCTATATTGTTGAATTCATTCATGATGCTACTGAAAATTATTATGAGAGGGGAACATATGCTTTTACATATTGCAATAATATCAAGTTTCCTCTTTATGTGTTGAAAATATTGAAGTTATGCTTGTTTTACCTTCCTATGCTAGTTGATTCTTGCTCCCATAATTTGTTTGCTCACAAAGTCCTTATTCATAGGAAGTGGGTTAGGCTTAAATGTGCTAGTCATATGCTTCTTGATGCTCTTGTTATGTTTCAATTCTTATCTTTTATGCGAGCATCATTGAAATCATCATGCCTAGCTAAAAGGCATTAAAGAAAAGCGCTTGTTGGGAGACAACCCAACACTTTTACCTACTGTTTTTGTGTGTTCACACGGTTAGGCTACTGTAATGATCTTGTTTTATAGCTTTTGTTTCAATAAAGTGCCAAGTAAAGCCTCTGGGATAGTGTGGATGATAGTTGACTTGATTCTGTGCAAAAACAGAAACTTTTGCGTCCAGTGAAGAAATTCCTGTCTTTACTGGAACGTGGGAAAATTATGAATTTTTTACAGGTGATATATATGCAAATTCTCTACGTTTTCCTAATTTTTCAGAATTTTTGGAGTAGCATAAGTATGGTTGGAGTACATATTATTACAGACTGTTCTGTTTTTGACAGATTCTGTTTTGAATGCATAGTTTGCTTGTTTTCTAGTTATATGGCTTATATTGCTCAATATAAATTGTGGAAATGATATGCTACAGTAGGTATTGTGTGGAAACAATTATGAATCTTGTCTTTGACAGTACCAAAGTGAAATGGTTTGCTCTTTATCATACTAACCTATCTCACGAAGTTCCGTTAAGTTTTGTGTGATTGAAGTTTTCAAGTTTTGGGTGAGATGTTGATATGAGGAGAATAAGGAGTGAAAAGACCCTAAGCTTGGGGATGCCCAAGGCACCCCAAGGTAATATTCAAGGAAGATCCAAGCAACTAAGCTTGGGGATGCCCCGGAAGGCATCCCCTCTTTCGTCTCCAACATTATCGGTAACCTCACTTGGAGCTACATTTTTATTCGTCACATGATATGTGTTTTGCTTGGAGCATCATTTTCTTGTTAGTATTTGATTGCTGTTATTTATAATAATGTTTTGCATCTTTCTTTTCAATAAAAATGTCAAGGATAGCCTTCACCATGCTTATTTTGCAAATATATGAGTTGCTGTTTCAAAACAGAAAGTTTATCGCTGTTGTAATAATTCTACAGAAAAGTCAGAATGTGATAAAATGTTGAAACTTTTTGCAAAATAATCTATGATAAATTTTCTACAGTGTGGTAAATTTTCAGATTTTTTTGAGTTAGGGAACTATGAGTACAATTGCATTCTTTATAGACTGTACTGCTTTGGCAGATTGCTGCTATGTTTGCATTGTTTGCATATGTTTGCTTGTTTAATGATTCTATTTGAGGGTAGGAGTATTAAATATGCAGAGGCATTTAGTATGCAATGTTGAATAATAATTTTAGTGATTTGCTACAGTAGAGAATGATAAGGTTTTTTCATTGGTTTATACTAACTTATCTCACGAGTTCTTGATGAGTTTTGTGTGGATGAAGTTTTTAAGACTTAGGGAAACCGTGATATAAAATGAATTAAGGAGACACAAAAGCTCAATCTTGGGGATGCCCAAGGCATCCCAAGATAATATTTCAAGAAGTCTCAAGCATCTAAGCTTGGGGATGTGTAACACCCCCTTGTAATAAGCTCTGTGACACTCTGTTAAAACTGCCAAGTCTTATGGGTTAATGATCCAACTCAAATTCACATCTGAAAATCAACTCAAATTCAAAAGTGAAATATAAAGTTGGTCAAACTCTGTTGGGAAAATGTTCATTAAATGGCAAATAATCCAGGAACATTGCTAAAACCAATATCAAAATATTTGGAGTTGGACAAGTAACTCAAACAAGATGAAACAGCACCCAAAACAGCAATATTAATTCATTTAAAATCATTACAAATTCAAATGGCTTCCAAATCTGTCCAAACCACTTTTTGGTGAGAGATAATATTGCATTGCAATATTTGGGCCAACTTCCACATTTTTCAAAAGAGCACAAGTGGCCTAATCATTTTGAAACAGAAAAAGGAATAAAAGAAAAGGAAGAAGAGAAATAAGAAAAGGAGAACGCTACTGTTGGCTGGGCCTAAGTGCATAGTGTGCAGCCCAGTCCAACAGCAGCCCACACCGTCTCCCTCCTCCCCGTGTCGTCTTCGTCGTGGCTGCGCGCGCGCGCGCCGGCCAAGCGGCGACACGGCGGCAGCCACCGACGAAACAGGGAGGCTGAGGGGATAAGGACGCGCCCGTGCATCTCCCCTGGCTCCTTCCGTCACTTCCCCGTCCTCTCCTCGCTCGCCTCGCCTCTTCTCCCCTCTCCAGATCCGGAGCAGAGCGCCGTCGCCGCCGCGTTTCCGTCGCAGCCGCGGCCACCGCCATCGCCTCGGGTCACCATGGTGCCGAAGGGGTTGCCGTCGTCTTCCTCGTCGATTGAAGGCCCCAGCTGGTGCTAGGAGGCCCTGTAGCTGCCGGACACCGCCGTCCCCTTCTTCCCCAACCCCGGTGCCCGCCGGCGAATTCGACGACCCCTGCTGCTACAAAGCTGTCGAGGGCTTTTCTTGGCCGCTCGGTGAGCACCCGCACTCCTCTCTCTCCCCTAGGTAACCGCGTAGCTCCCCTGGTTAGCTGCTGCGCTGTCGCCGCCGTGACCGAGCTCTGCTCGCCGCCGTTGAGCTCCAGGCTCACCCACCAGTGCACCTCGAGTTCGTTCGAGCGCGTCACCGTGTTCAGTAGGTCGCTAGGAGTACATAGCACATGCGCGCGCGCTTCCTAGAGCTCCGCAGCCTCGAATCCGTTGACGCCCGAGCTCCGTCCGCCGCTTTGAGCTTGTTTCCGGCGAGCTCCGACCACCTTAGCCCGCGGGACTGGCGCCGTTGGACGCGGTTCGTTCTCAGCTCTCGAACGCGCCCAAGCACGCTGCGACTGGTGCCCTGTAGCTCGATTCCGAGCAACTCCGGTGCTCGGCCGCCGCAGATTTGGTTGCCGGAGCTTATTCCGGCGACGACGCTGGTGAGGCTGACCTGGCACTGACGTGTGGCGCCGCCTGAGCCACTGACGGGTGGGCCCAACTGACTCGTTGACCGAGTCAACGCGCTGACATGGCAGCACAGTGCCACTGACGTGTGGGCCCCGGCGACTAATTAAACTAATTAAGCATTTAATTAAATAAAGTTAATTAGATTAGCCTAATGTCTCACTGACAAGTGGGGCCCGCCCCCTAATTAACCCTGTGGATTAAGTTAATTCACTGTTAAGATAAACAGAGACTGACATGTGGGTCCCACATGTCATATTTGACTCTGGTCAGCGCCTGTTGACCGCTGACGTCACAGTGATGTCATGCTGACGTCATAATTCATTTTCTGTTAAATAAATAAATTCCAGAAATTCAAATAATCTTTGAAAATTAATAACTTTTAAACCGTAGCTCAGATCGAAAAAGTTAAAACATGAAAGTTGCTCAGAACGACGAGACGAGTCTGATCGTGCCGTCTGTTTCTTCATCGGAACCCCCTATGTAGGAGAACTCGTAACTCCGGACCCGAATCCGGCAGATGAATAGTGCACACACGTCGGATATTAAATCCCAGATTAATTCTAAAAATAACTAAAATGACTTAGATTCATAATTAGGCAACCCTGCACTGCATCATAGCATCACACGCACCGTATTGCATTTGTCTGCATTATGTTTACCTGTTTCTTCCCCCCTCTTCTCTCTCGATAGACCCCGACGTTGACGTAGCTCCCGAGGCAGACGCAGCTCAGGAGTACGACTACGTCCCCGACGACACCACCGACGACCTTGCCCTTGGCCCCGAGCAAACAGGCAAGCACCCCCATTTTGAGCATGCCTATATCGCCTATTCTCTTCTCTCTTATGCTTGCATTAGAACTGCTACTGCTACTGTTTTCCTATATCTACTGCATAGCCTGATTATTGTACCCTGCTTTGTTACCTTACTGGTTATCCTAGACTGCTTAGTATAGGCTGGGTAGAGACACGACAGAGACCCCCACTTGATCCCGACTGCCCTGCTGGACATCAGAAGACACGATCATCGGGATTGAAGACTAGACCCTGGCACCGCACATCACTCCCCCTTAGTTGCCGACACTGCTGGGTTACCGTCGAGTGCCGAGGGTGATACCTCGTCAGCACTTATGATGATAACCTTGTAGGTTAGTTACTCGATCGTGGTAAGCGAGGGTGATTCCTCCTACACCACCCCCGATAACGACATCGTCGCGCAACTCCTCAAGTGTGGACCTCGAGGGTGATTCCTCCTTCGTTCACCTTGATGATAACATCGAGCGGGAATTCCATCGAGGGTGATTCCTCAGGGTTCCCTTCGGTGTCAGACACACAGGTACTGTTGTTGAGTTGAATTGCACTAAACCATGATACTAAAGACGGGTCGGCCCTGAGGGGTACCCGCGTGAGCTTATTGCGAAGTGATGTGAAGTCGGGTTGACCTGGATGGAGCCCGCAAGATAACACGAGGCGTGGCCGGGCATTCTTAGCCCTTGCCGCAAGTCCTCAAGACGGGGCGACGGGGTCACATCGATCGTGAGTCTCTGCTCGTTTCCGCGCGCTCCTAATCCACTACGGTTTGGATATTTGATCCGAGGGGCCTCTGGCCCGATAGCACTGACCATCACGTGGGCATAGTATGGGCGTTCTGCATCGTATACATCAGCCGAAGCTTGTTTGACGTCAGTAAGGAGCGGCGCACGCCGAGTTGGACTGGGAACGCAACCGCGCTTGTATAAGGGGTTGCTAGGTCTGCTCTCGGTGGACCTGTAACATGCAGGAGTTCCCGGGGCGATGGCCCAAGACCCCTGGGGGCATAGGTTTAGTCCGGCGTGCTGACCTCTCTTATAAGCCTAGGTCGGGTTGCGGCGTGTTGCTTAGCCAAGGCCGGGCATGACCCAGAAAAGTGTGTCCGGCCGGAGTTAAGCGAGCGTGGTGGGTAAGTTGGTGCACCCCTGCAGGGAAGAAACTTCTATCGATAGCCTGTCCTACGGTAACGGACACTCAGAGTTGTATCCCGATCGGTACAACTAGAACATGTGATGAGAACTGGATAGTACGGCTCTGGGATTGCTTTCTCGCAGGGAGTCGAGAAAGGATCTCAGGTCGAGGTTGATGATACTACTACTACTATACATTATGTTGATCTGGTCTCTTCTAATGCTGCAAGACTGTCAAAGATTGTTGAAGATGCTAGTCTTCGATAGGACTAGGCTTCCCCCTCTATTCTGGCATTTCTGCAGCCCAGTCCACATATACAGCCATTCCTTTGACAATGTTGCATATGTAGTGTAGATCCTTGCTTGCTGAGTACTTCGGATGAGTACTCACGTTTGGTTTACTTTCTTTTTCCCCCATATTCCATTTGATGCCACCAGACGACGGAGCCCTTGAGCCAGACGCCCCAGCCGATGACCAGTACTACTACCCGCCTGGCGAGTACTACTACTACGAGGAGCCGACTGACGACCAGGAGTAGGATCGGAGGGTCCAGGGCAGGAGGCCTACGCCTTTCGATCGTAGTATTTTATTTTACCCCGCCTCTGTGAAGGCCTATTCCTCTCTCTGTAATATATCTGTACTCAGATATCTGATGCTTCCGCTGACGCTTGTATGCCATTGAGCTATGTATTCGAGCCCTCGAGGCCCTGGCTTGTAATATAAAGCTTGTATGACTTTATTTATGTTTTAGAGTTGTGTTGTGATATCTTCAAGTGAGTCCTTAGGCTTGATCGTGCGCATTTGTGTGCATGATTAGTGCACGATTAAGCCGGGGTCATCACAGGATGCCCCGGTAGGCATCCCACATTTCTTCATCAACAATTATCGGTTAGTATCGGTTGAGCCTAAGTTTTTGCTTCTTCACATGAGTTGTGCTATTCTTGGAATGTCATTTTGTTTTGTTTTGCTTGCTGTTTTAATAAAATACTTAAATCTGAAAGTTTTTAAATAAGAGAGAGTCCACAATTAGTTACCTATTTACTTAACTACTCGCTTGATCTTCACTTATATCTTTTTGGAGTAGCTTGTCATTTACTCTTGTGCTTCACTTATATCCTATGAGTAAATTGTTGAATGAATTGAATATCATGAAGTTGAAATTATATGTTCATATCATGCCTAGTGGTAGCTTCACATTGGGTTTAGAAAGTGAAATCTTTTGAGGCTTGACAATCACAATATTGGTCATACAAGCAATTCATGAATGATTAGTAGAAGGAAGAGAACTTTCACATGCAAATACACTATCTTGGAAATCTTTTGTGATTGTGAGCCCCCATCAAAATATTATATGCCAAAAAAATTTACATTGGACAAGGAAGAAAACTTAATGATTTATGTTTGTTCATATTCACATAGAAGTTATATTGTCATAGATCCTTCAACATGTGGTGCTTGCACCCCATCTTTGCTAGCCAAAAATTCCGCACTAAGTAGAGATACTACTTGTGCATCCAAAAACCCTTAAACCCAAATCTTATTTTCAAGAGTCCATCATACCTACCTATGGATTGAGTAAGATCCTTCAAGTAAGTTGTCATCGGTGCAATAAGGCAATAAAAATTGCTTCTAAAAGTGTAAGATCATTTAGTGTAAGAGAAAATTGAGCGTTGTACGAACTTGTGATGGTAATGAAATAAAAGCGACAGACTGCATAATAAAGGTTGCCATCACAAGGGGAAATATAACGTGACGTTCTTTTGCACTAAGGGGTTGAGCATACAAACAAATAAGCACATGGCAACCTCTGCTTCCCTCTGCGAAGGGCCTATCTTTTACTTTTATGTATTTACTTTTATGCAAGAGTCAAAGTTTTTCTCTCTATTCCTTTTTTATTTTTCTCCTTTGGCAAGCATCATGTGGTGAGGAAAGATCTAGGCACATATGTCCAGTTGGATATGGGTGGCATGACTTATTATTGTTGACATCACCCTTGAGGTGAATATGTTGGGAGGCGAAATTATAAGCCCCTATCTTTCTATGTGTCCGGTTGAAACGTTTTGCTCATGTGTATGCGGTGAGTATTAGCAATCATGGAAGACTATATGATGGTTGAGTATGTGGAGATCTTACTTAAACTTTGTTGAATAAGTTGAATTGCAATTGTTTGGTGACTGAGAACATAGGTTGTTGAGTTTCAAGAGAATTCATTGTTTGAACCTTAACATGTGAATTGGTTGCTACTTTAACATGAGAAGTTTTATAAGAAAGAATTGCTGTTATGATGCTAGGAAAAGTGATTGAAATTGTCATTGATCAAACTTGTGCACTTTGCTAGCATTCACACTTCATAAATTATTTCTTTTATCATTTACCTACTCAAGGACGAGTAGGAATTAAGCTTGGGGATGCTGATACGTCTCCAACGTATCTATAATTTATGAAGTATTCATGCTGTTATATTATCATTCTTGGATGTTTTACAATCATTTTATAGCAACTTTATATCATTTTTTTGGGACTAACCTATTGACCTAGTGCCCAGTGCCAGTTGCTGTTTTTGCTTGTTTTTTACATCGCAAGAAATCATTATCAAACGGAGTCCAAACACCACGAAACTTTTTGTGGATTTTTTATGGACCAGAAGACATCCAATGGGCCAGAGCAGCACTTGGGGGGTGCCCCGAGGGGGGCATAACCCACCAGGGCGCGCCAGGGTTTTTGGAATATTTGATGATTTATAGGGCGAAGAGGGGGTGCGGGAGGCCACCGAGGGGGGCACAACCCACCAGGGCGCGCCTGGGGGCCAAGGCGTGCCCAGGTGGGTTGTGCCCACCTCGGTGGCCTCCCGCACCCCCTCTTCGCCCTATAAATCATCAAATATTCCAAAAACCCTGGGGTGACCCTAGATCAGAAGTTCCGCCGCCGCAAGGCCTCTGTATCCACGAGATCCAATCTAGACCCCGTTCTGGCACCCTGCCAAAGGGGGAGATCATCACCGGTGGCCATCTTCTTCATCCCGGCGACCACCACGATGAGGAGGGAGTAGTCCACCCTCGGGGCTGAGGGTTTGTACCAGTAGCTATGTGTTTAATCTCTCTCTCTCTCGTGTTCTTGAGATGTCACGATCTTGAGGTATCGCGGGCTTTGTTAATATAGTCGGATCATATGGTGTTTTCCCCTCTCTATCTTGTTGTGATGAATTGAGTTTTCCCTTTGAGATTTCGTTTTATCGGATTGAATACTTTTATGGATTTGAGAGCACTTGATATATGTCTTGCATACGAATACCCGTGGTGACAATGGGGTATTATATTGATTCACTTGATGTATGTTTTGGCACTCAACTCGCGGATTCCCGAGGTGACATTGGTGTAATCTATGCATAGGGGTTGATGCACGTTCTTGTCTTTGTTTCTCCGATAGAAATCTTGGGGCACTCTTTGAAGTTCTTTGTGTTGGATTGAGTATTATGAATCTGAAATTATTTGGTGTTATTTTAGTACGAACTCTTGGATAGATCGATCGGAAAGAATAGCTTCGAGGTGGTTTCGTACCCTACAAACAATTTATTCTTTTGTTCTCCGCTAGATAGCAACTTTGGAGTGATTCTTCATCGCACGTTGAGGGATGGTTATATGATCCAATTATATTAGCATTGTTGAGAGATTGCACTAGCGAAAGTACGGACCCTAGGCCATGTTTTCAAGCATTGCAATACGGTTTGTGCTCACTTTGTCACTTGCTACCTTGCTGTTTTTATTTATTCAGATTATAAAAATATATTTCTACCATCCATATTACACTTTTATCACCATCTCTTCGCAGAACTAGTGCACCTATACAATTTGCCATTGTATTGGGTGTGTTGGGGACACAAGAGATTTCTTGTATTTGGTTGCAGGGTTGTTTGAGAGAGACCATCTTCATCCTACGCCTCCCACGGATTGATAAACCTTAGGTCATCCACTTGAGGGAAATTTGCTACTGTCCTACAAAACTCTGCGCTTGAAGGCCCAACACGAGTCTACAAGAACAAGTTGTGTAGTAGACATCAGATGCCGGGGCGCCTCCCCCCAAGCTTGGCACAAGCCAAGGGGAGTGCCCATACCCGTCTACTCAAGTCTCCTTCTTTGGTGATGGTGGTGGTGATGAGGTGGCATTCTTCTTCTCCAGCCTACGTTTGAGGATAAAATTTTCCTCCCTCAAATCATCGTTTTCTTGCTCAAGCTTCAATATATTTTTGCATAATGCCTCCTTGCTTTCCTGCAGAAAACGGGATGGGATAAATTGGGTCTTAATTTGTTTACTCCGTTTGGGAGACTTGACTTCTTGAATTCCACGTGCATATCTCCAGGCTGAGGTAGTGGGACTTCATCTTCATCTGAGCAAGCATCCTCTGTCTCCTCTAAATCGGTATCTTCCTCCTCATCTGTGGCCAATAGGTAGGGATAAATATCCCTAAAGATATTTGGATCTGCAACATAGTGGGAAACATAGCTCTCTCGATCTGAATCTTGTGACGACATAATTTCATATCTGCCAGAAAAACAGCACGAAACAAGAACCAAGGATATTTCCGCGATGCGGTGGTCAAAACGTCCGGGAGTATATATAAAGAATTTTTATCTTGCAAAACAAGTAATCCAGAGGAAAATGGAGTTAGGAAGGTTCCCGAGGGGCCCACTACCCACCAGGGCGCGCCAGGAGGGGCAGGCACGCCCTGGTGCCTAGTGGGCACCTCGGTTGCCTTCTTATTTTTTTTCTTTTTCTAATACTCCAAAACTGACAAAAAATATTTTTGCGGAACTTTTGGAGTCGGTTTACTTACCGTATCACGTACCTCTTCTCTTTTAGGGTTCTGGAGTGTTCTGGAAGGTCTCTTTTATGTAATCCTCCGGTGTCATGGTTTGAATAATGTTAGTTTCAACATTAACTAGCAAGGTGACCCGCGCATTTGCGCAGCTAGATTTAGAACATGTTGGTGTGTAGGCTATTAATCTCTCTCTCTCCCTCTGCTATTTACTTATAGTAGTTTGTTAATTAACTTAATTTAGTGCAACATGTAACTGAAATGTGTAGCAAACCAATGATGTGACTTTTTTACTTTTGGTAGAAATCTTTGTAAGAAGTGTGCTAACCTGTTCAGAAGGATTCTGGTGTGTCACTTTTAATACTTCCCATGCTCCCTTTTTTTACTTAACATTGTTGCTTATACTTCTTCAACCAATTGACTTCTACGTAATGTGTGTCTTTTTTCACACCATGTTACTCCATTTTCATCCTTTACTTAGATATTTATGGTGTTTTCAGTTAGTGCCATGTCGTGCTTCTAGAGGCTTTTACTGCAACTCATCTTACTTAACATACATATGTCATCTGACCACTGATGTAAGGCAATACAATTATTAGTATATATCACTCAAAATTTCAAAACATTCTCTCTTTTACTTGGACATGTCATAGGGTTTTTTCCGGTCATCTTGATGTTGGTTGACTTGGCGTTACAATTTTTTTGCATAATTAAGATAGTACAGACTTACCATGAATCTTCTACAACTTTATTGTTAAAATATTATCTCACACTCACCCTTTCTTGTGAGTTTATAGTTTTTGCGAATCATCTCACAGTGACGGTTTTGTTTTTTCATATTATTCATTTTGGGATCCATCGTCGTAATTTTAGCCTTTGTTTGTTCTTTCTTACCACTCTGGTGTGAGTTTTCATTTTCCTTGCCGTTCATATTTTACATACTTGACATGCCTGTTTTACATGTTTTTTTGTTAAAACATTATCTCACACTGACTCTTTCATTTGTGAGTCTTTTAGTTTATCTAAATCATCCCTCAATCAATTTAGGTTCATATTTATTTTTATACTTTTATTAGGGCCTCTCATAATATATTTTGATTTTCAATATATATTTATCCGTGTATATTCATTGGAAATGTCTTAAACATTCCCTTTTCTATCCCTATCTTAGCATGTTTTTTATGATCGTAACCATAATGGTTTGCTATGCCATATATATTATAGTGCAGACGTACAAAAAAATAAAATACATAATCATCTGTTTTCTATTGCATGTTCTTAATTCCAACATGTGCTATGGTCACTGCAATATCAATTTCCTTCTTTCATATGATACAATACTCACACATGTAGTACGATTGAAATGAATATCTGAGCTCGTCTTTTTCTAGCGAGTGCTACTTTTAAAATTTACTAACGTCTAAAATTTATTATTTATGAAATTCTGAAGTACATATGTGAGAACATTTGTTTACTTCTAATCTTGAAACATACGTATATCTTTTTTATCTAATACAAAATGATTGCGCGCCTAGTATATTATTTTATAGACAACGACCTTATTAGTACTTGTCTAATTGCTAGTAAGGAAAAAAGCTGCCAACAAAATATATTGACCGATAGACATCAACACGTGATGTCATTCTTTGCGCTACTATCTGATTTCACCATGGCACGGGTTTTTTTAATTGACGTGAATCTACGCCACACCACTCTTGCCTTAAGAACGTGTAAGAACCGGACTGCTCTAGCTTCCTTTTTTTGTCCATCGAGTTTGGCCGCCGCAAAATATTCTTATTTGTGACATGAATCCACGCCATCACCCTTTGCCTTTTACAAACGTGTGAGAACGGGATTGCTCCGGTTACTATTTTTGTCCAGCAAGATTGGCTGCCGTCAAATATTTACCTGTACGTGCTTTTTTTTCTGCGTGGCGTACGTGCTCTTTCTTGAAGGAACTTGAGTACCTTTTCGATTCCAATCTGGCTAAGTCAAAACATTTTGACTGCTACGTACATATCTATATTTGTAGCTTATTTTAATATGTACCTTTCTTTTTTCCTAGTTAAATCTTGTTCCTTCGTTTTCTATCGTTTTAATAATATAATAGATAGGTGTATCTGAGATATAGTGCTTAATTCTTTGTCCATTGACCACCTTCGGATTAGTGTCTTCGGCATTATTGATCTTAATAGCTCCAGAGCGATAAACTTTCTCAATGATATATGGTCCTTTCCACTTGAAGAGAAGTTTTCCTGCAAAAAATCTAAAGCGAGAATTGTACAATAGAACATACTCACCCACTTTGAATTCCTGCTTTTGGATTCTTTTGTCATGCCATCTTTTAAAATTTTCTTTAAACAATTTGGTATTTTCATAGGCTTGGGTTCTCCATTCATCTAATGAGCTAATATCAAATAACCTCTTTTCACCGGCAAGTTTGAAGTCATAATTGAGTTCTTTAATTGCCCAATATGCTTTATGTTCTAACTCAAGAGGAAAATGACAAGCTTTTCCGTATACCATTTTATATGGAGACATACCTACAGAATTTTTATAAGCTGTTCTGTAAGCCCAAAGTGCATCATCAAATTTCTTAGACCAATTCTTTCAAGATCTGTTGACAGCCTTTTGCAATATTAACTTTATTTCTCTATTGCTTAACTCAACTTGACCACTAGATTGAGGGTGATAAGGGGATGCAATTCTATGATTGTCATCATATTTAGCAAGCAGTTTACGAAAAGCACCATGAATAAAATGTGAACCACCATCAGTCATTAAATATCTAGGGACCCCAAACCTCGAAAAAATAACTTCTTTAAGCAGTTTAATGGAGTTGTTATGATCAGCACTACTAGTTGGAATAGCTTCTACCCACTTAGTGACATAATCAACAGCAACCAAAATATGTGTATACCCATTAGAGAAAGGAAAATGTCCCATATAATCAAAGCCCCAAACATCAAATGGTTCAATAACAAGATAATTCATAGGCATTTCCTGACGTCTACTAATATTACCAATTATTTGACATTCATCACAAGATAAAACAAACTTACCAGCATCCTTGAAAAGAGTATGCCAATAAAAACGAGATTGTAATACATTATGTGTAGTTCTATCTCCCGCATGATGTCCTCCATAGGCTTTGGAGTGACATTTCCGTAGGATTTGTTCCTGTTCATGCTCTGGTAAACAATGTCTAATAATACCATCTACTCCTTTATAAAGATGTGGGTCATCCCAAAAGTAATGTCTTAAATCAAAGAAGAATTTTTTTTTCTTTTGTTGGTATGTAAAACTAGGTCGTATAAATCTAGCAAAAATATAATTAGCATAGTCTGCATACTAAGGAGTATTACGAGAAGCATTTATGATAGCTAGTTGTTCATCGAGGAAGCTATCATCAATAGGTAGTGGGTCATCAAGAATATTTTCTAACCTAGACAAGTAATCAGCTACGGGATTATCAGCTGTAACACCCCCGGTGATTAGCAACAGTAATCACTTTTGATAATGACATGTTAGCATGATCAACAGTGCATAATCATCATTAGCATCATATTGCATTTCAACTCCTAAGTCAAATTCAAATTTAAATGAAAGTGGAATATAAAAGTTGTCCAACATAGGAGCTAAAATGTCAGATAAATAACAAATATTCCAGAGGCTATTCTAAAATTGAAACCAACATCATTGGAATTGGATAAGTGACTCGAACAACCTCAAACAGTGGATAAAGATAATATTTAATAACCATTTATTAAATCAGAAATAAATATGGAATTATGTTTTGTCCAAACTAATTTTAGGTGTTAGGGAATAATGCACTGGTATTTATGAAATAGGTCACACTTTTTACAAAAACCATTTGGGGCCTAAACATTTAACAGTGGAGAAAAGAGAATAAAGAAAAGGGAAAAAGAAACAGAAAAGGAAAAAAGAGCAACCCCCCCCCCCCCCCCCCCCCCCCCCCCCCCCCGCAGCCCAACTGGGCCGAACCAGCCGGCGGCCCACCTGCGCCCCGGCTATAAGGCCCCCCCCGCCAAACCCTAGCCCCACCGACACCCCACTCCCCCCCTCCTCACTCGTTGCGCCCCCCCCCCCCCCCGATCCAGAAACTGGATCGGGCCGACGCCGCGACGACCCGCCGCGCCCGGAGCCGCGCCTCCCGCCGGCCTGCACCTCGTCTCCGTCGCCGTCGTCCCGTCGACCGCCCCGACCCCCCGCTGCCGTCCTACGATCAGGTGAGGCCCAGGCCTCCCTCTTGCTCCCGCACCTCGCCGGCGCAGCACGCCCGCGCGCGCCGCCACGACCTGGCCGCGCTCACCGCGACGGCCCCTGCTCCTCGCCCCGCTCCGGTTCCCCTAACCCGCGCTTCTCCTTCCCCCCCCCCGGTGCTCTGCTGCAGCTGCTGTTACGGCGCCTCGTCGCGCCCCCCATGCTCCTGCTGCTGCGCTGCTGCCCTGCTAGGCCTCGCCTCCCTCGCTACCACTCGTCGGAGCCGCCGCGTCGCGCCATCCCGCCTCCGCGTGTCCCGTTCGCCGCGCCCGAACCTCGCACCGCGGCCCCCCTCTGCGTCCACCGCATCGCGCCGGGCTCGCGCGCGACCACGCCCAGGCCGGCCCGCTCGTCGCTCGCCCACGCCCGCTGCTGCAGCCGCGCGCGCAGCTCTGCTGCCCCGGCTCCACCGCGCCGCCGCTCGCCGTCCGACGGGCACCGCGCCGGCCGCCCCTGCCCCGCCCGCCGCTCGCCTCCGCCGCGAGCGGCCCCGCTCACGCCGGCGCCCGTCTCCGCCTCACCCGTGGCGCACCCGTGCGCCCGTATGCGCACCGGACATGTCCGGTGCCCAAACGGGACAACCGGACATGTCCGGCCGTGCCACTGACGGTTGGCCTGCCCCCCCTGAGTGAATGACAGATGGGGCCCAGCCCCAAAAACGAAATTAAAAGAAAATGTAATAAAAATAATAAAATAAAATAATAATTAAAATAAATAAATAATTAATTAATTAGTTAATTAATTAAGTAATTAATCCTGATTAGGTTAATCTAATTAAATAATTAGTGTTAATTAAACAGTAATTAGTAATTAACTTAATTAACCGCTGACATCAGCATGAGGTCATGCTGATGTCATCATCAACACTGTTTCGGATAATGTTGAATTAAATAATTAATTAATTTCAGAAATTAATAAAAACTTTAGAAAATCATATTAAATAAACCGTAACTCGATGAAAATACTTTGTACATGAAACTGCTCAGAACGACGATACGAACCCGGATACGCCCTCGGTATTTCCGTCAGATGCCCGCAACTATAAGAACGTTGAACAATTAGACGATTTCGATAATGAATAGTGTCCAACTTTAATTAAATAAATCCGAATAAATTCCTAAATTACTAAATCGTTTACTTAGGCAGTAGAACACCCCGGCATATCATTTAGACATGTCATACATGTTGTTTGCATATTGCCGTGAATTTATTGTTTCTCTCCCCCTCCTTCTTCTCTCGATAGACGCTGAGACCGACGACGCTGCACCAGGTTACGACTACTCTACCGACGAGCACCGTTGACGACCTCCCTTCTTGCCAGAGCAACCAGGCAAGCCCCCCCCTTGAGCATTCCAGATATCGCCCATTCTATTCTCATGCTTGCATTAGAATTTCGCTATGTTAAGTTTGCTCCTATTCTGATGCATAGCCTGTGTTGTAACCTATTCATTGCTACCTTCCTGCCTATGATAAAACTGTTTAGTATAGGTTGGTATGAACCATCTGTGACCCCACCACCTTACTTTGTCGCCCTGCTTGTTCATCGACGACCCGATCAACGTGATCGTCGATCAGAGACAGACGCCTCACTTCACACCCCCTTAGTGTACGACCTGCGTAGTAGTAACTATCGAGTGCCGAGGGTGATACCCTCGTAACGCCACTCCTGATGAATACTCTGCAGCATAGCTGTACGGTCGTGGTCATGAGGGTGATTCCTCTTCTCCATGTCCGTACGACTCTGTCGTGAAACCCTCAGTGTGAACCTCGAGGGTGATACCTCTTACGTTCACCCTGAGATTATGACCACACGGTTACTTGAACTTTTTCACAGGCGGGTCACCCTGGTGGGTACCCGCTGGGGATCTATGATTTCGGGTGTGCCGGAAGGGCACTCGAGTGTGACATTGTGGCGGAGCATCAGAGACTCTGATTGTCTCCGCTTGATACTAATTGAGCCTATTGGATTTGGGTGTGTGATCTGAGTGGGTCGACGTGCCTATACGCACTACCACCACGCGGATATGGTTATGGGGCCCTCTGCGATGTAGTTCTCCGAAAGCTTATCAGACGTCACGATTCACGTGCGGCTGATCGTCGGGATTGGGCTGGATTACTTCACTGGCGAGTTCAGGTGTCGCGCCTGACACCCGGCCAGCCACGCAACGCGCAGGGTGCCCAGGGCGATGGCCCGAGACCCCTGGGTGCATAGGTTAGTCCGGCGTGCTGACCCTCTCTGCTGAGCCTAGGTAGAGCGCTGCTTCGTGTTGATCTTCCGAGGACGGGCATTACCCAGCAAGTATGTCCGGCCAGAGTTGATCGAGCGTGTGGGGTAACAGTAGTGGCACCCCTGCAGGGATGAATCTTCTATCGATAGCCGGTCCTACGGTAAAGGACGCTCAGTTTGTGTATCCCGATCTACTACTATAAACTGGATACTTGTACTTAATTGAAGCTTCGGGATTACTTTCGCTGGGGAGTAGAGGAAGGATCTTGAGCTGTACTTCAACATGTTTGCTAAATAAAATGCTATTCTACTCGCTTATCTGTGCAAGATGGATGGCTTGAGAGAGATGTTTGAAGATGCTAGTCTTCGATAGGACTAGGCCTTTCTCTCTATCTGGCATTTCTGCAGCCAGTCCACTATACAGCCTTTTTCCATTGATAATGTTGCATATGTAGTATAGATCCTTGCTGCTGAGTACTTCGGATGAGTACTCACGGTTGCTTTTATTTTCTCTTTTTCCCCCAATATACCCCCACTTGATGATACACCCGACGATGGAGTCCAGGAGCCAGACGCCACCACCGGAGCCTACTACCAGGGGGTCCAGAGGGCACGTACTACTGGATCGAGCCAGCTGACCAGGAGTAGGATCGGAGGCTCCCAGGCAGGAGGCCAACGCCTTTCGATCTAGTGTGCTGTTGTGCTAGCCTTCTTAAGGCAGAACTTGTCTAACTATGTCTGTACCCGATATTATTTGTATGATGACTGATGTATTGGATCTTGGATCCCTGGTCGTGTAATGTTGTGGACCTCCGTTTATTTGGTTTAGAGTTGTGTGTGATATCTTCCAGTGAGTCCTGGGTGATCGTACACGTTTGCGTGTATGACTAGTGTACGATGAAACGGGGGCGTCACAAGTGGTGATCAGAGCCGACTGCCTGTAGGAAGCCCCCTTCCAATCCTTGGGAAGTTGAGTCTAGAAACCGAGAAGAAACTAAAATTACTAAACTTGGCTGTGTGGCTTACGGGCCCACGTCGCCAACTGGGTGGGTATTAGGATCTTTTATTCCCGTCTATACTCTGGGACTCTAATATCTCTTCTATTCGGGTTAAAAAAATTTTACCAACGCCGACACTTAGGATCTCGTAAATCCCGTCTACCCGGAGAGCTGGATATCTGTGCGATTTCCCTGTCATTGATCTGATTAGTCTGATAATCATTTCCTTTCATTGTTTTGTTTAACCTTTCTCTCCGAGTTGTGTTAAACTTCTCATTGTCATTTGACAAATCGATTTCCTCTGTTTCAGATGGACCGTTTGTTTCCACCGCGTCCTACGACACAGCTTGTGCTTCGCACTTGGCTCGTGATTGCCCCTGGTTTGCCAGCTGTCCTGATCGCTCTCATGACCAGACTTGGCTACCGCTGGTACCCTGAGTACATGGTTTACGAGGATTACCGCGAGTGTTAATCAGGAGCAGTACCATGCTGATGTTCGTATCTATGATCGGCAGAATGACTCAGACACCGAGCGCACCTTTTCCACGGTATCGGCGTGATGATTGAGATGGCAGTACAGTGCCGCTACTCTGCTGTCGCACGTCTTCGAGGACAGTTCAGTGATATCTTGGATGACTCTGAGTTCCGATACATTCCGTATGCCCCTGGCTGGAGATGCTACCGGATACTACACAGCTATCTGTGCCCCGTACGAGCCTCGCCGATATGACCACCCGTTCTGATTCAGTGCACTCAGGCTCTGGATCGCACTGTTGGGCTCTTGCCGTCGAGTTGGTTGCCACTCGAGCACGTCTCTACGATTGCTATGACGCAGTTGATGCCCGTGTTCGTGCAGGGATACATCCGGAGCACAATCCTTTACCCGCGCAGGACTCAGATGTATGCTGGTATTGACTGGCCTGCTGTTGGAGGTCACACACATACCCGTGGACCTCTTCTTACAGTTCGAGAGACGGGTTCGCATCAGAGTGCACATGGAGCACAGGATCCTTCCGCGACAAATATTCGTCGTCCGCACTCGCAGTTACCCGTTACAGTGGTTTTCTCCGACGTTGATGTAGTCTTTGCTATGTCTCGTTGTGTACTTCTTTACGCGTGGCCTGCGCGCCGCCTAGGTATGTCTAGCTTTTAATTGCGCTGTTATGCTGTCCGCATGTACCCGACTTTGTGTATGGATCTGTATGTCTTAATCGACTACTGTTATGTATCTATTACACTGCTTAAGGTATTGTGTGTTACATCATACTTGTCGCTAAACACTCGCAATTGCTTTTACTAAACTACCCCCTGTTGATACGTAGCAGGATGGTTAGACAGGTGGTCGTGGTCGTGGTCGTGCCCCTGAACGTCCACCACGCCAGACTATATGGCAGCTATGATGCAACAGTTCGAGCTTAAACCGCCAGTTCATGGTTGGAATCATGGCTCAGTTTCCGCATAGAACAACCAGAAACCAGAACCCAGCTTCAATAACTTGACAGAGTTACGCGACTCAACCCAACGCAGTTTCGCAACTCTGACAAGCCCCGGATGCCGATGACTGGCTCCGCGACATCACTCACGAGATGGAGTCTGCTAATGTCGCCCCCGCCAACTTTGTCACCTTCGCGGCCTTTTTTCCTAAAGGGCCCCGCGTCAATGGTGGGACACACACAAGCGTACTTGCCTGTTGGAACATTCATCACCTGGTATGAGTTCCAGGCTGCTTTCCGTACACGTTACATCCCTCAAGCAATTATGGAACGCATGAAGACCCAGTTCCGCAACCTCACTCAGGGCAATAAAACCGTCGAAGCTTATCAGCGGGAATTTCTTGATCTCTCCCCGCTATGCTGAGAAGAAACGCCACAGATGCTCGCAGACAGGAGAAGTTCCGTAATGGACTACACCCTGACCTCAAGCTTGCACTAGCTGTCAAGACATCAATGACTTCTCAACTCTAGTGAACAAGGCTATTCTTGTTGAGACCGCTCAGATGGAACACAAGGACTCGCAGACACGCTATCGTTGATGCTGGCTCATCTTCGGGCTCAGCACCGAAGCGTAGAGTTTGGATTTCCAAAAACGCGTTCCGTCCCAATACCTCTGCGCCAAAGAAAACAATGCTGCACTACGTCTGCCTCCTCCCACCACCGAGGCCGTCAAAGGCTCAAGCTATTCAGAAACAATGCCCCTCTTCGTCCGAAGATGGTTTGTGTTTCAAGTGCCGCAAACCAGGCCACCAGGCTAAAGCTGCCGCCAGACTAAGAATAATCAGTTAGATTTTCCCGTGCTGGCCGTGGCAACAATCCGACCCGCAAACTATAATACTGGGTCTGCTTCACGTGGTCGTGGTCAGGCTTACAACATTGACATGAAGAAGTCCAGGATAAATGCTACTGTGATGGGTACCCTTTTCTTGTTGACCAGTACCTGCTTCTGTATGTATTTGATTCAGGAGCATCGCATTCATTCATGTCTGAAGCATTTGCATTATCTCATGACATTGCATTCGAAAGATGAACCTGCCAATAGTTGTCCGTACCCCTGGGAGGCCAATGTCAAACCACTATGATGGCACATAATGTCCCTGTTGAAATCGGGAATTGAATTCCTAGCTTCCCCTATTATCCTGAAGTCTTCCACATAGACCTCATACTCGGAATGGATTGTTGAAAGCTCACATTGCTTCGATCAATTGTGCCACTGAAGTCGTCCAACTCTTCACCCCACCGATGAGATAGTGAACTATAACGCCCGCATTACTCGAGACGGAAGCTCATATATATGCTCTGAATGCTTTGAACGCCTCACCTCTGGAAGGGATCGAGAACGTTCCTGTCGTTCGAGATTTTCCAGACGTCTTTCCAGAAGAACATTCCAGGAATACCCCGGCTAGAGCTGTCGAGTTTGTCATTGACTTGAAGCCTGGCACCGTTCCATATGCCAAGCGACTTATAAAAAGATGCCTCGCATCACCTTCTTGAGCTTAAGGAAAAGAAATCGACAAGTCACTAAGAGTGGTTTCATCGCCCCAGTCCTCTTGCTTGGGGAGCACCTTCACTCTTCGTTAAGAAGAAGGATGGAACTAACCGATTGGTCAGGATTACGGCCCATTAACCAAGCCACAATCCAGAATAAATACCCACTGCCCCGGATCAATGATCTTTATGATCAACTCGCTGGATCGTCGGTGTTCTCTAACTCGACCTGAGGTTGGTTATCACAGATCCGTGTCCGTGAAGAGGACATTCCCAAGACTGCATTCGTCACTCGTTATGGGCTCCATGAAACACCGTCATGTCATTTGGCCTAACAAATGCCCCAGCTACGTTCTCCCGTCTGATGAATTATATATTCATGGATTACCTCGACAAATTCGTCGTTGGTATATCTAGATGATATTCTGGTCTATTCTAAGAATAAAGAGGAACATGCTGAACAATCTCTGCCTTGTTCTAGAAAGGCTCCGAGAACACCAGTTGTATGCCAAGTATTCCCAAATGCGAATTTTGGCTTCCTGAAAGTAACTTACCTTGGGCATGTGATTTCCAAGGATGGGATTGCTGTAACCCCGAACGAGTTCAGGCTATTCTCGACGGGACTCCCCCAAAGAATGTTAAGAAGCAGCAAAGTTTTTCGGACTGCTAGTTATTGCCGTCGATTCGTTGAGAACTTTTCCAGATTGCAAAACCATGACATATCTGCTTCACAAAGGTGTTAAATTTGAGGGACAGAAAATGTCAGAAGCTTTCAGACACTAAAAGATAAATTGACATCTGCCCCAGTACATAGCACCCCGGATTCCCAAAAGGATTTCGGTGATATACTGTGATGCATCTCGTCAAGGATTAGGCTGTGTCCTAATCAGAGCGCAAAGTGATGTGCTTATGCCTCCGACAATTGCGTCCTCATAGAGAAAATATCCGTGCATGATCTTGAACTTTTGCGGTTATCTATGCCTTGAAGCTATGGCGACATTACCTTCTCGGTAACCGTTGCGAGATATACACGGATCACCAAAGCTTGAAGTATTTATATACTCAACCGATTGAACCTTCGTCACCAAAGATGGCTCGAAACAATTGCCGATTTATGATATGAAAATTTCATATTACCCCCGGCAAGGCTAATGTATGGCCGATGCTTTGAGTCGCAAGTCCTATTAGTAACAATCTTATGGTTCAAGAAACACAACCTCTTCTCCATGAAGAGCTTTGCAAATTGAACCTCCATATTGTTCCACAGGGTTATCTCAATACTCTGGTGTCGAACCAGATTAGAACACGGCATTAAGGTTATGACAAAGGTATGACACTGAAGTTGAAAAGATTAAGCGATACTCGAGAAAGGAAAGCCGTCGGAATTCCATCTTGATGCAGATGGGATCCTATTTTTCCAACACCGTCTCTTCGTACCCAAGTTCAGAATGAGAGGGAAAACGTTATGAAGGAAGCTATGACACTCCCTTGTCTATTCACCCTGGTAGCACAAAGATGTACCGTGACATTTGTCAAAGATTCTGGTGGACCTAATATAGAAGCGAGACCATTGCTCGTTAGTTCTGAGTGTGAATTTGCCGTGCCATTAAAGAGTAGAAAATCAAGGCCCGCAGGAAACTCTTGCAACCCCTGGAAATTCCTGAATGGAAAATGGGACAAGGTCAAATGATTTCACTACATGGTTTTCCCAAATCCCAGAAGGGTCATGATTGCTATTTTTGTCGTCATTGACGATTCTCCAAGGTTGCCACTTTCTGCCTGTTAAGAGACAATCACTGCTAGCCCA